>NW_019384249.1:569325-579651 GCF_000648655.2 Copidosoma floridanum | reverse complement strand
TTTTTTCGGTATTTTGTTAATCTGATTAAAAATATTAATAAAATTAAAAGTTACGTATAATATTAGTTTTTGTAAAAAACATTTTTTAAGATAACAATTTTATAAAAACAATTTTTAAAGACACAATCTCAAAGAGAATCAGTAGACTTTTTTCAAATAGTTCTTGTCACTTTTACAGTGCTACATGTACCTGAACTGATTATTTAGATACAATCAAAAACTGTGATTGCAATAAAAAATTTCGACTTTTTCTAGCAAAACCAGATTGGTTTTTTACATTTTTTGCAGAAAAAGATTATACTCCTGTAATTTTTAAGTTAGATTGTACATCTAAGTAGTACAAGTCGTAAACAAAAATGTAAAACCTATCTTTATACACTTTTTAAAACGGAATTGAAAAAAATCATTGTATTTTTCCGTTGCTTCTCATGAATCTATATAATTTTTGCTGTCCCCAATGCTGCGGGCGCGCCTCCAGCTGCTGCGGTAGCTCGCGCTCGAGCACCGCGTCGCCGAATTGATCCTGATGCTGGCCCCAATGCCGCGGGCGCGCCTCCAGCTGCTGCGGTAGCTCGCGCACGAGCACCGCGTCGCCGAATCGTTCCCGACGCTGAATTTGGTGCCGCGGTAACTCACGCACGAGCACCACGTCACTACGTTGATCCTGACGTTGACCTTGCGGTGGATCCGGTCGTCCCTCCAGCTGCAGGACACGCACGTTTCGTGTTTCACCGTGTCGATCCTGATGAAGCTCTTGCAGCTCGACACCACCGACATCAGCAACGACCTACACCATCACCACGTCCCGAGGTTAATCTAAATCAATCAGTATACGAAGAAGATGACCTGCTTGGCAGTGAGAGCGATTTTGACGAAACGTCAGGTAGCGAAGAGAGCTTAAATCGCGATTTTTCGAGCAGAAATTTTAATACTCAAATACATAGTACAAAAAATCAAACAGATTTAGGCGAGGTCTTTAGTAGGTTGGCAAAGGCTATTGAGAGTTCTTTGACGGCCAATCAACAAGCTAGTTTTCAGACTAATAATTCTGCATTATTGAACAGAATAACATCTAAACCTTTGCCGACGTTTACTGGAGATCCACTTGATTGGAGCAAATTTAAGCAAGCATATCAATCGTCAACCGAAAAAAATGGCTATACAAGCCAGGAGAATCTACTCAGACTTTCCGAATCGTTAAGGGGTGATGCTTGCGATGCTACCAACGCTCTTTTTGTAGCCGGAAACAGTACGAATGAAATAATAAAGACGCTGGAAATGAGATTCGGAAACAAAAATATGATTTTACAAAAGATTTTGAACGACGTGCAAAGTTTACCGCGAATTGACGCGCAAAAAAGTAACTTAGTTGAAGTCGCGACTCGATTAAAAAATTCCGTAGCAGCTATAAAATCTTTAAACAAACAAGGCTACTTGTTTAGTTCCGACCTGTTGAGCGAGACGATTAAAAAAATGCCTGATTCAATGATTGACCGCTACATTCGATATGTTGCTTTCGAGGGACACGGAAAGCCTGATCTAGAGAAATTATCCGATTTTTTGTTCGAAGAAGCCGAGATTATTTTAGTTTCCGGTGTAAACGTGTTACCTTCCCATTCTGAAGTAAAAAGCGCATCCAAACGTGTGAATCGGAATGCTCGGAATGAACGAAGCGTATTTTTAACTAAAATTGATAAAAGCTCTGATGTAAATATTATCGAGAGTGATTTAAAATGCACAATTTGTAAACTCGAAAATCACAGCATGAGTAACTGTAAAGAATTTTTGTAATCAACTCTTGTCAATCGTTGGAAATTCGTTAAATTGCGAAAATTATGTTTCAATTGCTTGCAATCAGATCACCTTAAGAAAGACTGTAAAAAAGATCTGTGCAAAAGATGTAATCAAAGACATCATGAGCTTTTGCATCGAGACCGTACAGCAACGTCAAAATCTCACGGAGAATCGTCATCAGGAAAGACGTTGTGACTAGGTAAAGAAAATTTTAAAGTATATTTTCAAACACAAAATTTTAATCCGCGCATCATATTAAAAATATTTAGATTAAAAACTATTGGCCCTATTGGTTCGGAAGAAATCAACGCCTTTGTTGATGACGGTTCTGCCGCAACGCTAATTAATTCCGAAATAGTAAAAAAAATAGGAGCTAAATATACAAAATTAAGTATGTCTTTGAAAAGCCTCGCTGGAATTACGTTCGTCAGTAAAAAGGTAGATGTAGCGGTGAGGAGTGAAAGCACAGTTTTCAATATAAAAAACGTTTTAGTAGTTGATAATCTTCTCTTGTCGTCGCAAAGTATAGATAAAAATATCGTGTCCATGTGCGAAAGAATTACTGGAATCCGAGTAAACACCTTGAATGCGCCTCCAAAGATGTTAATAGGACAAGATCACATCGACCTTATTATGACGCATGAATTCAGGGAGATTAAAAAAGATTCTTTATTTGTCAGTCGTTGTTTATTGGGATGGACAATACATGGCTATTTTGATGAACAATTTGAAGATGAAGCACACGTTAGTATTATCGAACAAAAATCCGAAAAAAATTCAAGTGATGAAAATTGTTTGATTGAACTCGATAAATTAATTCGGTTTTATTTCAATATACAATCACTCGGAATTAAGGACGATAGATCCGGTAGTATCGAAAACGACAGAGCTCTCGAAATATTAGAAAAAACAAGTCGTTATGTAAATGGCTCTTGGGAAGTCGGGCTTTTGTGGAAATCAGACAACAAATGTTTTCCTAGCGGTCGGGGTACTGCACTTCGGAGACTTACGTATCTGGAAAAGAAATTTGATCGCGACCCTGATTATGCTCAGCTATATGAAAAAGAAATGACGCGTTTATTTGAAAACGGTTGTGCGATTAAAGTAGAAAAAGCAACTCCAAAAGAAAAAATCATTCGCTACTTACCTCATTTCGGCGTACAAAACGTAAATAAGCCAGAAAGAGTTAGATTGGTGTTTGATGCCACAGCAAAAGTAGATTTGAAAAGTTTTAATGATTTGCTGTTAGCTGGACCTGACTTTTTACGTCCTCTTCCTGGTGTAATAATGTGTTTCCGTCAATTTACCTATGCCATAAAATCTGATATGCGCGATATGTTTCTAAAAATAAAGATTCGGGACGAGGATCGTGACGCGCAACGTTTTCTTTGGCGGGGAGGAAATCGGGTTACTCCTCCTCAAGAATTTTTAATGAGTTCGATGTTGTTTAGCGCAAAATCATCCCCTTGTACCACATTATTTATCAAAGACAAAAACGCCGATTTATTTTCATCAAAGTATCCGAAGAGCGTAAAAGTTTAAAAAACAATTGTTATATGGACGATTTCTTAGATAGCTGTGAATCGCGCCTTGAAGCTTTAGATCGCGTTTGTCAAGTGTCAGAAATTAATAAACACGCTAATTGGAAGATGCACAGCTGGTCAAGTAACGATTTATCGATTTTCTATGGCAAAGATAAAAATAATTCATTTATACGGTCATTAAATTCAATCGAGGTTAACGAAGAGAAATTTTTAGGATAGCAATGGGACAATCATTTCGATAAACTTGGATTTAATACGAATTTCAAAAAAATAAATAATGAATTAATTACCGGAAATAAGATACCTACAAAAACTGAATTTTTAGCGATTATCATGTCGATTTTCGATCCTCTTGGATTTTTAGCTCCTTACACTATTCACTCAAGAATTTTAATGCAGGAAGTTTGGAAATCGGAATTTGCTTGGGAAAAAGAAATAAAAGAAAAGAAATTTTTAAAATGGAAGGAATGGATTAAAGATTTAGAGCTCGTAAAGTCATGCAAGATCGATAGATGTTACCAGTTACGCGAATTTCAATTACGTGAAGCCGAATTACACGTTTTTTGTGACGCTAGTTCGAAAGCATACGCAGCCGTAGCTTACTGGCGTTTCTTTTTAAGCAATGATAAATTCCATACTTCATTTATAGCTGCAAAAAGTAGAGTAACACCCACAAAAGGATCAACAATTCCGCGACTCGAGCTTCAAGCCGCGCTTTTGGCTACTCGCCTTGCATCTATGATAATTAAAGAACACAACTTTAAAGTAAATAAATGTGTTTATTGGTCAGATTCAGTTACAATTTTATGTTGGATAAAAAAAGATCCAAAGCTATTTAAAGTTTTTGTAGCAAATCGGCTTGATGAAATTCGAAAAAAATTCCAAGGGGTGTGAATGGCGATGGGTACCGACAAAGGAGAATCCGGCTTATGACGCCACGCGTTTCACTCCTGGAGCGTTAAAAGAACAAAGCCGATGGTTTCTCGGACCGTCGTTTTTAAGGAAAACAAAATCGAACTGGCCAAATCAAACTTTCGTGCGATTAAATCAAAATTTAGAATGCAAAGAAGAATTTCAAAAAGAGATTTATTTAAATATCGTAAAAGAAAATTTAATAGATTTTACGCGATTTTCATCATTCATTCGTTTAGTTTTTTTCGTTCTGCGAGTACTGTCAGTTGTTAATAAAATGAAAAAGAAAAAAATCTCGTTGACCGATCTGCGAATAAAAGCAGAAGAGCTATGTGTTAAAATGTCGGAACAAACTTCTTTCTTCAATAAAATAACGGCATTAAACAAGAAAGAACAAATTTCAAAAGATAGCAAGCTTTTGGGTCTAGATCCATTTTTAGACGAAAAAGGAATAATGCGGATTAGTGGACGTCTAGCAAATGTCGAGGAAAGCAGCTATAAATTGAAGTATGAACCGATCGTTTTAAATAGCAAAGAGAATTTTACAAAGTTATTAATAAAACATTATCACGAAAAATTTTTACATGGCAGTCACGAAACCGTTTTTAACGAAATACGTCAAGATTATTGGATTATCGGACTTCGTCACTTACTAAGAAGTTTAGTTTTCAAATGCTTGCAATGTAAAATGCTTAACGCTAAGCCTGCAGAGCCTAAGATGGCAGCACTCCCAAAAGCACGGATAGCCTTTAAAATGAAACCATTCTCTCATTGTGAAGTTGATTATTTCGGGCCAATGTTTGTACAAGTTAAACGAACACGTGAGAAGAGATGGGGGGTTTTATTTACGTGTATGACTACAAGAGCCGATCATTTGGAAATTGCGCATAAACTAAATACCGACTCTGTAATTTTAGCTTTTAAAAGGTTTATCGCGCGTAGAGGTAATGTTCTGGTTGTTTACTCGGATAATGGGACAAATTTTAAAGGTATGTGTTCGGAATTAAAAGAATCAATTGAAATATTACATTCACATTCACAAAAATTAGAAGAATTTGCGACAAAAAAAAAATTTTATTGGTATTTTAATCCTCCAGCCGCCCCTCATATGGGGGGAGCGTGAGAACGATTAATTCGTTCCGTGAAAACTGCGATTTCATTATCCTTACGAGAGCAACATCCAAAAGACGAAACATTTCTAACAATCTTTGCAGAAGTAGAACATACGGTGAATTCTCGCCCGTTAACGTGTGTATCATTAGATCCTCGAGACAGAGAAGCACTCACTCCGAATCACTTTCTGTTAGGAAGTTCCTCAGGTTCGACAAAGTTTATGGAAAACGAAATTCCATCTCCATGTACGCGTAAACAATGGAAATAAGCGAGAGAACAGTAGACTTATATTGGAAAAGATGGTTGTGCGAATATTTTCCTTCATTGATATCTAGAAAAAAATGGCGAGAAAAGGAGACTCCATTAAAAGAGGGAGATATCGTTCTAATTCTAGATAACAATGTACCTCGAAATCAATGGAGGAAGGGATTAGTTGTTAAAGTATTTCCGGGAACTGATAATCAGGTTCGAGTAGCAGAAGTAAGAACGGCGTTCGGAAATTTCTTGCGACCAAGTAGAAAACTAATTAAGTTTTCAGAAGTACAAAATTAAAATTTTGTACGGGGGGAGAATGTTGTAACATGGTAATTTTTTTCGTTTGTTAACGTTCGTTTGTTTTTGTTATTAATAATTATTCAACAGTGTAAAGGCGTGTCAACATAGTGGGTATTCAATACAGCTTTGAGATCGTGTTATGGTAGGTCGCATAAGGGCTGATTGGGAGCACCTATCTTTTCTCACACGATTACTTCAGAAATCGGTAAAGTGAGAAGAGCCACGTAGCAAGAGATTTCGAATCTCTCACAGGCGTTCGGTCACGACGCGCTTTTATTCTGTGAAACAACGATCGTTTCCTTGACAACTAGTTCTTTATATTTTTTGTTTATATAATAACTTCAAGCGAGCGTGCTAGTTTTTTTTCTAAAAAATAGTCTCTGTCAAGTCGTCGTAGAGACAACACTTATCAATAAATCAGTTTAAGAAAAATAAATGTTGCACTGTTTTATTTCGTAAAACAAGTCGGTAACAATTATATCATGTTTTATGGGAAGTAGTTTAACCAATTCGGTGGTAACTGGAAAAGTACCATAAGAGATAAGTTTGCAAGTGTATGTCTCCTAATTTATATTTACTTTTAAAAATATTTCTACTGTATGAATTTTAACGCGCAACGTTTTCTTTGGCGGGGAGGAAATCGGGTTACTCCTCCTCAAGAATTTTTAATGAGTTCGATGTTGTTTAGCGCAAAATCATCCCCTTGTACCGCATTATTTATCAAAGACAAAAACGCCGATTTATTTTCATCAAAGTATCCGAAGAGCGTAAAAGTTTAAAAAACAATTGTTATATGGACGATTTCTTAGATAGCTGTGAATCGCGCCTTGAAGCTTTAGATCGCGTTTGTCAAGTGTCAGAAACTAATAAACACGCTAATTGGAAGATGCACAGCTGGTCAAGTAACGATTAATCGATTTTCTATGGCAAAGATAAAAATAATTCATTTATACGGTCATTAAATTCAATCGAGGTTAACGAAGAGAAAATTTTAGGATAACAATGGGACAATCATTTCGATAAACTTGGATTTAATACGAATTTCAAAAAAATAAATAATGAATTAATTACCNTTTTTATCAAAAAACATGTACATTAAAATGAAAACTACAGAGCTCAACTTAAAGTTATTTTTATAATACAATTTTTTAAACTTTTCTATTAATACAAATAACTCTGTTGAAACAAAATTCAAGGAGAGAAATATTTAACATCAAATGATTTAAAATTTGAAGAAAACGTAAAATAATTGTGATGTTACACATCAGAGTATAATTTTTTTTTCAGAGAATCTAATATCATTTGTTACGTAGGATTAAGAAGCTGGTAAGGAGGTGCGTCACGAAAAGAACTCAACTCGTTGGTCAATTATTTATTAGCTTCTTGAAGGCAGAGGTGTGTGTGTGTTTCGCGCGGTGTTTTCTACTTATCGTTCGGTCTCTTGCCTAAAAGACGCTCGAGTGCCCCGATTCGTGTCTCGCAGGGCCTTATGTAAGCTCGTTCCCCCTATTGGTGTCCTTTACTAGCGTAGGCTTGTCGTTACTAGGGTGAGTCAGTATGATATTCCCAGCATGCCCAAGTTATCTCTTATCAAAAATTACATGACCGATATCCTTATTAATTGTAAAAAAAGACGATTGTTTGTACGTTGCTCCTAGGCATCGATTGTAAAGTCTAGTGCGACGAATTAAAAAATATTAAAAGTTATTGAACGATTTATTGATAAAATAAAGTTTTGTAAAAAAAAATCCCGTCTTACACTTATTACTTAAATTTAATTTCTTGTACAAGTAACGATAGCAATGCTGTCACCCTTCGAACTAAAATAATAAACATCATGTATATCCATGCACATATAAATACGTATGTATAAATATGATATTCTCAGTGTTGGTTAGACACTCGTACGGCCCGTCGAGTGCGTTCACTCAGATTTGTGAGTGAACGAAATTTGTTCCTCTGAAATTGAGTTTTTTTCGTTCTGCGAGTACTGTCAGTTGTTAATAAAATAAAAAAGAAAAAAATCTCGTTGACCGATCTGCGAATAAAAGCAGAAGAGCTATGTGTTAAAATGTCGCAACAAACTTTTTTCTTTAATGAAATAACGACATTAAACAAGAAAGAACAAATTTCAAAAGATAGCAAGCTTTTGGGTCTAGATCAATTTTTAGACGAAAAAGGAATAATGCGGATTAGTGGACGTCTAGCAAATGTCGAGGAAAGCAGCGATAAATTGAAGTATGAACCGATCGTTTTAAATAGCAAAGAGAATTTTACAAAGTTATTAATAAAACATTATCACGAAAAATTTTTACATGGCAGTCACGAAACCGTTTTCAACGAAATACGTCGAGATTATTGGATTATCGGACTTCGTCATTCACTAAGAAGTTTAGTTTTTGAATGCTTGCAATGTAAAATGCTTAACGCTAAGCCTGCAGAGCCTAAGATGGCAGCACTCGCAAAAGCACGGATAGCTTTTAAAATGGAACCATTCTCTCATTGTGGAGTTAATTATTTCGGGCCAATGTTTGTACAAATTAAACGAACACGTGAGAAGAGATGGAGGGTTTTATTTACGTGTATGACTACAAGAGCCGATCATTTGGAAATTGCGCATAAACTAAATACCGACTCTGTAATTTTAGCTTTTAAAAGGTTTATCGCGCGTAGAGGTAATGTTCTGGTTGTTTACTCGGATAATGGGACAAATTTTAAAGGTATGTGTTCGGAATTAAAAGGATCAATTGAAATATTACATTCACATTCACAAAAATTAGAAGAATTTGCGACAAAAAAGAAATTTTATTGGTATTTTAATCCTCCAGCCGCCCCTCATATGGGGGGAGCGTGGGAACGATTAATTCGTTCCGTTAAAACTGCGATTTCATTATCCTTACGAGAGCAACATCCGAAAGACGAAACATTACTAACAATCTTTGCAGAAGTAGAACATACGGTGAATTCTCGCCCGTTAACGTGTGTATCATTAGATCCGCGAGACAGAGAAGCACTTACTCCGAATCACTTTCTGTTAGGAAGTTCCTCAGGTTTGACAAAGTTTATGGAAAACGAAATTCCATCTCCATGTACGCGTAAACAATGGAAATAAGCGAGAGAACAGTAGACTTATTTTGGAAAAGATGGTTGTGCGAATATTTTCCTTCATTGATATCTAGGAAAAAATGGCGAGAAAAAGAGACTCCATTAAAAGAGAGAGATATCGTCCTAATTCTAGATAACAATGTACCTCGAAATCAATGGAGGAAGGGATTAGTTGTTAAAGTATTTCCGGGAACTGATAACCAGGTTCGAGTAGCAGAAGTAAAAACGGCGTTCGGAAATTTTTTGCGACCAAGTAGAAAACTAATTAAGTTTTCAGAAGTACAAAATTAAAATTTTGTACGGGGGAAGAATGTTGTAACATGGTAATTTTTTTCGTTTGTTAACGTTCGTTTGTTTTTATTATTAATTATTATTTAACAGTGTAAAGGCGTGTCAACATAGCGGGTATTCAATACAGCTTTGAGATCGTGTTATGGTCGGTCGCATAAGGGCTGATTGGAAGCACCTATCTTTTCTCACACGATTACTTCAGAAATCGGTAAAGTGAGAAGAGCCACGTAGCAAGAGATTTCGAATCTCTCACAGGCGTTCGGTCACGACGCGCTTTTATTCTGTGAAACGACGATCGTTTCCTTGACAACTAGTTCTTTATATTTTTTGTTTATATAATAACTTCAAACGAGCGTGCTAGTTTTTTATTCTCTGTCAACACGTATCAATAAATCAGTTTAAGAAAAATAAATGTTGCACGGTTTTATTTCGTAAAACAAGTCGGTAACAGTTATGAAAGAGAAAGTCTAGTTGAAAATAATACAACACCTAATGTTTTTATTTTCTACAAACTGAAAACTCTCAGGAACAGCAACTATTTAGAAAGATTAAAAGGTTTCGAATTGTTAGTAGGAATTTTTATTTGAAGCCGTTTAGAACGGTAAAGAGTCACTAAATAATTTTTATGATGACTTTAATTTTTACAAGAACAACGTTAATCGATGGACTTCTATTATTTTTTTAAACGTACATGTTTTATTTTTATGGAAAGGGTGTGCCTTTTCCTCGATAAGTCAGAAATCTGAATTGATTTCTTACATAAGAATTGCACAATTAAAAAGTGATTCCTTTAAAGGAAAAAATATGATTAACCTGACGGCACCCACATTTCCATCTGATCTTAAGAAAACTTTTAAGATAGTCAATGCCAAAGTTTGCCTACCGTCATTATGATATTAGGGAGCCGAACTTTGAGACATTACGTATATCCCGTAATCCACTTTAAACATCATGCTCTCTCGAAAGAAATATAAATATTTTAAAAAAAAAGTTTATAAATTATATTTAGAAC
>NW_019384249.1:553704-566174 GCF_000648655.2 Copidosoma floridanum | reverse complement strand
ATAAGTTTAAGTGAGACTAATTTATTTTATTAGTATTAAAAAACTTGATACTGTGATTGAGACTACAGAAAATAAATCTACAAAAAAAAAAATAAAATTTTTTCATTTTAGTTCAATAAACCTTTCTCTATTTATCTGATGCACGCTCGCCTGCATTTTAAGAGCAATTGAACTCATTATTTGCATTTGAAAAATATTATTTAACAAGTAATTTCAATACAAATAAGTGTTTGTCACTTAGAATCATGGAAATAAGTGCACTGTACCTAACCTTACCAGCAGTCAGATCCGTGCCTAGCGAGAGTATGACGAACTCTGCCCCCCCTTATGACGAACTATACCCCGCCATGACGAATTGGGCCCCACTCGTAGATCGTTTGATTTTACTGAATAAAAATGATAATTGTATGATTTTTTTTTTTTACAGTGGAATTCCTTTCTTGAGATATTTACCTTTAAAATGCGTGTGTGTAAGTAATCTCATCAACAATATGTTCTCTCTAATTAACGAAAACAAAATGGGTGACGACAGTGCCCCACCCTCCCCTACTGCTACGAAATTGTAACTCAGCAGACGTGGTACTTCGTACCACCGGTCTTATCTTACACCGTGGCACGGGATAAACAGGCGAAAGAGAATAACACAAATATTTTAGCTGCACTATAGGCCAATTAATCTACGAAGGCTCAATGTTAGATTTGACATTAGTGTTATCAGAAAACGAAAAATACGTTGATATAGAAGAAAATGATTCAAGAAACATAGCGTTTTGTTTTTTCGGTTATTCAGTGGCTGAGTTAACCTAAAAAATTCGTGAANCACTACAAAAGTACACATGACATATTATTTTCATGATATACTAAATTACATTTTTTTTAATGACTCTGAGTAAAACATAAATGACTAAATAATCTTAAAACTCCCAATATAAATGGTTTTATATGGTGGAACGTTGCTTGGAATGCCCCACATACATCATTTCCAGTGACGGGAAGGTCAGCTGCTTCGAGGTAGGCCGGCTTCAACGTGTCTGTGGAAACAGTGCGGGGCTGGCCATTGACCTCGATAGTGTAGTTCCGCTCATCGATGCGCCGTATGACTCTGTGTGGCCCTGAACATGGAAGGTCCAGAGGTCTCCGGATGGCATCGATGCGGTGAAAGACGTGCGAGCACCTCTGCAGATCGCTGAAGAGGAACGGCTTCTGTGGAGGTAGGTGCTTCGATGCTTGAACAGATTTGATGGCCTGTGTGAGGCGTCGGAGGCCTTGGACGAAAGACGGTGGGTTGACGTCGGGGTGACTCTGGGTGGTGAAGAAGTCGCGGGGCACCCTGAGGATCGTGCCGTAGAGCATCTTGGCGGGATATGCTTGAAGGTCCTCCTTGAAAGAGGTTTGGAGACCCACGAGCACCGAAGGAAGTGCGTCGGGCCAAGGGATGTTCGGGCAGCACATGAGGCCAACCTTAAAGTAGCGATAAAAACGCTCCACCATCCCGTTTGATTATGGGTGGTAAGGTGTCGTCCTTATACCGCTCGAGCCGATCATCTTGGCCAGCTTGGTGAAGAGCGCTGACTCGAACTGAGCTCCCTGGTCCGAAGTGATAATCAGGGTTCCGAAGAAGGCAATCCAGTTGTCGTATAGGGCCTTGGCAACGGTTGCTGCTTGTTGGTCTGGAACGGGAACGGCGACCAGCCACCTGGTGAACCTGTCTATCACCGTGAGATAGTACTGGAAGCCTTTGATCAAGGGGAGTTGACAGGCCTTGCACTGTTGAGCCCAGCGGGTTACGTCCTTCCGCAGCTTGGGCCACATGAACTTCTCGGAGACGAGACGTGCTGTGGACTTGATGTCAGGGTGCGAGAGGTTGTGCAAGACCTCGAACGCCATCCTCCGAAGGACTTCTGGGAGATATGGCCTCACGTTCCCAGTTGAGATGTCGCAGAGGATCCGTTGGCCGTCGATTTTCAGGGCTTGAAGGTCGAGACGAGGGTCATCAAGCAGATGTCCGAGTTCGGAGTCGTTGTCTTGGGCTTTTGCAATGACTTCAGGCTGCAGGATGGATGGCATGGCGACAGCGTTAATCCGTGACAGCGCATCGGCCACCACGTTCTCTTCGCCTTTGACGTGGGAGAGCGTCACCTGGTGCTGCAGGATGTAGTCGATCTGTCGAGCCTGTCTTGCCGACGCTTTGTCCGAGCGTTGTCGGCCTGGGAATATGATAGCTTTGTGGTCCATGTAGACTGTGAAAAGGCGTCCGTCGAGGATTTGCTCAAAGGTCTTGATGACCACGTAGATAGCTAGCAACTCTTTGTCGTAAGCACTGTAGTTGGCCTTGGCCTTGGACAGCTTCCTGAAAAAGAAGCCGAGTGGCCCCTAGTGCCGCGTGGGTACTCCTGCTCCAGGGCGGCGCCGATGGCCGTGTCGGATGCGTCGGTCCTCAAGGCGATCGGGGCGTCTGGTCTAAGGAAGGTAGTCGTGGCCGCTTTGGTAAGGGCGTCTTTGCACTGTTAAAAGGCGATACCAGTGTTGCGGTTCCAAGCAAGTAGAGCCTTCTTACTTTTGGGTGGAAGGTTCTTCAGCACGTTGTTAATTGGGGCCATGGTGTTGGCTACTCCAGGCATGCACCGCCTGTAGAAGTTCACCATGCCTAGGAATCGTCGGAGCTCCGATGAGTTCTCCGGTTTCAGGAAATACTAAACGTTCTGGACCTTGTGTACTGTCGGGCGGATACCATCAGTGGAGACGGTATAACCCAGGTAGTCCACCTCGAGTTGGACAAGTACGCACTTCTGTGGATTGATACGCAGCTTCGTCTTGCGAAAAACGTCGAAGATTGGTGCAGGTGTTAAAAGTCTTGCTCGTGGTTCTCAGAAGCTACGAAGATGTCGTCGAGGTAGCACTTGGCAAACGGTAGGTCGCGTAAAACGTGGTCGATGGTCCGCTGGAGTGATTGGGCGGCGTTTCGTTGACCTATCGAGGACCTTGTGAACTCGTAGAGACCAAACGGTGTGGCTATCGCTGTCTTTGGGATGTCCTCCTCGGTAATTGCAATCTGGTAAGAGGCCTTTCTCAGGTCTACGACCGAGAAAACTTCACCAGTCGCCTCCTGCAGTAGATCGTCGATTATCGGCAGGGGATAATAGTCCGGGGTAGTACCGGCGTTAAGGTGCTGGTAGTCCCCTGTGACTCTCCAGCTTTCGCTGGACTTTTCAACGAGGTGAAGTGGGCTTGCCCACTGGCGGGATAATGGGCGGACGATTCCTTGGTCAAAAAGTCGTCCAATCTTCTGCTTAGCTGCCTGTAGACGTGGTCCGAGCAGACGTCGATGCCGCTCGAAGACAGGAGGTCCAGTGGTGTGGATGGTGTGGTGCACTGGTAGGTCCGAGAGCCCTGCGGTGGTAGCCTCTGGAGAGCGGAGATCTGCGTATTCTACGAGGAGGTCTCTGTAGCGTCGGCCTAGATCTCCAGGGGGCGTGCGCTCCGGTGTCGTGACGACCGATACGCTGAAGATGGCCGCTGGTGCTAAAGAGCCGAGCGTCGAGAGGTTAGTTGCAGGGTCAATAAGACGCTTACCCTTGACGTCCACGAGGTAGCCGAAGTGGTTGAGGGAATCAGCGCCGATGATGGCGATGTGGGTGTCAGCGACGATGAAATTCCACGTCGCTGCCCGCCGGAGACCCAATTCGATGGTGAGGATATAATTTCCGAAGGAGGCTATCGGCGTGGCGTTGGCAGCGCTAAGAGTCAGAGGTTGCAGCACCAGCTTTCGGTTCTTGACGAGGTGCTTAGGTAGCAGAGAAACGATGGAGCCTGAGTCCAGCAGGAATTATACTCGTGATTCTGGATCGTAAAAGAGTAGGCGGTTCTTCGAGAGAGCTTGGTGGCCCGCCTCCAACACTTGGGACGAAGGGGGCCTTATTGGTTTCCCGGCCTGAACGCCGTACAGGTGCAAGGCGCATGGCAGTTCCTGGCAGCTACCCCAAACTCCTGGTGGAAATAGCACCAGTCTGGGTTAGCAGCAAGGTTGGATGCTCGGCCTTGGGGGCGTGATCTGGATCGGCTATGGCTGCGTGACTGCTGCCTATCTAAAAGCAGCTCGTTGATAAGCTTCCGCATTTCAGCGACCTCTTGTGCCAGGCTGGATCCGGCAGTGGCGACGGGTGGTGCAAGTGGTACGGAGGGTGAGGTCACGGCGTTCACAGCTGGGACCGTGCTTGTGAGATCGTCTGCCATGGCACTGAGCTCGTCTAAGGTGGCCGTCGTCATGATCCGGAGGATACCGTTAACCTGTGAAGGGAGAAGGTCAAGCCACCTGATTATGAGGATCTCGTCCGTGACTTTGCCAGCTGCGAGGCTCTTTATTTGGTGCAGGAGTTGGGATGGTTTAGCGTCTGCCAGCTGGAGCTGCCCGAAGAGCTTCCGCAGCTGAGCATCCGCGGAGTCCTGAAAGCGGGACAGAATCGCTGTCTTGACTGCCTTAAAACGTTTCGTGGACGGGGGATTGGCGATGATATCTGAAAGCTCGGACACTGCTGGTCCACTGAGAGCGCCGACAAGCGCGATGTATTGCTGGCTGTTGTCGATGACGGCGGAAGCTTCGAGGATGATTTCTACCTGAGCGACCCATGCCACGGGCACCTCGGCCCAAAAGCGAGGAATCTTCGGGTCGGACATGGTGTTCGTGCGCTGCTACTGTTGTTGGGCCAACGGCTGCTGCTGCTGTTGTTCGATGGCGGCGAGGGCCGTCTGTAGATGACCTTCCTCTTGCCTCTCCAAACGACGCTGGTAGCGTTTGTCGCGCGGTATTACTCCGTCGTCCGTGCCTGCCAGCGTTGCAAATGTCGAGGTGCCAACGCCAGAGCTCTGGCATTTCACTGCACTCGAGTACAAGCGGTGTAAAGTAGTGTGCGGGACGGCCTCTTCTCGTAAATCAAAATGGCCGACCTCGTTGCACTCGCCTTTGTTGGGTCTAGGAAAAAGGAGAGGCGTGGACGGCGCGCTAATGGCGAGCTGTCGAGTTAAGCTCACTTGTCGCCGTGCAGCGCTGTAGTCGTGTAAAGCCATAACTCCCGGGGGGAGGGGCGTCGGCTTGTCTCTGTCCCGCACGCTTACTCACGAGAACGCAAAAAAGAAAAAAAAGAGCACGCGCGATCACTTCTCGTCGTTGCGACGGATAGATAAAAAAAAAATATGTCGGCAAGGCCGAACGCGTGCTCCGTGGCCGGAGATTTTGCGTGATCGCCGCATGGACGAGGGTTCTTGGGCCTAAGTAGCACGAAGCGGGCCGCGGGTGCAAAGAAAAATGTCACTAAAGTTACTTGGTCGAGAGAAAAACGGTGAAGTATGGGTTCTGTAAACAGTCATTGACTGTTGCACTCTCGCTCTTGAAACACTTTTTCGTGGTACATCATACGGCACTGCTTACCTCGACGAGATCCTGGCAGGATCGCCACTTTGGGATTAGATGTCGTGATGGAGCATCTCCCAATGCTCAAGGATACCGGAGGTTCAAAGCAGGGCGTGGAGACATCTCTGTATTAGACAACTTACATTTTATTTAATACAATTATAGTGTGATAACAAATTCAATGACGAGCAATATGCGTCGTTGTCGCTAGGCCAGCGCGGAGTGAGTCCGTGCAGTGCAGGCTACCTAAAGGTAGGCGCTGTGTCGGGGGGAAGGGTAGGAGAGAGCACTCTTGTAGCGCGCGTAGCTAGTCCGTGCGCAGGATTAGTTGTTGCTTCCGCCAAGAAGCTTGTTGCGTTCTTCGGCTGGTCAATGGCGCCACATGCCTACTACATCACGGTTAATTTAACTGTATCCAACTCGTCAGTGCTTAAAAGTCAAACCATAAAATGTAATGAACACGGTACATACTGTAAAGCAGCTTGTTTCCGATAGTTTGAGTAAAAAAACTTAAAAACATGTTGTTTGCATGAAAAAAATAACGTAAAAAAGTAAGAAGAGACTCAACTTTCGTCAACAAAATTGTGCTATGAATTTTCGAAAAACTAACTATTTTTTGCACAGCATTATAGTTTTATGTCTTAAGAAAGGCTGGGCCAAGTTTCAGATCATGATTTCAAGTTTAACAAATTCTAGAAGCAATTTTGTAAAGACGTCCCGCTCCGTGTGATAAAACCAGCTGACAGCATACGATGCTTGGTTCTCTCCCATACACTTAGCATAAGACGTGCTCGCGACTTTATTTACGTTTGCACAAATATTTCTTCGAAATGCCTGATAAGGTGCACATTTTTTGATACAAGAGATTGCGTGATTCACCACTTTACGGCCGCAGGTACAAAAATTTATCTATGTCTGTAGTAGAGAATAATTAATTTATTGTTAAGATCCAATGGTTCAATAATATAAGAATGAGATTATCCTCTTTTTTTTAATTCAATGGTATAAATGTAAGCAATAACTTCTCCAAAAATATTGTGTCTAGTTATATCGTATAAAATTGATTTTAATTTTGTATGAAATAATGTAACAGTTATATTCAGTATATCATTTGAAGTGGTACCTTTAGGAAAGTTTTTTAAAATTTGCTTTATTTCTTTCTATTTAGGGTTATACGTAACGGTTATGAAAAAAATGAGGTCATCCAAACTCTCCCATTATTGTAATTGCATCTTGATAATGTTTCTGCATATACCTAGTACCACCGATGTATCTATAAGTTAAAATAAAAATATTTCTAACTTCATTGTTTTCAAAATTTTCAGGGTTATTTGAGGCACTGTGATCTATCAAAACTTGATAACATTTAATCCTTAGAACTTTTTAGTTACTGCAAAAAAACTTACTCTATTGCTTTCTATCATAATAAATGCATGCAAAAAAAAAATAAATGCATTTATCTTCCAGCATAGAGAATGGGACCAAAAATTTTACTATTTGCTCGATAAGTAGTTCGGTATAAGTAATATTGAAGCAACTTAAGATTTTCTGCTTTTGTTAAAAAAATTTTCTGTCGCATGTACTCCATCCTACATTTTCTACTGGAAATACCATTGGGTCGACATGCTGTATTCAGCATATAGCATCGATAATACAACCTATAAAAGTGTTGATAAATCAGATGATGATATTTATATAAATTTGTCCGTAAAAATATAAAACAATATTTGTTAAGGCTTGCCACCTCATGAACTTAAATTAAAAATAGGTGCAACAGTAATGGTCATTCGAAATTTAAGTATATCAGATGGCTTATGTAACGGTGTACAATGGCGATCTACTGAATTCCGTTACATACTAGAAATACTTATCACTACATCATTACCTTTAATTTTATATAGAAAACAATTCGCATTAGTTGTAGCATTTGCTGACTGTAAATAAGTCTCATGGTCACAGTTTTGATAATGAGGGATTATACTTGAAAAATCTTCATTTTATCATGGTCAATTGTACGTGGCTTTATCGCGATGCAAAAATAAAAATGGAATTTTTCTTAAAATTAATAGAGAAAACATTTTAGATATTGAAAATATAGTTTGGAAAGACATTTTCGATAATAAGTAATAATGTATCAAACAATAACAACATGACTTGAATATTCTTATATGTATAGACAAAGTTTATTACCTAATAATACATCCCATGAATGTATATTGTGTTCATCTGTTGTACCGATTTCAACATTAATTTAAAACATAATAGGAATAGACCTAAGTCTACGTGCTTTGATAGGGCCTTGTAAGTTGACTCAAACTGAGTCATCTTAAAGCGAAACTTCACGGTTTGTATTAATAATAAACTAAATGCAGTTTCAATTTATGTATGTATTGGTATTGTTAACACTGATACAAAATAATATAATATATACACATAAAAATTGACATTTTACACATAGTTTATCATACTTGCTAATAATAAAATGCTTAGCGCACCAAGAACTTTATAATTAAAAATTGATTGAAATACAATTGATATAAATTGATTTCTGATCGTACTCTTAGTTTTGTAAAGGGAATGGTTATTAATTATTCGTATGTATAAATTCTATAGTGATGAAAAAGTTTTGTTTTAAAGTCATTGGATAATGAATCATAGCTGTAAGAAATTTTTGTCTTACAGTCAGTGGATAATGAATCATAGCTGTAAGAAAGTTTTGTCTTAAAGTAATTGAATAATGAAGCAGATTAAAAACAATACATTAATACATATACGACACGTACACGTCTGTATTCGCTTTGAGCGCAATCCCGAAATCGCGCTCCCACTAGGCACTTTGAGAACGATTGGTCGTGATTAGAAAAAGATGGTTCTATGAATTGATTTCCATATGTTTCTAGAAAAGCGATATTTAAGGGTTGGCCACCTGTTAAATGGAGCTGAGAGTTCGATTTCATAATAATTACCTTTTCTAATGACGACCAATCGTTCTGAAAGTCTCCAGTGGGGGCGCGATTTCGGAATTGCGCTCAAAGCGAATACACATCAAGGTTCGAGAAAGATGGTATGATCTCTGTCAGGTTCCATGAAAGTAGTGTGGGGGGCGGTGGGAGGTCACAAAAATATACTTGGAGGTCTGTGGGGGTGTCAGGAAAAACTGCGATGTTCCGAAGTAAAGGAGAAAATAAAAATTTTTACCTTATTTTGTAGGGGACAGTGGGCGGCGGGGGGTTTATGGGGGTCTGTGGGGGGGGGGCTGTGAAATGCCCCACCGAGATAACTATAGTGTGTGTGTGTGTGTGTGTTCATGAGTTGTAAGTTATGCGGACAATTTCTTAACAAAAGGGTCATCATGAGGATAAAATAGGAATTATGCGAACGCCCGCATTATTTTACCATGATATTACCTAAAAACACGTAAAGTCCGCACAAATCACTTTCACTACTACACACACACGAGATACACGTGCGCGCGCGAGCATACACAGACACACACCTAAACAATAAAAAACTCAAAAATGTCTGACTGCGTCGATCTTCCCATCTCGTGTTTCCTTGGACTATACCGACGCCCTAACGAAAACTAGATTCGTTTTTTCCCTATGTTAATTCAAACGAAAAATTCAGAACGGTGCTTGTTTTTGCAGAAGGCGTCCATATGTTCAATATCACAGGAATATTACAGTATTAGGTAGATACGTACTTGACCACATCGTCGTGAACAGTGAAAAACCCGTGGATTTATATCTGTATTCTAACTAGAGATACGATAGTTGGCTATTTTTTGAGCGACAAAAGGTGACAAATGCTGGTATCAATATCGTCTCGCTATCTGTCTTCTAGTTGAAGATATGCATTTGTGGCCAGCTAGCTTACTATCACGCTAACGTTTTCATCGTTATTTAAAAAGGGGAATGAGCGACAAAATAAGTTTTGAAGTAACAAATAAGCAACAAATTAGCGACGAATTGTATAACTAATCCCTAGTATTGCATGAGGTTTTGGCTAGCTAGCTTGATATATCTTATGATTTGTGGAGATCCAAAATATTTTGGTCACATGTCATTCTGGTGAAGAGTTTTGTTGGTATTTAAGTAGTGCTGTATAATATATTTAATAAACCAGCCGCAACTTGAATTAAAAGATGAAAAATTAAAAGTTGTTTACCGGAAGTGCCATTTGCTACAAAATTAGAATGCATCTCGTACGCAAAACTCGACCTTCAAAAATATAGATATTGTAATTTCATCTATAATCTTATCTACAATGCCTCATCTGGTATCTTAGATGAGTATATAAGATATGCGTTAGATGAGCTATATGGGAAGGTCATTTTCTTTCGTTTATTGAATCCGAAAATTTCCAGAACTTTGATTTTGAAATAAATTATTGCAAAAAAATCCACTGGCAAAGTTATGGCTTGGTTTTGCTTTTTGTAGGGGGTCTATTTTTTTTAAGCTCGATTTTCGGGTACAAGATGAATTTTAATCTTGTAGCCAATGGTACTTTTGGTTGACAACTTTATATTTTCTATCCATTAATTCAAGTTGCGCTTGGTTTATAAAATATTCTATATGGCACTATTTAAATTCCAACAAAACTCTTCACCAGAGTGAATCATGACTAAAAAATTTCGGATCTCTGCGAATCTTAAGGATCCTTAATTCTGATGAGTGTTGCGGCTGGTTAAGATTTTGACCACCCTCGGGCCTTAGCTCTTGGTCTATTTCTACTCGTGCAGAACGAGTCTTGCTACAGTGCCGTACATAACATATAGACATGTAAGAAATAAAGACTGCTCGTTCTCATGTACGGCGCTGAAGCACAAGTACACGGAGAGAACAAACAAGGTATTATTCTAGGATGACTTGAACACGCAATAATACTACAAAATTTTCAAGCTAATACCTGATGTTTTCATAGTAATATTCGCCGAGATAATGGCACTGCAAAAAGTCCACATTTCTTCAGTATTATTGCCGATGTTTTGGCCACAATTTGCTTGTGAGACATCCAAATAAGCAAGGGGCTCTTTCGCCTGATACTCCGAGGTGTGTCACGGAATAATTCTGGTTTACTTGATGAACGATTCTGGTTTAGCTGTAGGTTCACATAAGGTATACACACATAAGAACAGCATGCATGCTATAGTATGATACTTTTGTTGCATGTGAGTGTATATACGCGTGAGTGTTTATATATGTGCGTGTGCCAAACTGCCCATGCGTATAATAGATTAAGAATATGCACTATTGAAATACTATATCTCTATAGATATACTACTTCTGCTTTATTAAGTATATCTGCTGCAACACATATGTTTATATGCATTAACAGAATCCCATACGCGATTATACCGCTTGTACGCTACCAGAATAATTCCGTGATGAGCACGGGACACGGTGCAAGATAAGACAGGTGGTACGAAGTACCACCTCAATGCTTTGTGTGGTCTGTCGCAATTTTGTAGCAGTACCAAGTTCTCCACCATGTGGATTAGTGTCAAAAATGTAGTATGTATATACATACATATTAAAACGGTTACATATGTATACACACACATATATGGATAAATTCTACATATATATACTACCTTTTCGACACTGATCCATCTGGTGGAAAACTTGATAGGGGAGGGTGGGGCGAACTTCGTCATGTGGGTGACTTCGTCACCCGATGTTTTTTCTTTAACAATTCATATTGCAATGTCATTTTTGTTGAAATAGGTTCTTAAATGCATTTACTTAAATCATCTCAAAAATTTATACGAAAAAACTATTTTACCTTTTAATAAAATCAAACTGAAAAATTGAGCAAAAAATGATGGTTGGACAAGAATTTTTCAGCACTGGCTGAATAAAAAATTATAAGTTTACGTGTTTTCTATCGTAGACGTTTGAAAGCTTGATTGCTAAACTTTCAAATCCATTTTTTTTTATGATGAGATAAATATTAACAAAGTTATTGCAAATTTAAAAAAAGTGTAAAGATAAGCACAGTTCGTCACTTGTGAAGGGGCACAGTTCCTCACCGGCAAGCGCAGCAGTAGGTACGTGTAGGTTAAGTTCTCGTTGTGTTGACTATGGTGCGTTATTATAAAAAAAAGTTGCATTCTCATGATTGGACCGATGAGGATATGAATTTAGCGAAACAAAGTGTTCGTGATAAATAATCGATCAAATCTACTGCTGCAGAGTTTAGAATCCCGAGGACAACTCTTCAGTACAAAGTGCAGAACACAAGCACAACTGAAGAGCAAACACGTAATTCCGCGTCGATTTTCACGTAATTTCTAATTTATTTTATTAGTATTAAAAAACTTGATACTGTGATTGAGACTACAGAAAATAAATCTACAAAAAAAAAAATAAAATTTTTTCATTTTAGTTCAATAAACCTTTCTCTATTTATCTGATGCACGCTCGCCTGCATTTTAAGAGCAATTGAACTCATTATTTGCATTTGAAAACTATTATTAACCAAGTAATTTCAATACAAATAATTGTTTATCACTTGGAATCATGGAAATAAGTGCACCGTACCTAACCTTACCGGCAGTCAGATACGTGTCTAGCGAGATTATGACAAACTCTGACCCTTCCCCTCCTTATGACGAACTATATCCCGCCATGACGGATTGGGCCCAGCTCGAAGATCATTTGATTTTACTTAATAAAAACGATAATTGTATGGTTTTTTTTTTTAAGTGGAATTGCTTTCTTGAGATATTTGCCTTTAAGATGCGTGTGTGTAAATAATCTCATCAACAAAAAGTTTTCTCTCATTAACGAGAAAAAAATGGGTGACGCCAGTGCCCCACCCTCCCCTATAAATAAGTTTTAGTAAATAAACAGACTCGGATATACAGTGAGAGCTCATACAAAAGTACGATTTTTTTGCAGCGGTTATTTAAGAATCTTAAGATGTATATTTAGCGCACATAATTGATTTTTTGCGCAAGCGCAATATCAAGTGGTCAAGATGCCGTGATGCTGCCATAGAGATATTATAGATCTATAATATCTCTATGGACGATGCACCTGTCTAATACCTATAGTTTTTT
>NW_019384249.1:470121-541546 GCF_000648655.2 Copidosoma floridanum | reverse complement strand
GCAGATGATTTTTTTTTTTTTTTTTTTTTAAATTATATTTATTTATTCCCTTAGTAAATGGTTCTCTAAAGTCGTCATTACTCGCTAAAGTTTCATATACTAAAGTCGTTTGCAATAAAAAATCTTGCTAAAATTCTCACAACTCTTATATTGTTCCCACAAACCATTGTTTGTACATCAGAATTGAGATCTACCTCCTCCCTTCGCAAAGATCGAGTCATATTATTCCTATATCTGTTTAGTTTAGGGCAGTTCCAAAGTAGGTGCTCCAGTGTTTGCGCATTGTTGCCATATGTGCACTCGCTACCGCTGACTATGTTCATTCTGTGTAAGTGAGCTTCCACCCTGGCGTGGCCAGTTTTCATTCTATTGATGCATGTTATTGCTCGGCGCGAGAGTCCGCTCCGTGAAAACCATGTCTCTGTGTCGAACGCTCCCGAGAGTTCTACGAATTTTTTGGCTTTAATATATTTGAGTATTCGCTTCGAGCCGATGCAGAGGTTGCGCCCCCTCTAGCCAAAATCAGGCAACATTTCTTGCACGTAAACAAACGGTTTAGAACATATATACATACGTACAGCTGCTTGTGATTGGCACTTGGCAAGCTAGAGAGAGAACGACGATCCTCTCCTGCTGTCTTATTCAGCCAATCACAAGCAGCTATACGTATGTATATATGTTCTAAACCGTTTGTTTACATGCAAGAAATGTTGCCTGATTTTGGCTAGAGGGGGCGCAACCTCTGTATCGGCTCGGAGCGAATATACCGCGTCATAGATTCAAATGTTGATCTTTTGAGTGTTCCTTTGAAGTTGCTCCAATCGGTGAGAGGAACGTTTATTATATGTGAGATCGATGCAATTTTAGCATGTCTGTCGGCACTTTCGTTTCCTGGGATACCTTTGTGTCCAGGTATCCATGTAAGTTTTATGTTTAGAGCTTTGACTCGCGTCAGTTCGAAAGTTCTGATCGTATGGCACCAATAAATGGGTGCATATATGACTCGAGTCCTGTATTTTCTATCTTACTTAAAACCGACCTCGAGTCTGAGAAGATTATCAAGTTATCTATATTGTTTGCGCTTGCATACTGAAGGGCTTTGAAAATTGCGAAGGCTTCAGCTTCATAGATTGAGGCTTCTTTTAAAAGCCTGAATCTGACATAATGTGTCGTTTTCTTATGCGTTGGAGACCAGACTACAAATGCGCAGCCGCGAGCGTCTTTATGCGTGTTTTTCGATCCATCGGTGAAGATAAATTCATAGTCGACGTTAACTGGGGATGGGGGAGGGTTTGGAGGTGGTATCAATGGGTAAGTATTGCGGCCTATTTGCCAATCAATGGTTTCTTTCAGGAAGGAAGCTTGGTACGGGATAGAAAAGGTCTCTGGGATTCGTGTTTTGATGGATTTATCTATCATGGTTTTCCTATGGAACCATACTTCCCCGAGGGCGAACCCTCTTGACGATTGTAGTATTTTTCAACTATCAGTTTTATTTTGGGGGTTATCATGTTATTAACATTTGTTGAAACCTTGAGTAGGTAGCGGGACGTTAATTCTCTTCTACGAAAAGAGAGCGATTCTACGGCAGCCAACTTGTGTAAAGCGTTGATCGGGGTCGTGCACATGCATCCCAATGCAGCCCTTAGGGCCGAGTTTTGGATAATGTCTAGCTTGTTAAGTAGATTGGTTCTAGTACTGGCGAAAAGGAATGAACCCCAGTCTAGTCTGGGTCTAATAATTGTTTTGTAAATCGAGAGGAGGGTAGAAGGGTGCGCGCCCCAACTTGTACCCGCTACCGATTTCAACATGTTTATTAGTTTTTTTGATATAGCAGTTAGGTAAGTTATATGTTCATCCCAAATTAGCCACATGTCCCAATATACTCCAAGGTACTTTACTGATCTGGAGTTACTGATTTAGACATTATTTATCTTAATTTCTAATTGTGTGTCCGTTAGGAAGGACTTCTTGGACGGAGGGAAAACTAAAAATTCAGTTTTTTTGTCTGACACTTGAAGGTCGTGTCTCGTTAGCCATGTTATAAGGCAGTCTGCCGCTCCCTCTAGCATCGAGCATACCTTGGATAAATCTTTGTTTGAAAAATACATCACTATATCGTCTGCGAATGAGATCAATCTTATTCCGAGTGGGACAGCTGCGTTGATGTCAGCTATGTACAGGTTAAATAGTGTTGGGCTCAAGATCGATCCCTGGGGGAGGCCTCTGTTAGCTTTGCCTTCTTTGAGTTTAGTACCGCCGCTGTAGAATTTTATCACCCTGTTAGTTGTGCTGTTAATGACGAATTGGGACAATTTTTTGGGGAATCCCATGGCTTTCATTTTAATTACCAAGGTTTCGATATTAACGGTGTCATAAGCCCCAGCTATGTCAACAAAGAGGGCCCCCAAATTTTCTCCGCGAGATTTTGCGATAGTATTATCTGAGTGGAGTGCTGCAAAGCAGTCAGAGCATGACTTTTCTCTCCGAAATCCAAAAAAGTTTCTTGGTATACAGCCTAGTCTTTCGCATATCCATGATAAGCGGTCGTTCATTACTCTCTCCATTATTTTGAGCGTAGTATTGCTTAAAGCAATAGGGCGGAATGTATCTTTATCTTTTTTAGGAATTAGGTTCACTATTCCATACGGTGGAAAATTTACCGGAAGAGTAAACACTATTAAATAGTGCAGTTAGCCATTTAATGGCGTTGCTCGGAAGCCTTTTAAGCATGAGATAGGAAATTTGGTCTTCACCTGGGGTAGAGTTGACTTTGGCTCTATTAATTGCGTTTATTACTTCAAGCTCAGAGATTTCCCCAGATACTGTTTCGGAGTATTTATTCATTCTGACTGGGTTGAGGTCGTTAAAACTGTAGGCGTTTAATTTACAAATTTTCCCTATAGCGTTATATATGTTTTTATTGTTCTCTATTAGAGATTGCCCTTTAGAATACGATAGATCGCTGTTAAATCTATTTCGGTATCTTTTGAAGAATTTGAATTGCCTAGTTATTGGCATTTGCGGATTTAATCCAGTACAGAAGGTTTTGAATTTGTCTCTCTTTATGTTAATCAGCAGTTTTTTTGTTTCTTTGCATGCTTCTCTATATCTATCAAAATTTTCAGTGGACGGACAAGTTAAAAACTCATTAATGGTGTGTTTCCGGTATTCGACTGAGTCTTGGCATTTCTGGTCCCACCAGAGACTAGGTTGAGGGCTCTTTCTAGAGAGCTTTGTGCCAATTTTAGCATTTGAATCTTTTAGAGACTCATATGTTATGTTCAGAAATTTATTAAATAGTTCGTCATTAGAGGCGGGGTTTGGTACATCCAAATTAAAAAAATTTTTTTTTTTGGACCGATGACGTAAACGCTTC
This sequence comes from Copidosoma floridanum, assembly GCF_000648655.2. Next base: position 538,167 of record NW_019384249.1, on the reverse strand, counting down.
CCAGTTGATTTTACTTACTCTTATATAATTACGACTGGAAGTAAGGTTAAAACTGTGATTTTTGATGTAGATTAGCTGGGGAAAGTGATCGCTGCCCATGGTGTCCTTGTAGGTGTTCCATTCTATTGAACCCAATAATCGTGACGAGCAAATAGTGACATCCGGTGCGCTCTTCTTGCTGTGTATGCGCGTTGGTTCACCGGTGTTTATGAGGGATAGTTCTGGTTGGTCGTCCAGCAGCTTGGATAAAAGGATCCCTCTGGTGTTATTTTCCTCGCTACCCCATTGCATGTTTTGAGTGTTGAGGTCTCCTGTTATAATCGTTTTAGTATGTACTGACGCTAAGTTGAATAGGCGCGACCATCGGTTGGGAGGTATCCCTATGTTGGGGGCAATGTATACACTTATAATTACTAATGATTTGTTGCCTCGTGAAACTCTAATATTTAGCGTTTCTATAGGGTGCAGGGCATAAGGAGCGTCAAGGGTTTCATACTGAATATTCGACTTAATTAAGATTAACATACCGCCCCCTTCCTCACCGCATCCTCTTTCGAGTCTAGTTACATTGAAACCGTACGGAAGGGTATATGGGCTTATTTTTTTAAGCCTTGTTTCCGATAGGTATATGATGTCAAAGTTCTCCACGAATCTATTCAAATCGTTAATTTTTTCTGAAATGCCATTTATATTCGAGCATGTTATTTTAAACCTATGTTGATTCATTGGGGATATAGTTTATGAATGTTTGATGTTGTTTCTAGTCTGGTTTTGGTTTACTTTTGTAATCTCCTCGTCGTCGCTCGATTCACAAACTCTAATCTCCGTCAATCTCCCCTCTCCCTGTTCCGATCCTCTCTGTTTCCTGATTTCAAGTTTCCATTTCTTCCTTTCCTTTTTTGACATCTTATTCGGGGCTGGTGTTATAAAGTTTTCCTCCTCCCTGCCCCTTTTGTTAGTCATTCTAGGTAATGGTAGGACTTTATCTTTAGTAGTTTCAAAGGGTGGTCGGAGGAGTTGCATGCTGTCGTTCACTAGTTGTTTTTTATTGCTTTGATTATTTTTGAGCTGATTGCTCCAGGACATTTCGTTACTCTCATTAAGAATTTCAATCGCTTTTTGTTCCGCTAGGCAGCTGAGGTGTTCCTCCGTAACAACAACACCTTCTGTTACCAACGTTGATGGTTCGTCTATATTTACTAGTTCGTCCTCTCTGATCTCGGGCAGTTGCGTGGTCCCTTCCCTGGTGTCGAGATCTTCACTCTCCTCTCCCACCGGTCTCCCTCTCCTTGATCGCAGGCGCGAGAAGAGCAGGTCAGCTCTCTCGTCCCCATACATTTGTCTAAAATATTTAATTGCTATCTCCATTGCTTCCCCCCCGTCCAAGTACATACTGGATCTAATTATGTTTATGCACGCTGCGTTTCCAAAGAAAACGCAAGATTTGTCAGAGGCTTTATGGTTCAATCCGCAGTTTACGCATCGGTATTGGGAAACCTCGCATGACGGGGTACCATGGTCACCCGCGCAAAGCTCGCATCTGCTCGATCCCCTACAGACCTGCTGCCCATGGCCGTGTCACTGACAGTTATAACAACGAATTACAGAAGGGACGAACAGACGTACCAGGCAGTACACCAAAAATACATTAAGGCTTTTGGAGATCTCACTCTTAGAGAAAACTTTAATTTTGTCCAACGGTTGCATTATAAATTCGTCTTCTGAAGTTTTTATTTTTTTAAAAATTCTTTCTACCTTTGCAACGTTATCCCTTTGTTTATTATCTATCCCATTAAGGATTTCGTCGTTTGTTAGATCTAAGTCTACGTCGCTAATCATTCCTATATTACACAAACTCGCGTCGGAAACAAAAGCTTTCCAGAATTGGTTTAGTTTGGTCGCTCCCCCACTTACGAAGTTGTTGGCATCTAAAGGGTTTGAAAATACAAGTGCGACTTTTCTGGCTCCTTGGCGCGATATAGCAATAACGGGTATTTGATTACGCACACATTCTCTTCCAATTTTCATTCTATATATTTCACCGAGCCTTTTGTCCTCCCGCGTGTCATACATAAACACAACGTAGGGGCCTTTAGCGGTAGAGCAATATCTGTTGTTTTCTTGTTTTCCAAATATAGAGAGGTCGAACGGCTCATCGTCTTGCCGGCTCGCGGTTCGAGGGTCTCTCTCATGTTTATTTTGAAAGGCTTTGCCCTTGTCCTTTTCGTTTATTATAGCGTGCATTTTCTCGGGCGGTATTTAAATGACAGAAAATTTGTGAAACGATCTAAGCGATAGGATAGGAGAATAATGTTCTGTTCTAATTTTGTTTAGACTATTTAGCTGAGGTGCTAGTATTATTTGTATTGAATTGAAATGTTTGGTTGTTTTGCAGTTGCAATATGGTTATCTGTATATTAAACTCCGGCGAGCAATGACTACTGTATTATTTATAATTATAAAATTTAACTACTAAAGTTTATTCGTTATAACAAATTTGGAATATGGAGGATGTTTGTTGAGAAGGAAAGCCAAGACACTTATCTTATTTATCCGTTGTTTTGTGGATTATTTCCCTTGGGTCGTGGTTCTTCTCAGTCAAGTTCAGCAGATTTCACGTGCAACGGCGAAGCAGTATCTTCCAAGGCAAGAAGGATCAAGCCCGTTCCTCTTAACGAAGAACGGTCAGCAGCAATCCCAGTCGAAAGTCAGATTCAAAGTATAAAGCACTTTGTCCGGTGTTATAAGAGAGACGTTCAAAAGAGATGTTAACCGTTGGACGGCTCAGTCAAGAATCGGATACCTCTCGTTCTTCGGATAGCTAAGACGGACAAGGCTCATGCCCCTTCGTAGATTGTTTTTCATTTAAGGGTTCAAATCCACTTCATGGTAGATATTTTTTTTTTTTTTAATTAATTCATCATTTTGTCTTTATTTCTTTTATTTATGTTTCGTTAATATATATATACATATATATGCAGTCAACATTTTTTTTCGGATAGATCAAAAAAAATTAAATTAATATTGTTACTTTGATACGAGGCAATTCTATAATTTTATGATACTAAAATAACTTTTAAGGATTTTAACATAATTTGTGTATTCTAAAACTCCTAAGAAATTGTGAACATCCTATTTACGACAAAAAAAGCCGCCCGTTTACTGCTATTTACTTAATGTTGAAATTTTAATCAGTAAATAAATTTGATGAACACAATACAAAATAGTTTTGTAAATATTTTAAAATTGTTTGCAAATCTTTAATAAGGTGTGCTACTTTTATTTATTTTTAGACAGCCAGAAGAACAATAATGAATGAAACAGTTCGATGAATAAGTAATAAAATTTATTCGGCAAGATTCTGAGACTAAACATTTTTTATAATACCGTAGTATTTTGTTAAAAACAAAAAAAAATGAATTACCTTTAAGGGTGATGATTGTAATAAACATATTTTTAGGCTGTAGATTATAAAGGAAGTTTAATCATTTATATTGAATGCAGGAAAAGCATCGTAATACTTTTAACAATGATACCATCGGGTGAGTGCAAGAAAGAGTCTTTTTAGAGTAAAAGTCAAGAAAGAGCCTTTTTAAATTTTCGGGCAGGAGAAAGTCTTCTTAAACTAAAAGAAAAAGCCTTTTTATACAGAGGTACACTCGCACTGAGGTGTATTACGCCGGCGTCGATTGGTATAATTAAGCCCAACGAAACGTCGCTCAAGATTATTCTTCGACATTTTTGAGTTCTTATTTGCCCCTCACCCAGCTCTCGGTTGGTCTCGTACCCCTGTACGAATCCACACATTTATTCTATACTATGGAGAGCAAAACGAGGAGTTCAGCAAAAAGATATCAGTATTTACTTCAATTTTAAGGTAGTAATGTATATATTTTTATAGATCAATTATATATATACACACATAAATGTAGTACCAACTTAAAATCGGAGAAACAAAAATTAAAGGCTCTTTCTTATATTCAGATTGAAAAGGCTCTTTTACGCCTATTACTCTGAGAAGACTCTTTATTATGTTAATGTGATAGATTACTTAGAATCAGGAATTGCGAGAACTAAAAAAGTTTTTTAACTACACATTTCTATATTAGTAAAAACTGAATCTGGGTCTATTTCTGCTAGCAAAAACTTCGATTAAGTTACGGAGGATGTTGTGATATTTCGTTGTTTTAAGAAATTTCTGAAAAAATTTGTATAGGTATGTTTCAGTATCATAAATAACATATCAAAATTTCAAAGAGCCTAGATACACCATTTTTGAGAAATAAAATCGCGAAGTTGGCCACTTATACACATGCTTTTAGATGGACTTGTCGGAAAATGCACGTTTTTCTTATAACTTTTGAAATTTTCTTAAGAATCTTTTAAAAAATTAATATGTAAGGGTTTATCATAGTTCAAATAAGTATACTAAAATTGGGGAAGCCTAGCTTCACCGTTTTTAAAATGTAACAGTTTAAAATCCAGTTACAACGTTACTAGGATACCTATATAGTGGTATAGTCCGAGGCGAAAGTTAGGTTAATTTGTTGTTTAACGTTTGTGTTTACTTTCCTGGGCATTTTTCTGTTCCATACACCTAATTTTTAAATTATTTACCTGTTTTGTTAAGAATAATCAGAACAAAGACATTTCTAACACGAAAATTCAATTTTAAAATTGACTGTACCACGACAACCCCCTCAAAATAGTATCAACATATACATATGTAGTGCAAAATCTTTAAAAAATCTACAGTTTTCTGAAAAATAGACCAATTATTTATTCTAGTTTTCCATTTTATTCTTAAAATCGTGAAGTATTGAAACTATTATTGTTTACTGTATTTAAGTGCATACTTATTTATGATAAATTAATTCAGCTATGATTCTCAAAAATTAATATGTAGAGCTATGAAAAAGGCATTTTAAAGATTTTAACGTTAAGCTACTCGTCGTGAAAGTTCCGCGAACTTTTTAATAAAAGCAACCTATGACACGTGGTTGAAGATACCGACAATGCGGTTGTTACTATAACTACAAAAAAAAAAAAAAATTAGCTGCCTTGCGTTGTGTGGCAAGAGGTGTTTTTTGATGGTTTATCTTATCAACTACAAACAATCGAATAAATTTATGCGAATCATTGTGTGTTGCATACGATGTAAAATTAATTGATCGATTGCGATAGTTAAAAGAGCAATTTCAATTGTGAAATTTAAATATTTTGTAAAGTTATTCATCTATAAAAATATATATAGTGCCACCTTCCAAACAGAGGAAAAAAAATTTTTGTTAACTGTATATGATTTACGCACTGTCAAAAATTTTGGTAACTATTTCTGAAAAATTACAATAACAATTGATTATTGGTAAAAAGATTCATTGTTTACACAGAATACAAATTTTTTTTTTAAACCATTCTCTGAGTTACAAGTGGTTGAAACTAGTATGTGTTGAAAAAAAAAAAGCTTCGTTCAGTCTCTGTAAGACTCTTTAATCTAAAATACGCACTATTTATAAAGACTAAAGAATCTACTTTCATGTTTGTACATATATATATAGTACGAATTTTGTCAACGCAATAACCACAAGGTATTGATAAGGAATGTAATTATAAGCTCAAAAATATAATATATGTACGTAGTTAAATATTCTCGTATAATTGGATGTAAGTTGAACTTTACTGGTAATGATCATATTTGATAAAATCGTAGTAAAAGTATGAGTTTTCTTCTGCCTTCGGCTCTTTTCTGTCGTAAATAGGATGTTCACAATTTCTTAGGAGTTCTAGAATACACAAATTATGTTAGAATCTTTAAAAGTTATTTTAGTATTATAAAATTATAGAATTGCCTTGTATCAAAGTAACAATATCAATTTAATTTGTTTTGATGTATCCGAAAAAAAATGTTGACTACACATATATATATATATTTTTAACGAAACATAAATAAAAGAAATGAAGACATAATGATACATTGAATAAAAAAAAAAAAAAAAATATCTACCATGAAGTGGATTTGAACCCTTAAAAGCAAAACAATCTACAAAGGGGCATAAGCCTTAACCATCTTAGCTATCCGAAGGACGGAAGGTAACTCTTTCGAAGTCACATATGTTCATGGATATCCTCCGGAGCTTGTCCTACAGTTTACAGCAGTTAGGATATGTGAAATTAATAAATTAGTGGTTAATTTTTTGAAAACACAAATGGATTTGGGAATTTTAAGAGTACGGGAGAGTTAAAAAATAATGTATTGAAATGAATAGTCTGTGTATATAATTGATCAGCATTTAGTTCCACGATTTAATTGAATAAGATTTACCTACATAGCATGTACTCGGTTGCAGAGTCAAAAGACTCTCAAAAAAGAAAAACTCGTATCGTCGCTTGCTTTGGCTGTGCGTTCAGATATATTATACACATCTATATAGCCGAAATTTCCACTCCTCCCCTCGTAGGCGCACATTCGGTATACCCTTTCCACGCGTCTCCAAAATGTGCGCCTATATGGACATTTCCACGCGAATCCACTTTTCTTATACCCCTACCGTGCTTTGCAAATAAAAAAAAAAAATGTGCACCTGGTTCGGCCACTTGGCCGCGGTGGGGTGCTCGAACCACTGGAAAAAAGTGGGCACACTCCGTAGCATGGCAGTCAGCAATCTCCCTACTAATCTCTGTTACAGCCCACTACATTGAAAGAGAAGTCCGATAACGTGACCACTACAACTCGCTCGATCTCGTGATCGGATATCTCTTAGTTTAGTGGGCTGTAATGGGAGCGAGTCTGCAGACTGCCAGATTTCATGTAATCTCACCCTTAGGCCACGGTCACATGGAGAGCGTAATGCGTACCACGGAACCATTAGAGCCCATAAGAGTGAGAGAGAGGTAAAATACGCGCACCTCTCTCTCACTTTCATGGGCTCAAATGGTTACGTGGTACGCGTTACGCTTTCCATGTGCCCGCGGCCTCACGTCGTGGCTCTTCGACGTAACTTCGACGTAACGCGTATGTAAGCGCGTAAGTATTTGAATGCAGCGTACAGCACATGGACAGTAAATGCATTTGTGTTCAGCAGTGTTTGCAATGTAGTTAAAATATTAAAAGTAATTTACCAGTACCTTAAAGGGTAGTAGACAATCGGAACCTGACAGTTCTCCTGAGACGGCTGGTCAAGTAAATTGCGTGTTAAGCCGGTAATATATTATAATAAATGAAAAGCTCAATTGAATGTTTAGCGAAACTTGCTTTAATGGTTTACAAATAATATAACGATAATTTAAATAATCAGACGGACGTTTAAAATACAACTCGCTTTAGCTAATACCGGCTACTTGCTTGTTGGTCAGTGGTTAGTCCAGCAAAGAGAAGGACCAGCTTGCAGTGCACGGTTCTATTTAAACCCTAAATCGGATCGATGTACAGGGATGGAACCTGTAGTGAGTCAAGGAGTGGAAGCAAATTTTATGAACATATTCTTGGAAAAGAGGAGTAGCTGCAGGTCTAGGCTAGATGTTGAATTTGGCGGGGATAAAATTAGGAAGCAGGAATTGCTGGTGAGCATGTGACCGATGGGTGCGGCCGCTAAGTAACAAACACCGTATGGTATTCGTTACTGACTGTGGGTAGACGTCACTAGACGTGACACGCCCCCTCTCTCCTAAGTTTTTACTCGCTGGGCAAGTTTGTGTCTGGTAAAATCAGCTCGCATTTTACAGATAAATGTTTTACCCAATTTGAATATAGCTATGGTTACATTCGCATTAAATGTTGTCTTTACATATTAGTATTACATATTACAATGTGAGTTAATAGCTAACACTTATCTTATTTTCTAATGATACAGTAAGTGACGCATTCATGAAGTGCGGTATTCTGGGGATGTTATTTTATTATTATTATTTTTTTTGAACTGATTAACATCCAAGCAATAGATTTCGTTATCTATCGTAAAAGGGCTTAATTTCTATTGTCAGTACAATTTCTTGACAATATTCTTACAGTAGATTACGATGGTATTAGGTTAATGGTGTAAAGCGGCAGTGATGATGACATTTAGATGGGATAGCGGGAGAAAAGAAAGGTAGTTATCACTGGATGTTGAAGTTAAATTTGTTCAAAGTGGACTCACAGCAACGGTAAACATCACTATCTGTGTTTCGGTGGTGTGTTGGGGTTGTCTGGGGTTGGGGCACTCCAGCTGGCATCTTATAATGGTATCGTCTCTATTACCTTGAAAATGATGCATGCTTTCCTCCCAATGGAAACCGCTCTCAAAGACCGGCGTATGTTATACCAGCTATACTGATTGCGGCTTGCTCTCGTGCACGGGTTTTGGCTCGATCCCATTCGGGGTGTTCTATGAACTTTCTGACTTCACGATGCTGAAGGCTGTTGTTTGAGTACTCTAAAGATTACTTTGGATGCTCGTGTTGCTTGGTGTTTGATGGTGATTTCGGAAATGAACTTGGAATTGTCCAGTAATACATTTATGACCATATCTTCAATAAAGCTATCCGAGTATCGTTTGCAAGCGCTGCTCAATGTACGTATTTATTTTACACCATAGATGTAGAGAGCTGCTTCAAATGAGATTTTTCCCGCTTCCAGCTTATGTACAACGGTTTCCTACTTGCATGGGTGTGAGGCTGGTTGCGTTTGGGTTGGTATGTGACAAGTAATAATGAGTCGTCCCCTCAAGTTGGGGAAGTCGACCCGACTTTCCGAATCTTTTAGCGATGGTTTTCGCGTATCTTTCCAACAAATATCCAGCGCTCAGGATTAGAATTACAGTCCATGGATTCATTGATGCAACGCTAGGTGGATTAAAAAAAACAAAGTAAGGGGTTGATGTGCGAGAAAGGATTTAAAAGTGGCGTACATGTTATTACAAAAGAGGAAAGGTTTAATTGATGGGCGAATGGGCTACATACATTATTATACATATATTATTATTCTAGTGCGCTTAACTTGTAATATACATGTGCGAATTTGTCGTCGGAAAATTACAATAGTGTTTCGTCATACATTTTTGCAATTGTTTTTATAGTTTTTTTGTTAGTAGTAAGTAGTGTACTGTGTATCTCTTTTTTTGTGTGTGTTGTTATGGATTCTTTTTTGTTGTTTTTGGGTGTTGTATTCGATAAATTTTTTGTATATATTGTTGTTTTGTTTTTTTGGGTTCGTTTTCTTTGTCTTTTTTTTGTTTTTGTTTTATTTTTATGTTGCTTTTTTTTGTGCACAGTTTTTAAAGTTTGGTGATTCGTGTTTTCAATTTAATTGTTTTTTTTTTGTGTTTATGTAATTTTTTTGTTTGTTTATTTTGTGTCGATTTTTTTTTTTTTAATATTATTATTGTTACATTTTGGTAATTATATTTATTTGCTGTGAGGAAAAAAAAAATACATTTTTATCATCCTAAATTCTTAATTCTGGCGGAACGATGATTGTGGTGCTGAGCTCCGGAAGTCTTCCGCAATTCCAGCAACATTTCTGATTGGACAAGTCCCTTGCATGCTCATTGTTAGTACATTTACTCTATTTCGGCGCAATGCCAATACTCGAGCTTCGCCCAAATGCGTAAGTGCCCCTCCTCTCCCCTCTTCGAGAGTGAGTTGGCCTCCGAAATTCTCTATCATTTTCCTTTTCTCTCTCCTCTTATGCCCTTTTGTCTTCTAGGGGAGTGGTCCTAACGGACCTGTCCCATACGGGGAGGTTAGTTTTTGATCGGTAAGCACACCGGGTGAATCCGACACTACCGCTGGAATAGACGGGGTGTCTATGAAGATTTTCTCCTCGCTCCTTCAAAAAAAAAAAAAAAATTAGTACATTTGAAGAGACACTTAGTTTGGATGTCCTCCAATCTATAATTAACGTACCTGTTGTAACATTGGGTACACTATCTCCAGATCGGTAAACCCTCGCTACATTGCTAGCGTTCCGCATAGTTGGAGCAGTTGGCGAGGCTGTTCCTCCCACTAAAGTTGCCCTTTTCCAATAATCCGATGTAGGTGATTCCCAGAGTGCTGGCAGCTGCTACCTGTCGTCAGCACAGCTCATACGCGTCGTTTCGGGAATTACCCAATAACGCGTTGATCTCTCGATGCAATAATTGGCTGTTAAGCCCTTGTTCCATTGCCTTGCTTAGCGCAAAGCTTCGCCTGGTGTCTTGAATTATTTTGCTGAAATACTCCTGCTCCCACAGGAGTTCGTTGACCACGAAATTAATCTTGTTTCTAAATGCCTTCATCGGCAGTTTTTTTTCTTCGCGGTCGTGTCACCCCAAATCGTAATTGAAGGCCCAAAAGAGCTCCTGGCCCTGGTATTTTTCTGTTGATGCTTTCTTGGTGTTGGTCCTTGCGGGCGCCGAGTTCTTACTCCTGCTCACTTTCCTAGTTTTGATCCTTTTTCACTCGTAACCCGAAGCGGTTGTTCGTATAAAAATCCAGAATGCTAACATCATTAGCACTACCGTCGCGCAGATCTCGGGTGTCAGGGTTCCTTCTGTCAAGATCGCAATTGGGGCCATCTTGACGAAAAACAGATATTGGAGTTGAGGAATAAAAGGTATCATAAGTTTAAGAGTCTCAAAAAATAATGAGCAAAATTTTTTGTACTCGCGTTTAAATACCGTTTGGGATTCCTTTGTTTAAATGTTGAACAAAAGAAACGGGCGTGTCAAGTTTTGATTTCTTTATATCAATTGGAGCTGCGAAAAGACGATCGTGACTTCAGGAAAATTTGGGACCAATGGCTTGGCTGCTGGAAAATTTTATTAGACGACGAGGGTATTGGGTGTGCATTTCGGCCACTGCTATTTTCCTGGAATTTTTTTTTGTGAATTTTCGGATCTTGGGTGGCCATTACAGTAGAAGGTGTTGATGTTATCGTCAAACATTAGATTATCTTTTACATTCTTATCTTAGGCTGTCCAGACACTACATTGTCTAAGGAATTCTCCAGCTTTCTCTTTAGGGTGCCGTCAACGTTTGGAAGATTTTCACTATCTTCAAAACATATTTTGCCAACTAAAAAAAAGATTTCGTTTAATTTTTCTCATCATGCAAAATTTTGTAAGGATAAAAAGTTTCATAAATTTGTATCACTTACCAATTCTATCGTACGCCTCGTACATATTCTTCAACATCGCGATATTCCTAGCTTTAGACGGTAGACATTCCACCACAGTCTGTATAGCTATAGGACTACGCACTAGATATAAGGGGGTACAACGCGACAGCGTGCACACCCGCCAGGTAAATGGTGGAAAGCTCCTGCAATACTTCTATTAATTTGTTAACTGAGTATGCAAGCAGCTTGTCACTAAACCACTTGTCGGGGTACGCTTTACGCGCATCTTCCGACACGATAGTCGCGTATCGCGCACAAGAACGCACTACCGGAACAACGCTGCGATATTATGTGATTCGGCTGAGAGTGTCAGATAAGGACTGATTTTCTTTTACAATTTCTTCTTTTTCCCTACCTATTTGTATATTTCCCCTCCCTCCTTTTTGCCAAAACTTTGGCCAACGTACAATAAATGTAAAACGTGTGCTCACTCACATAGGCACACTTTAGTCATAGTCTGGAAAATTTTTCAGTTACAGTATGATACACTTCCGCAGTGGTTACTTACTCTTCTTCATATTTTGAAAAAGATTAAAATTATTGCAGCTGAGGGACAATTGCTCACATTCACTGTCGTCACTTATTTTGCACCGCATAAAAAAATTTTGAGAGAGGAGAGTGCAACAGCTACACAAGTTATCAAACGCGAGGGTTTCACTTTTCTATAGACTCGTTAATCTTTCATACAACTTAGATAACGCCTGACATAGATAATTTTCGCAGCCCCTGCAAAATTTTATCGGTAAAGTGATTTTTAATTTAAAAATTGACTGTGTCGTAACGAAACTAAAAAATGGCTCGTGTTAAATCAAGACAAACGCGTTTTTCATCGCGTGATACCTCTTAACATTCATCAGATTTTATTAATTCTATAGAAAATCAAAAAGACAATGAAAGTGCTATAATATCCACGGCAAAGGTGTTACTACATTCGTATCCACTCAACAAGACGGGTACAAAAAAAATCGTCGTGGAACTTCACTATAATGTAAATCGTCAGTGTTTCGAGCCTTTGTTGCAGCTTTCCAAGTGTTAGTTTACAGGAGGTGTAATTATAAATTCACATGTATGGAGCGAGTTGAAAGATTATTTTGCTTCCATAAATAATTACTTTACTGATAAAAACATCAATTAAATGGAACGCATCTCAGTCAAAAATTATCAGCTATTATTTTAACTATAAATTATAGCTGTATTTACAGCTATAATCAGCTACAATAATAGCTATGATTGACTACAAAGTAGCTATAATCATGTACAAATAACAACTATAAAAAGTAGCTGTTTACAGCTATAAATTTCTAGCGAATTTTAATTAATAGAATTTATTCAATAATCTTTTTTTTGTAAAGTATATCAGCCTTATAAGGTGATATTATCCGTATGATAACACCAAAAGTAGGGGGTTTAAGTATTTTTGAATAATAAACGAAAAAAATTTTAACAGTAACATTTTTTTGTTTCTTCGTTTATTGTTTAAAAATACTTGAATCCTCCACTTTTAGTGTTATTATACGGATAATATCACCTTATATGGCTGATATACCTTACAAAAAAAAAGATTATTGAATAAATTCTGTTAATTAAAATTTGCTAGAAATTTATAGCTGTAAACAGCTACTTTTTATAGTTGTTAATTGTACATGATTATAGTTACGTTGTCGTCAATTATAGCTATTATTGTAGCTGTTTATAGCTGTAAATACAGCTATAATTTATAGTTAAAATAATAGCTAACAATTTTTGACTGAGATGCGTTTCATTTAATTGATGTTTTTATCAGTAAAGTAATTATTTATAAAAGCAAAATAATCTTTCAAGTTGGTAAAATCGAGTTGATATTCACATCATCTTACGAAATGAAATCAGTAATCTTTGATAAAAATGAAATTAACGATGGACAAGATGGCAATAAGAAAAAAAAAGAAAACGTACGGTTCAACCATTATCATGCAACACTGTACCTTTTTAGGACTCTTTCAAGGTGTCATGTGTGTGAATGAAAGACTACACCATATCGAGTGTGCAGCAACGTTAGTTAATAAGTGCAAGGAATTTATAGTGAATGAGTTAACTGTTTTACTACAACGCATCACTCTAGTGAATAAAGTCAGTGTATCAAATTTGGAAAAGTTGATTAAAGAGCATTACTCAACTCTAAGAAAAAATGTTAAAGGAAATCTTTATTCTGCAATTAATAATTTCTTTTTAGAACAAAATTTTGACATGATATTTTTATGTTAACTACGTACTGTTTAGAAATATTTTCAAACGACACACATTTTAAATTGAATAGAATTAATAATGTTGTAGAATTTGAAAACAAAACTATTTTCAAAATTTTTACATCGCTTCTAAACTTATAAATATTATTAGGTAGTGTAAGTAATACGACTCTTTAACTTTCATTTACGTTTTAGCTTCGAGATTAATTCTCCTTTTATAATCCTAGAGTCTTATGAGTAATAAACTGTTTGCTCGAATTATAGACAAATTTTAGAAATAATCGTATTGTAAGCAACATATGTACTTAAACTAGCAAACCTAAGAGTAATCATAGAACAACACATTTTTAAAATTATATCAACTTATATGTAAACCTTAAGTGTGTTTTTATACATTATATGTACTAAATAAATTTGAATTGATTTTATTCAAGAAACCTCACTCACCATCCACTCCTTTTACCTTCATAATAATTTCAAATTTTTAGCAAGAAAAATGGTTGTAGTGTTAGAGGTATTTTTGCACTTTCGAATTTATGGATTTTCACAGGTACAGCTGATAATCGGGGAACCCCTTAATTTTCACTCCGGTGGAGAAAAGAAAAAAATTACTGACCAAGCAATGTCGGTAACAACAATTTTTTCCTTTGCTGTTGAAAAAAATCCTAGCAACATTTAAACTACGCGCGACACCTTGCGCCTTTTTCTGTGCACCGCTTATTCGGTTATTGGGCCACGTGACGTCTGCAAACAAATTATTGTTACCGGCCCAAGCAATTTTGGTATTTATATTTAAATTACGCGCGAAATCCGTATTGCGTTGTTGGTCCATTCTCCCCCCCTCGCCCGTCACATGACGTCCGGGAAAAACGGTCCCCGGGTCACGCCTCTGGTGCCAGCCATATGACATATATCTATGAAACTGTCTGGAAAAAGCTTTACCTTACTACTTAAAGGAGGAGAAAATACATGGTTGTTCTTCACTGGTGGGGGCGGATTGGGACTTTTTTTATTGAAATTAAGCAGGTTTTGTGAATTTAAGACACGAAAGTCGTCTGTGCGAGTACTAGTTAAAAGCGTTTACTAAACTGGGCCAGACTGGGATTGCTAAGGAACCTCAAAACATATTGTTCCGTATACTGGAACATAAGTGAAAATTATGAACCAATTCAACGAACACACTTATTTGATAATTATCATTAATCTAATATTGATATTCTATGATCTGATAATTCGTTTGATATTTTTTTTTGGTATTTAATCGAGCACATTGCATTATTTACAAACATTAAGTTGGTAAGTCACACGCTCTTCACTACCGAAACACAGCTGACGTTTTTAGGAAAATGGAACGAACTGTATAAATAATTTTTTTTTACCGGTTAAATTATGATTCAAGTATGATTTTAATGATTTTCAAAATTTGATATGTACAGAAAGCCTAACTATTTTTTGTTTTCGATAAATACAGTGATGAATAGCTTTTTAATGCGTTTTTCATCGGAGTGTTTGATAAATTGGCCCATGTTCGTTCAACTGAGCCGTTTACCTTAACAGGTGGGCAAAGCATGCTTCATACTCCTTATTTATTTTACTAATAGTGGGACAACCCAAGTCTTTAGCATTGCAGATGTGCCTGAACCATGGTAGAGTCAATATTAATTGAAATATTGTAAATTATTGCTTGAAGTACTTACTTCTCTGACAGTATTTTTTTAGCCACCTTTTTTTCCAATTCCTTGACGTAAATAATATTGGTGTTTTCTAAGAAATAGTGTATAATTAAAGTAACTCTAGAGAAAGGTGTACTTCTTGAGTCCCAAGATATCCCATGAAAGTATTTTTCAAGCCAAGCATAAATAGTGCGTTCTTCATGTAAAAGCTTTAACCATTTACATGGTGGGCTGAAGTGAAAAATTTCTGGCTGAGCATCAGCCATAAGTAATAAAATAAACAGCTCTTTTGGAATATAATTATTTTTGGACCTTCTAAAGCCCTGAATGTCAACGATATAGTCCATGATCATGTAGGTCTCATCTGTTCACTAGTTATCAACTGAGCTCGCCAGCTTTAGAAAGCTCGTTATATTCACTCCTTCTTCACTTTTATAACGCCCCCCCCCCCCCCAATATCTATCCCTACCACGCACATAGGGTAATGGTAAAAAAAATGGAGTGTTCAGTCGTTGTCTTGCGCGCGACGCACACGACTCAAGACTTGGACTGGTAGGTCCAACCACTCAGCCGACTTGCTGTCGACTGAGCTCTTCACTTTCTTTCAAGCTCTTTATATCCTTTCCACTCCTCACTTACACCTCTCCCCACCAATAGCCTACTCCATCTTCTGGTAGTCTCCCACTCTCTCTGGTTGTCTCTTACCACCTCTCGATGTGTATAAAAGGTCCATAGAATCGTCTAGGAGCATCATTATTCACTTTGCTTTGTCAAGCGTAAGTCTTTCTCGTGAGTTTTAACTGTTTACGACTGCTGTTGAGAATTATGTATGTATACCCTACCCTTTTGTTTTGAAATATAATTTATTTAATTTTAATGAAAAAATTATGGATTTTAGAGTAATGAAGGGTAAACAAAATTTTTCTGATGATGTGGATATCATCTCCGAGGGAAGTCAACTTCTTCCCCCTATTGAGGAGGACTGGGAGAGAGAGACTTTCTTTTGGGGGGGAGGAGTTCCTCGGCTCCCCCTTTCTAAGGGGACTGTCTCAACCACCACCAATATCACCACCAATATTTTTGCCTCCTATTCATTCTACCCCCACTCTGTCTTCTTCTTCTTTAAATAAAGTAGACGTTGTCTTTTTTATGAGGAGGAGGAGGAGCAGGATGAGGAGAAGGTTGATGTAGAAGAGGAAGTTGAGGTAGAGGTGAGGGAGAATCTCAGAAAGCAACGTCCTCCAACACTACTGCACAGGATGAGGGGCGAGGTTTGAAGCCCCTCAACACCTTTAAAAAATTTTTTTTTATAAATTAAGAAATACATGCTCTTTTTAATATTAGATATTTAGTAGCCATCCCACTTCTATAACTAAATTATAAATTCAGAGAAAAATTAAATATAATGAGCATCAGGAAGACATTAGAAGTATTCAGTGTTCAGAACTTGAAGAGCCAACATCGAAGAGCGTAATGTCTGTACAATTCTTCAAGTACACCGCTAATTTGCTGCAAAAAGCCTTGAGACAGATTGCTGATGCAGATGATGACGATCTACAAAGATTGTTGGAGTTGACCAATCAAGCGCTTGAAGCATTGGAAAATTATTTTTCCGCCCTCGGGTGGTTTTGGGAGGCTGGTACTTCCTCGGGCGAAAAAGCAGTTTTCCGGAACTCGTTCGAAAAGTCTCCTTTACGAACCTCGTTACGTCCCTCGCCTTCGGCTCGGGCCGTAAACCTCTCGGTTCGCAAACAGAGACTTTTCAAACTCGTAGGAAAACTACTATTTTGACATCATTATCCAGAAGGGAGGTGCAATCTTGCCAATCCATCTGGGCTACTTTGCTCTGTATTCAAGACAAGTTGACCAATTTACTGAGGAAGACTGGAGGAGAATCACAGCGGCTCCTTCCAGAGCAGCAGCAGTGCAGTGAACAAAATAGTGATAATGTCAAAAATAGTGCAGATCACTCTAGTGTGCAGAACAGTGCAGATGATCTTAGTGCACCAAACAGCGTGCAAAACAGTGACAGTGCAGATGATCCTAGTGCATTGAACAATGTAGATAG
Source organism: Copidosoma floridanum (assembly GCF_000648655.2). The sequence continues at coordinate 521,067 of NW_019384249.1, read as the reverse complement.
TCCCAGTGTGCAGTGGATAGATTTACCACCAGTGTTCAAGAATCGTATAGCCACAGGTGTAATAATCAATCGTAGACACATAAATATTGCATCCTTCTTGGATGATGCAAAAGTTCTGATTGTGTCGAAAGTTACAAGTGCTTTAGAACAACACAATACTCTAAAAATTAATTTCGAGCTTGCCGCAGAGTACATGATACAAAAGAATGATGCGAAAGTCATTGATCAGAAGCATTCTAACACTAAAAATGCTGAATTCTTGAGATCAACAGACATGGATAACGATTGGTTTAATTTAAACATGAAACAGCCGATTATGCACCAGATGGAATAGTTTGAAGAGAGAGATTCTGGATGGACCCTGCAGCAGATCATCAGTTTGACAGTTAACATGAATAAACTTAATCGAATTAAGGCAAGATCATATGTTAAACTACCAAAAGATATATTAGTAAAAAAGGCTTGTGTAAACGTGAAGAAAAATAATCAGAAGTGTTTTATGTGGGCAGTGCTTTCCGCTTTACACGAAGCAAATGGACATTTATATCGAGTAAGTCATTATAAACCATATGAAAATAAGCTGAACTTCGATGGAATAGAGTTTACAGTTTCTGTTAGTGGCATCTCGACCAATTTTTTATTGACAAAAAAAAGGTCATTGAGACGTAGCACTAAACTAATAAATTAAATAACCAAATGAAATCAGCAGTGGAAGCGAATTGTTTTGGTGTTAATAATATTTATTGAATCAACGGCTATTTACAATATTTACAGAGCAATTTGAATATAATTTAGATTTAATGAACAATAGATAAACGTGAAAAGTAAAAACGAATAAGTTCTGTCTTATGTAAAGCGAGCGAGAACGAACAAAAATAAGAGTCGATACAAAATACCTGTGACCATATAGAAGCCAACCAAGACGATTAGAATTTAGAAAAACGACATCTAAAAAAACGAGCAATTAGTTGACTTATACAAAGATCTCAATTTACTCAAGCGATGTTAACAGGTCGAAGTCTCAAAGGCGAGAGAGCCAGCAACGCCTCGTAAGTGCCGTCGAAGCCGCGATCTAGCTGCCGCTAAGGGGGGAGAATTTTGTTCCAATGACAATACTAACAACAAACTATATTTACTTATTACCCCAATCGTACAATAGCAGCCTGAATGTCACGCAATTTAAAACCTCAACAAGTCAAACACGAATCCAAACAGTTTCTTTGAAGCAAGTCAGCATGTTTGAGAAACAAAATCATGTCTCTGTGAATATGTATATGCTGCGGAAATATGGTGACAAGCATACAGTTCCACCCTGTCATATTACATCTTTGAAGAAAGAAACTCATGTTAATTTACTTTTCGTTCAAAATTTTTACTTTGATGAGAATCAAGAAGAAGAAAAAGATGAAAATATTCCAGAATTGAAAAACCATTACGTGTGGGTTGAAAATTTGTCAAAGCTGGTAGTAGATAAGATATCTAAGAGAAAGTGGAAATGTTTTGGGTGTTGTGACAGATGCTTACACTTTTTCTATAGCGAAGATAAGCTCCGTAAGTATGAACTTGATTGTGCTAGTGTGGACAAGTGCTGGATAAATCTACCAACTGAAGGAAAGAACATTCTCAAATTTAATAACTTTAATTCTGCTGAAAAAGTCCCTTACGTCATCTATGCGGACTTTGAGTGTTTACTTGAGCCTGTAGAGAGCGATGTTCGTGCATTTCAAAAGCGTCAAGCCTACAGTATAGGCTATTACATGAAATGCAGTTTTGACGATAGTCAATCACACTATGCAAGTTATCGAAGAGAAGATAATACCGAAAGACCAGCAGAGTGGTTCATTCAAAAGCTGAAGACCATTGCAAGTAACCTGCAAGAATTATACGAGAATCTAAAGCCAATGAACTTGTCTCCGGTAAAAGAGAATGAGTTCAGACTAGCCAAAGCTTGTCATATTTGTCGTAGTTCATTTGGAAAAAATGAGAAGAAAGTGCTGGATCATTGTCATCTGACTGGAAAATTTAGAGGTGCTGCACACGAAAGTTGCAACATCAATTATCAGAATTGAAGATTCATTCCAGTGATACTCCACAATCTCACCAGTTACGACTATCGCTTTATCATTAAAGAGTTGGCCACCAGTGAAGACTTCGAGGGACGTGTCAATCTTATAGCTAAGAACAAGAAGTACATTTCAGTTACAAAGTACATAAAGGGCAGTGACATCAATTTCCGATTTATCGATTCGTTTCGATTCATACCCTCTTCCTTGGAAAAATTGGCATCATACCTGTATAAGTGTGACATCACTAGCAGTGAGTTACAACGTATATATAGTGAGGAGCAGACGAAACTTTTGCTTAAAAAGGGTATATTCCCTTACAATTATGTTAGTTTTCTGGAGAAGCTAAGAGGAAGAGTGCTGCCATCTAAAGCAGAATTTCACAACAAGTGAAACGATAGTGAGATTTCCGATGCAGGCTATGAGCATGCGCAAAATGTTTGGAGAGCATTCTAGACTCAAACGCCCGGAAAGTACTCTGATCTGTACTTGAAGATTGACGTTTTGCTGTTGGCAGATATCTTTAAGAACTTTCGCTCCACATGCTTGGCAGCATACGAGTTAGATCCTGCACATTATTACACCACACCCGGTCTAACGTGGGATGCCATGCTGAAGCTCACTCAAGTCGAATTAGAGCTGCTCACAGATATAGATATGCTTTTGTTTGTGGAAAAAGGCATTAGAAGAGGTGTGAGCCAGTGCTGTGACTCAGCCACTACCAAAAGGAGACTTCCACTAGGTTGACACAGAGTCAAACTTCCTCGATATACCAGATGATGGATATGGTCATATACTGGAAGTAGATCTGAAATATCCAGTAGCTATCCATGATGAACACAAGGATTTACCTCTCTGTCCACAGCATATGAGTCCACCTCGCTCCAAGCAGCAAAAGCTCTTGACGAATTTGCATGATAAAGAGCGATATGTCAAACATTACAAGGCATTAAAGCAGGCTCTAGCACGTGGACTAGTGCTCAAGAAAGTTCATAGAGTCTTGCATTTTAGAGAAAGTCCATGTCTCAAACCATACGTTGATCTCAACACGGAGAAGAGGAAGCAGAGTAAAAATGAGTTTAAAAACTCTTCTTCAAACTCATGATCAACGCTGTGTATGGTAAGACCATGGAGAATGAGCGAAAGCAAGTAGATGTTAAACTCGTAAATAAGTGGGAAGGACGATACAGCACAGAAACACTTATAGCCAGACCAAACTTCCACAGTCGTGCCATTTTTGCGAAAATCTTGTGGCTATACAGCTTGCACATACAGAAATCAGCGTGAGAAAACCAATATATGTTGGTCTAAGTGTACTCGACATATCGAAGACCCTTATATGTGATTTTCATTATTCATACATAAAGAAACGTTTCAATAGATGCAAGTTGCTATACACCGACATCGACAGCTTGACATATGAAATTTCTGGTCAAATTATTTATGAAGTTATGAAGCAAGACATAGATAAATTTGACACACCAGACTATCCATCGAATAATCAATTTGATCTGCCTCTCGTGAACAAAAAGTCATAGGGTTGATGAAGGATGAGTGTTGAGGCAATATTATGACGAAATTCAATGGGCTGCGTAGTAAGATGTATTGCATTTGCGTGCAAAATGAGAAGCTGATTAAGAAAGCGAAGGGTGTCAAAACAGCTGTAGTGAAGACCAAAATCGGCTTCGAAGACTACTGGAACTGTCTCTTCAATAAGTTCATAGTCACGTGTCAGCAAAATGATATCCACTCCAGGCTACACATCGTCCATATAGAGCAAGAGCGAAAAATAGCTCTCAGTCCACAAGATGACAAACGTCAGTTAGTCCCGGATAGCACAAATACGCTATCATGGGGCTACATCACTCTGGACGACGAAGATCTTCAGCTACTGGATATGCTCGTTCATCTAGATGATGAGAAAGTGGAGGGAGAAGAAATGTAGGAGGAGGGAGAAGATCTGCATCCTCCAGCAGAGCTTATTCTGTCGCTTGACAAGCTAGGGAGCTTACTCACTCCCTGGAAGTATACACCTCCAAGCAAGAAAGCAAGAATTCTTTGAGGTAAATTACTATTTTTCAGCCTTATATGCTGTATACTAATATTTCTTTTTTCTGTTTCAGTAAAATGGATCTTGCTGCATTGAACCGTATGTCCGTATCGCCAACAATAGCTACCTCCCCACTATGAGGTTATCACAGATAGAGAAGGAGTGGAAATACATGGTGACCGAGCTTAAGAAGGTGAATACCCGCTTTGGACGCAGAGTAGTCATTATCATAGAGCCAGTCTGACGGCACTCCTCTAACCATTCTTACCATCATACAATATTTTTTCTTGGTTTAAATATAATTTTGTTAACCAGTAGGCAAGTAAGCGCCCAGAGTCATCCGGTGATAGTTTTTTGCGTCATAGCTTAAGATTTTATTATGTAATAAAGTGGCCAATAAGCACCCCGGGTTATTAGGTGATAGTCGCTTACGTTATTATTTATTGGAAGGGCCAGTAAGCGCCCCGGGTCATGGGGTTAAATTCACTTGCATTATTATTTAAGATTTAATTACTCATTAGAGTAGCCAGTAAGCACCCTGGGTCATGGGATGATAGTCACTTGCGTTACTATTTATTAGAGTGGCCAGTAAGCGCTACGAGTCATCGGGTAATAGTCGCTTGCGTTATTATTCATTGGAGTGGCCAATAAGGGCCCTGGGTTATTGAGTGAAGGCGTTTGCTTTATTATTTAACATTTTATTACTTATTTGAGTGACTAGTAAGCGCCTCAGACCCTGGGTCATCAGGTGATAGTCACTTGCGTTATTATTTATTAGAGTGGCCAGTAAGCGACCTGGGTCATTGGGTGATAGGCGCTTGAGTTATTAATTTAACAGATTTAGGAGCCCTGTTATTAAATGTCCGAAGACGCCGTAGTATATGGGAATCTCAGGAGAAATAAATCTTCTACTACACTTCTGCAGTAGCTCTGCTCTGATTGACTTAGAAACTTTTCTAACGGAAAGTTCCGATAGTGGTGGGGCTATGCGAAGATCCTCTTCGCCAACACTGCCTTGGGCCCTTGGGCGTAGAGCACGAACTTGTTGATGGTATTGTTCGACCAGCAGATGGCGATATTAGGGTGGGTTCGTTACTTGGTGAGGCCTGAAAGTACCAGACCACGATCAGAAAAGTCCCCTCTTGACAAATCTCACCTGAGATCTCATCTGATACCTCATGTGATTTCTCACCTGAGATCTCAGGTGAGATCTCATGCCAAATTCTCATCTGAGATCTCAAATGAAATTTCGGAAAGAAAAATAAATAAAAAAATTTTGTGCAACAATTATAATTTATACATCAATAGAGTGATTACCTAAAATAGCAATAGATATAGAGGTTGGGTTGCGCGGTCGTAGGGGTAACACGTGTGCGGAGGCAGCTCCGCATAAAAGAGTTGACTCAGCGGTTCAAAGTGGAAGAAAAGTGAAAAGGAAGTGATAAAAAGATAGTGCGGGAGGTGATCTATTAAAACAGGTGTTATCCTAAGTAAATACGCGCGCAAGCCAGGAAAAGAAAGGAAATAAGTTTGGTAGAGCCAGCGACTCAGATAGCAAGAAAAAATGGCGGACAAGCCGGTAGAGAGAGAAGCTGGGGAGGAAGGAAAGTTGATAACACCAGTGGAGATAAAGAAGAGAGGTCAGGGTCGGCCGAGAAAAGATGCAGCGGAAAAGAAAGAACTTGAGGAAAGGAGCATCGTGGAAAACTTTTTTAAGTACGGAAGTACTAGATTTGACATTGCGGCGAGTGGAAGGAATAAGGTACAGCACTCACCTGTGAGGAAAGATGGGGACGACGGCGCACAGGAGAAAGGGAGTCAGCAGCTGGGGAACGAGAAAAAAAAAGGTGAGATAGTTAAAAAGTCAACGACGGGAAGTCTGGAACAGGGATGTAAAGAAGATAGGGTGAAAGAAAAGGCATCAGAGGTCAAAGAAAGTGAAGAAAAACAAGAGAAAACGCTGCTGACGGAAGAAGCGGAGAGCTTGATTACTGACAGAAGGGAACAGACGGTACAGAGAAGTGGTGAGGAAAAAGGAGGTCAATTGTCGATAAGGCTGAAAATGGTAGGAGCCGTTACAGAGGTAGAGCAGCAGATAGCAGCAGAGGAGACGGCATCTGGGTCGCAGCAGAAGGCGCAGGAGAAAACACAGCATCAAAGGGATACGTCGGAAAAGCAGCGGAGCGACAATGATAAGCAAAGGTATATCAGCGTAGAGGGTGCAGTAGATAAGTTAATAGTGCATGTTGCGAATTTGGAAAAAAGTTTAGCTTTAGTAATCGGGGAGAAAAACAGTGTCATCGCAGAGGTAAGCAGTGTGAGGGCAGAATTAAAGCGTGAAACTGTAGTGCGTGAGAGGTTGATGTGTGAAGTTGTAGAGTTAAAAAAACAAAGGGACAGGGAGAGATGTGCGACGGACAGTTTGAAAAGTGAGCTAAATCAATTAAAAAGGTCGATAGCTAATCATATAGTCAGTGATGAGATGCAGAGGGGGAGGGGGTAGACAAGGAGGGAGATGGGCAAAATACAGTGCAATCGAGTCCGCAGGAGGCCGGTGAGGGGAAGTGGGTAGGTGAAAGAGAGGAATTAACGAAAAGAGACCACTGGCCTAGTAGTCCAGACGCGTTGTCGCATAGCGAGCTAAAGTATGAGTTATTAGAGAGACAGAGGAAGAGAAATAATACAATGATAAGGGGATTTAGAACAGTGAAAAATGGCATAGGGAGCAAAATAATAAGTGTATTACAGAGTTATATGAATGTTGTAGCGGAAATTAAAAAAAATCAAGGTGATAGGATTTGCGTTAGTAGTTAGTTTGGGATCTTTGAGAAATAAAATGCAGATTATGAAAAATAAGAAAAGACTGAAGGGTATTGACATATGGATAGATGATATGGCTAGGTATGAGGGTGAAAGGGTAAGGGAAATTCAGGTGGGTTATTTGAAAATAAAAATTCAAAGAATATGGTACAATTGGGTTGAAGAAAAGGGGGGTCTAATAGAGAGTGGGGGAGGAAAAATACAGACGTTTCGTCAATAGAGGGAAGGGCAAAGAAAAAAAGGGACCTTAGAATGTTATCCTGGAATATAGTAGATATGAAGAAAATTATTACAATTAAAAAATACTTGTATAATTTTGATATTACAGCGTTACAGGGAACATGGTTAGAAAAAGGTAATGAATGAGGTTGGTTAGGGAGATTAGACAAAAGTTATGAGTGGACAGCGTGTGCAGCTATAAGAGAAAATAAAGAAGGAAGAGAAAAAGGAGGTGTATTAGTGGGAATCAAGAAGTCTATTAAAAAAGCGGAAGTTGGGAAATGGGATTATGGAGTGGTGATTTCAGGTGTAGATTTAAGAAACGATAGAAAACTGTGTATAATAAGTGTGTATAATAATGGTAGTATTGATATTATGATAAGCAAACTGACAGGGATAGTGGAGAAGGGAATTGGAAGGGGTGAGCAAGTGATAATAGCAGGGGATATAAATGCGCGTATGGGGGAATGGCATATTAATAGTAAGGGAGAAAAAGAGGAAAGTAGAAAGTCATGTGACAAAGTGACGAATAGGGAAGGGAAAAAGTTATTAAATATGTGTGAGGAGACGGGATTGACTATAAGAAACGGAGCAACTGAAGGTGACTGGGGAGGAGAGGTAACGTTTGTGGGAGATGGAGGAAGTTCAGTGCTTGATCTGGTATTGGAGCTTGAAAGTGAACAAGGTAGTTTGATAAAAGAACTGAAAATCGGTATAAAAATGGAATGGGATCACCTACCAATAGAGGTCAAACTTCATGGGGGAGGAGGGAGGGAAAAAGTGGAGACGAAAGAGAAAGGGGAAGAAACAAAAAGATTATAATGGGATGGTAAGAAAAAGGATCAATATAGAAAAGAAATGACAAATAGGGGAAAGGACTTAGGAGTTGAGGGCGAAAGTATGCAAGAAGAGTGGGGGGCATTGGTTGGTGCAATTTGGGAGGTGGGAGAGATAGTAGGCATGGTAAAGAAGGGCAGAAGAGAAAACTGTGAATGGTCAGTAGAATGGGATGAGGAGGTAAAGGTTCAGAAAAAAAAAGGTTAGGGGGGCTTTAAAGAAGTGGCTGGAAACCAAAGATGAAGGGGACAAGGCGGAACTAAAAAGGGAGAGAGGGGTGGTGAGGGAGTTAAGAAATAGAAAGATGGAAGAGGAGAAACTGAGAAAATGGAAATTAGTGGACGAAAGCAGGAAAATGATAGAATTCTGGTAAGCAATATCTCAGTTCAGACCGAGAAGGAAAAATAAAGGGATGGGGTGTAAAAGAGTGGGGTACTCTCATGAGGAATGGGAGGAACTGAATTCAGAGATATGCGAACAGGAGGTGAGGAAGGCGTTGGGAAAAATGAAAAACAAAAAAACGGTGGGGGAGGATGGGATTACGGCGGAATTTTTAAAGGAACTTCCGGAAAACTGGCTGAAGAAATTAACGGGAGTGTTAAATAGAGTACTTAAAGAAGCAAGAATGATCAAGGGATAGGAGATAGCGAGAATTTTTCGGATTTACAAAGCGGGGGACGAAAATGATGTTAAAAACTATAGAGGGGTATCATTATTAGATATGGGATATAAATTGTTAACTAATATATTGGCAAACACATTGAGGGGGAGTCTAGAATTAAGGGATACCATTGACGAGAGTCAAGCAGGTTTTAGGGAAGGGTGAAGCACGAGGGATCATATACTCGTGTTGAATAGCATTATCAGTAATAGTTTGAAGGAGGATAAGGGGAAGATTTTTGTGTGTTTCGTTGACTTCAAAACGGCGTTTGATACAATAGATAAGGGAATATTAATCGAAAAAATGAGGAAATTAGGAATTAAGGGAAAGTTTTTAGAAATGGTAGAAAACCTATATAGCAGGACGATAACTGAAATTATTACAACGGAGGGTATAACTGAAAAATTTGAGACAAAGCAAGGGGTTAGGCAAGGGTGTCCTTTGAGTCCCTTTCTGTTTAGTATATATATTTATGATATGGAGGAAAAACAGAGGACAAAAAATGAGGGAGGGATAGTTCTTGGAGGTAAAAAAATCTTTAGCTTGAAATTCGCGGATGATGTGGCTGTGGTGGCCAGCAGTAGGGAGGGTTTACAATGCATGCTCAATGATTTACAAAAATATGAGTAAAAAAATAGGATGAAAGTAAATACGTATAAAACAAAAATAATGATATTTAGAAAAAAGGGTAGAAAAAAAAGCAAAAAATTCACATTTAGAGATGAGATAATTCAATAACAAAATCACCAATAAGATTAAGAAAGCGATAAACACGGTGTGGGGGGTATGGAAAAGAGAAAAATTAGGTAGCTTAAAGGAAAGACTTTATTTATTAGATAAAATTGTTAAGGCCATTTGTTTATACGGAGTTGAAAGATGGGGGTGGAAAAGGTGGGAGCAGATTGAGAAAGTGCAGTAAAAGTTTGTAAAGATGGCATTGGGGCTAAATGAAAATACTCCGGCGTACATCTGAAGAAGGGAAGCAAATAGAAAAAGTCTGGAAATTGAAACAAAGAGGAGGGCAGGGGATTAATTGATAAGCATAGCGGAGATGAAAGAGAATAGATGGCTAAAAATTTGCTTGAAGGAGGAAATAAGGGGACTTAGGAACGGGAATGCTTCAAGTTGGGGAAGAATGGTAGCGGAAACTTTTAAGGAAGTAGGTGATGGAGTGGGGCTAATTGGGATGTTTGATACACTAGAGAGATGGGATTTGATAAAGAGAATGATAAATGGGCTATAAGTAAAAGAAGACCAGGAAGTGCAGTTGGATTGGGGAAGGATTAAGAGGTCAAAGTACTGTGATTATTATAAACATATTAAACAAAAATTAGGAACGGAAGATTATTAGGAAAAAAAGGTGTAGAGGGGTAATGTTAAAGAACAATGAACGAGGCTCAGATGCGGGAGTGTAGGTAAAGCAGGCAAGAAGAGATTTTTAGATAGCACATGCAGGATATGCAAGAGAAGGGAAAAAAGTATTCAGCATATCTTTTATTGTCAGATAGCGAGGAAAAAAATTAATGTGGAGTGGCCTGGAGCAGCAGAGGAAGTAGGATTAAAAGGTTCGAAGGAGGCAATTAGACAATGATTAGTCAGACTATTGGAAGGGAATTCGGTTGAGGTAATTTGCAAGAATGTTGAAGAATTCGAGAAAGTGGCCAGATCAAGCGCTAAAGATAAAAGGGGGGGGGGGGTAATTATTTTTAATAATTATTTTGAATAAAGGAGAGGACGCGTTAGGGATTAGGATTAATTTTAACGAATAATGAGGATTTGGGGTGGCTAGAGGTTAAGGTGTTTGTAAAGAAGGGAAATTCATGTACATGAGGAAGATAAAATAATACTAAGTTTGAGAGCGAAAATTGTAAGCGCACGTAATGTCGTGTGAGGGGAAGAGGTATGTAAAAAGATGTGAATCAATACATGGAAAATAAATAAATACAATACAAAATATCAACAGTTATAGGAAAAAAAAAGAAAAATTCGGCTACTATGGGACACGAACTCGAGCCCCCAGTTTATCAGGCAAGCATCTTACCGCTTGGCCAGAGAGGATGAGATCCCAGTCCAACAATTTACGTCTATATAAAGTGTAAGTACCATGTGTTATTATTTTTCTTATTCACAACTGAATCATACAATTATTAATAGATATAATTTTTCCCAATCTTAATTCCGATACTTAACCAACTAGATAATATTCAGGAACATTATTTTCTTTACAAACAAAATTTTTCTCTCCTTAAGTTACTCTTGAGGGTGCTTTATATCCAAGTAAGGCATACGTTTTTATTAATTATTGTAAATGTTTATTTAAATGTAATTATAAAGAAGAACNCACTGTTATTATTATTTTAACTATAAGCGCTATTATCAATATCAACGTAACGATTATTATTATTATGATTCTAATTATTATCATTATAATAATTATTAACAATGTCATCATTGTTACCAGTATTATTTAATCCACATCAAAATTGTCTTTAAATTGTTATCATCATTATCAATATATTAACATCGTCATTGTCATGATCAACATTATCATCTTCATAATTAACATTAATTTTATAACGTTGATAACCTGCGTAATAATTTAAGTTTGGCTAAACTTTCGAAAAAATTATAATTGGCAAAACTTTGGCTGAGCTCAAAGAATAAAAAAGATCCAAAATTTGAATAAATTTAAGTTAAGGATTTTCTCATTACAGAAACTTGGCCAAAGTTTTGCAAAATATGAACTTTATAACAGGTTTGACCATACTTAGAATTCTTACGCAGGAAGTATGACAATAATATTGTTAAATATGATCACGATAATGGAAATGATAAATAAAACGACGATGATCAATTTAATAATAGTAATGGAAATGATGATAATGATAAAGAAAAACTACAATAAAAAACAGGGGGACTTGATGTGTTGTCAATAATTTGTTTTTAAAATATCGAAATTGTTTGCGTGTACATTATCTTATTTTAAAAAAACACTTATAAAACTTGGAAATCTTTAAAGCTAGTCATGTTATTCCAACTTTTCAAACTTATTATACTCCTTGAAGAATTTCAGACAGAGTAATTACTGTAAATTTTTTGATAAAATACATGTGTTATAATTTAGGTGCAATTGTTTATATGAAACTGTAGGTTTTCACTCGTTTTTTGCGTTTTTGGAAAACAATTACATTCAACCCACTAATCATGAATTGTATCAACAAATTTCCAGTGATGACTTCATCTATAATTATTTACGGAGTATAGTAAGCTTTGAAAAATTGGAATAACATGAATAGCTTTAAGGATTTCCAAGTTTTGTAAGTGTTTTTTCAAAATAGGATGAGTACTTAAAGAAGCAAGAATGATCAAGGGATAGGAGATAGCGAGAATTTTTCGGATTTACAAAGCGGGGGACGAAAATGATGTTAAAAACTATAGAGGGGTATCATTATTAGATATGGGATATAAATTGTTAACTAATATATTGGCAAACACATTGAGGGGGAGTCTAGAATTAAGGGATACCATTGACGAGAGTCAAGCAGGTTTTAGGGAAGGGTGAAGCACGAGGGATCATATACTCGTGTTGAATAGCATTATCAGTAATAGTTTGAAGGAGGATAAGGGGAAGATTTTTGTGTGTTTCGTTGACTTCAAAACGGCGTTTGNATACATGTAAGCTTTGGATATAAAGGCTACTTCAGAGTAACTTTAAGGGATAAAATATTGTTTGTGAAGAAATTAATGTTCCTGAATAATATCTAGTTGGTTAACTATCAGAATTAAGATTGGGAAAAATTATATCTATTAATAATTGTATAATTCAGTTGTGAACGAGAAAAACAATAACACACGGTCCAGACACTGTATATAGACGTAAATTGTCGTACTAGTATCTCATCCACTCTGGTCAAGCGGTAAGATGCTTGCCTGATACACTGGGGGCTCGAGTTCATATCTCATTTTAGTTAAGGGATACTATTTTCCTATAACTGTTGAAAATGATGTTAAAAACTATAGAGGGGTATCATTATTAGATATGGGATATAAATTGTTAACTAATATATTGGCAAACAGATTGAGGGGGAGTCTAGAATTAAGGGATACCATTGACGAGAGTCAAGCAGGTTTTAGGGAAGGGTGAAGCACGAGGGATCATATACTCGTGTTGAATAGCATTATCAGTAATAGTTTGAAGGAGGATAAGGGGAAGATTTTTGTGTNATAATCGTTGCACAAAATTTTTTTATTTATTTTTCTTTCAGAAATCTCACCTGATATCTCAGATGAGAATTTGGCATGAAATCTCACCTGAGATTTCAGGTGAGAAATCACATGAGATATCAGATGAGATCTCAGGTGAGATTTGTCAGGAGGGTCTGCTGCTCGGGATGTTGGCCTCTAGGTGCTTAGAAGCTCCAAGTTCTTAAGATTTCGTGGAGATGATGTCTAGGTTATTAACCGGGGCCTAAGAAACCGTTCTGCGGATCGGGTGATGTGGGTCTCGTGTGTTGGCTCGTAGATCGTACGGGTCCTGAGAACTATGTGTCAGCTTGCAAGCTTGCGTGATTGCTTTGGGATGTGGGCCGTACCTTGTTGACCTGGATGGGCTGGGTGTTAAGCTGAGTCAACCTGCGTGCAGGTTCTAGGGATACGGGTTCTTGTGAGGACTTGCGGCCTTTTGGAAGGAACGTGTAGGAATGTGACTGAGTCAAAGTTTGCATGAGGGTTTATGGCTTTGGGAAGGTATTTGCACGAGTCAAAGCTCGTGTAGGGGATGTGGCTTTGTGCAATAATGCGAAGGAGTCAGAGTACACAATACACTACACAAAAACGCTTTACCTCGTCTCCTGGACTGCGCTGCAGCGACTCCGGCTCGCACCACGTGAGCCGCGAGCGCACGTCCACTACGTTCTGCTCGTCCTGAACCAGGAGGGGCTTCTGCTTGTCCTAGATCCACGCTACTATGCACACACTTACACACCGTCCCCAGTCTTACACACTAACATACTCTCTCTCTCTCTCTCTCTCTCTCTCTCTCTCTTTGCTCGACGATGCTTCTCTCTGTATCTTTCTGCTCGACGATGCTTCTCTCTCTCTCTCTCTCTCTCTCTCTCTCTCTCTCTCTCTCTCTCTCAACTCTGCTATTTACCCTCACACACGACAAAACGCGCGAACAATGGTAGCACTCTCAGGCATGCACTTCGCGATCTCTCGTACACCTCGTTTCGTTAAACCCACATACTGCTCTCTCTTTCTCTCTCTGCTGTCTACACTACACCCTTTCTCTCTCTTTAGCCTCACCTTCTGGTCAAACGTCCGTGAGCACAATTAACCCAGCGCGATGTCATCTGGAGTCCTCGAGCGGGTCGTTCGACCTACGGCTTCACTCTTTTTCTTCTCTCTCTCTCTCTCTCTCTCTCCTACCCTCCTCTTCTTGTCTCAACGGCTTGCGTAGTTCTCGACATAGAGACTTTGTCGTCCTGGGAGAACACAGTAGCTGCTAGACTCGCGCGCACCCTTCTCTCTCTTTTCTCAACACTCTACGCACCTTCTCGACAACTCTCTTTCTCTCTCTCTCAAACTCTTATTTCGCCACGAAAACCCGCAAACCGCCAAAGCTTTCACTGCTCGCACTTATTCGTACAGCTCAAGGCTCTACTTCAAACTGATCTCTCGCTTAAGCAACGGCTGCCGCCGCTGCTGCTGCCACGTATCTTCCCTCGCAGTCTTTCTCGACATAAGTTGCGTTTGCATTTTTCTTGTTCTTTCCCGCTGGTGCAGCTGCGTCTCTGCATCTCAGCTGGTTGCTGTCCGTTAGCGTCTTCTTGTTCTCCTTTCAGCGTATATACAGCTCCCGAAAAACAAACAAATTCGGAGAAGCTTTGACTTTCTGTTTTTGGAATCTACGTTGCATCAGCGAGAGCATTTTGGAACATGGAGGCCATTTGGCCTCGTTACAGATTCTTTCTAAAACAAATAAAATATTGTCTCCCAAAGATTTCAAAATGTTTGTACTGATAAGGAAGTTTACGTATAGCTCGTTTTATGTTAATTAGTATGTACTAAAGTCGTTTGGTATCATTTGATATTATTTGTTGTTATTATCATTATTATTGTCGTTGCCCCATGCCAACGGAAAAAATTAATGTAAAAAAACGTAGCAAACCGTAACTTTCTGTAATGTACTGTAAAGTTTGGTTGGATTTCGGACAACAGTTACAGTTTGTTACTTTATGTTATGTTTGATTATAGTCTACTACGACCCAATACATGATCTTACGACTCGTTACATTTTATTATAATTCTAAAAATATACTTGAATCTCGTGAAAAAGCAACTGTAGTAAACTCTAATAAGCTGTAAGGAAGTTGTGTCATCTGTAATATTTTATAACAGCTTACAGTTTTTTGCAGTTTATTATATTTTTCTTTATTTTGTTATAATTAATAACATTTAGACACATTTTCAAATAAAATTTGCCTTAACTGAAAAAAAATTGAGCAAGTATTGTGAAAAATTTCTTGTGTGATAGTATGTGGTAAACCATCAAAACGTAAAGAAAATGTAAGAGAACGTAACACAACAGAATACAATATAACAAACGTCCGAAATTCATGAGAATATTACAGTTCCTTACATTTTCTTGCGGGTAACGGCATATTATTACACGTGTTCAGTTTTTCTTACGTTTTGTTACGTTTTCAAATTTCCGCTGGCGTGCCTATAATAAAACAGCATTTTAATTTTGGTGCACATCGCTCGACTCCTGAGGTTGGTACAGTCGGTAACACTGTTATCGTGAGAAGCCCATATATCTACATACGTCGGAACAACACACCCTTGGATCGATAATACACTGAGCTGGCTCCTTACACTCTATTCTAATATCTCTATGCTTTATCGTTACGATAACCCCGACTGTTGCGAATGAATCTAAGGTCTCACGGCCAGGCAATCCAAACCGTAGAGAGAATGAGCCCGACGATGTTATAGAGCATGTATGAGCGCGAAAATTGAAAAGAGACGATCGGCAGGTGCTTGATTCCTATGCGATGAGTCCCAATATAATGTGTCAACATAAATAAAAGAGTAACTTGTTCTTGATGTTAACTATAATAGCAATAATTACTCTAAGAAATGTAAGACTGCGGTATATTAAGTTGTAAATAAGTAGCTGATCCTGCGAGCGTTACCGGTAAGAGAGAACATGGTGAGAGTTTCCGGTTATCAGGGCGAGAGGTAATTGTCCTCGCTTGCTGTCACGCCACTTTGAGCTCATGAGGCCCCATGCCTAAACGGCTGTTGATGAGAGTATCGTATATCGGGTGAGTTTTTAATAGGGAAAACCACGCCGTCAGGTGAAAGGGGATTGTCACCGGAGGCTTGAAAGTTTGGAGCAGAAACAATTCGTCATAACGCTCGTAGGAACAACTGCTTATCCAAAAAATATTGGTATGCACTATTACTTATCTATAGAATCGAAAAAAAAAAAACATGTATACATGTAAGCTAGGAGTTACCAACATTTATGTGAGCCTGGGAATGTGCGAATGTAGAGAGTGGGTATAGGTTTAAAGTAACAGGCGAGGAGGGGGAACCTTGGCGAGCGGCGCGATGCGAGCGCAAGAGAGGGCAGTACCTTTCGAGACATTCAAGTAGACAGTAGGTAGGGCTCTAAGTTTAATTCAATGAAATAAAATTTGAGTTCTTGTAATTAATTGATCTGTTTTTTTTACTTGTTTCTTCCTTTTGATTGACTCCCGATTCTCATCCCTTACACCAACCGTAGCTGAACACCAGGACCTGGGCAGTATTGTAATAAGGTTATCGAAAGGGTATGGCCAGGCCCTGATATTGTATTAAATATATAGGTATGAGCGCGCGGTGGCTCAGTCGGCTAGGTCGTGGATTGGCACGTGGGAGACCGTGGTTCGATTTTTCGCTAGTGCGACTTTTTCGGGAAACTACCTCTGTAATTTTTTACCTGTGCTTTTTCACCACGCAATGCTCCTCTAGAAGGGTTTTAGGCGACCTTCTCGTAGCAAAAAATGCCTAATTTCCCCCTACCCCCCTCCTGTAATGGGAGGCCTCCCATCCCTTTTCTTGTTCCTTTCGCAAGTGCTAAGTGCCCACAGTAGTGCTTTTATTGGACGTAGAGCACTATATAATATTATATATATATTTGTTGCACCGCCATTCTACAGGAAGATGTGTGATAACGGGCCACAGGCCAACGAGATCATAGAAAATTATTGCCTAGATGTCGCAAGTCGACCAACCTGCGAAAGGATAACGAATAATTTAGATCTGCGCACGGACGGCTCAAGAATCGAAAAAGCCGCCAGACTATCATGCTAGTTATTGGGAGAGTGTATTCCCCAGGATTTTATAAGGGAAATCGAACTAGTTGAAGATAGGACTAGACGATGTACCATTTGCTCCTCGTTCATTAAAACTACATTGGACGAAGAGCTAAAGATACCTCAGGGAAGCGAGGAGGAAAATGGTGAAGAACCTTATCCACTACAACTTTTAGATGCAAAAGCAGTTCAGGAAAATTTACACCGTACTTGCCTAATAGGAGAGGATCACTTCGAGGACTTGGAATGTAAACATGACGAGGAAGCGGCCGGCGCTTGTGAAACTGTTATCGACGACAATATGGTAAATCAAGGGAAGATACCTATAAACACACCGGAATCACAAAAATACCATTCTCGCGAACTTCAAGATATCTCCAGCGAAAGGGGTCCTGCCCCAATCCAGATTAAAATGGAGAAGTCTCCCAGCTCACGACCAGCGGCGCACAGTGAGAGATTTCGGGTTTGAAGTGTCAGAAACCTAATATCTTGAGAAGGAAAAGAGGTAACCCAAAAATTTTTGTTGGAGCATAAAGCTTAGATGATAGCGAATAGAAAATAATTATAGAGAACTTTAAAACAAGAAATTCTAACCTCAAAATTGANGTTAAAAACGTGAAATCCTAACCTCAAAATTTATGAAATAACCTCAAAAAAAAGTTTTTTAGAATAAAATTAAAAAAAATGCTAAGTAATTATTCAAAAGATCAGTTCTTAAACATAAAATTCTATTATGTCAAAATGTCAACTTCCGTATTCTTTAACATAACCTAAAAGCCAAAAATTTTAATTTTCTAGTCTTTTAAACCTAATATCTCGAGAAGGAAAAAAAGTAACCCGATATTTTTTGTTGGAGCATAAAGCTTAGATGATTGCAAATAGAAAAAATTACAGAGAACGTTGGAACGCAAATCATATTTGTTAATTAATTTTGTTCGAATTTCAGTTCCAATTATTACCTTTGTGTTTTCGCTTTCAACAATGTTCTATTTATCGATCAGAAAATTTGTGACAGGATTTTTCGAGCTCTTCCAAGCTAAGTCTTCATTACCATGTAGTACTGTCAAGATTTTTTTAATTTTAATTTTGAAAACAGCCATTATAATAGGAGCACGTCGTAGCACTTACTTTGGGTACAAATTTATGCTGATTTTGGAATTTGGCATTCAATAAGCCCCTACTAGCGTGGTGTCAATTCGGTGTATGGTTACTAGTGAAAAATATTTTTTCTGTATAGATTTTATTTATGCATATTCATATGCCCTGATTTACATTCATATCAAAATTAAGAAAGAAACAATTTATACGACTTCAATAAAGTGCATAAAACAAATAAATAGAGACAACATTTTTTTTATCAACAACCATGCACCTAAACTGGCACCACGCTAGTAGAATCTTTATCAAGGTAGTTGTAAAGTAAAAAGACGTTTCTTACAATTTCCTTCAACGTCTTAGCACAGCTACAGATTAATATTATTTATTATGATCAAAAATTTAAAGAGGCCTAGCAGTACAGGTTTTGGAGATATTAAAGATTCGATGTTGAACTTTTAACACAGGAGAGGTAGGAAAACGTGAATTCAGAGTGAAATATTTAAGAAAATTGTTAATAACTTTTAAACGCTTCTGGTGATTTTTCTAAAAAAACTGTATATCTTTGTTCAATAGCATTTGAAGGTAAGTGACAAACAGCAATATTAACTGTAAAAAATAAGATTTTAAAATAATTGTTGAGCTACTTGATTGACACTCATATTGAATAAAATTTTCGGGTTGGCATGCTGCGATACAGTTTTAATGATTTTATTTAAGCATGGAGGAAAAAAAAATCGAAAGAAGGTTGGACGTCCCGAAAAAATACCAAGAACTCATGCAAGACAAACCAGTCGAGTAGAAAGGTTAACAGATGTATTCAATCGATCTGTTTATATTTATCTGATCCACTAATTTCATTGATGAATCTTAAAGATAGACAATAGAATGAAAATAAAAAGAAGTTGTTCACGACAGAAATGTTACAGTATATAAAAAAAAATTAGAGCTGCTTCTTCTGTGTACAATAAAATAATCCATGTATATTTTTATGTAAATCGTAAATAAATCACTTTTTAATCACATTCCTGTTAGATTGTATAAAATTTATCTCAACACATTGTTAATGAGATTATAGAATAAATACGTTTACTAGGGTATTTGTTATTTACAAACTTTTCATCTTGCAACGCCCAAATACCATAAATTTTAAGTTTATTAAAAAAGAAAATTGACCTTAATATGCCCTAAATATTCATATTTAACTTTTTTTAATGACGGTACATTTTCTATTAAGGTAGCATGGGAGTAGCAATTTCAACTTTATTGATTTGTTTAGAACACTTTAAATAAGTTTTCACAAACTTAAAAATTATTCAACTTTGTTGCATATTGCTTGATCTGGATACATTTTTTTTTTAACTCAAAACAATAAATTAGAAAAAATTTTATTTTTTGGCTTGGTTTACTACGAAGGCTGTAAAGGCCAAAATCAATTTGATTTAAAATACTTCTTATCAGCTGAAACAATGAAAAGAGAGGTAATGTGATTTTTCATTGTTTCAATTTAAGCTAAAATGTGTCTTCAAAGGGTATTTTATAAACGTTTACATAAAAAGTTTTACCAACTAACAAAAATTTTGGTATACCTCTTGTTTTTCTTAGAATATTTGGTTTTAAAGACTAATTAATTAAAATTTTTGGCTTTTAGGTTATGTTAAAGTATACGGAAGTTGACATTTTGCCATGATAAAATTTTATGTTTAAGAACTAATCATTTAAATAATTAATAGGCAATTTAAAAAAAATTTTATTCTAAAAAACTTTTTTTTGAGAATATTCCATCAATTTTGAGGTTGGGATTTTACGTTTTGAAGTTCTCTATGATTTTTTTTATTCGCTATCATCTAAGCTTTATGCTCAATTAACAATTTCTAGGATACCTCTTTTCCTCCTCGAGATATTAGGTTTTAAAAACTTAAAAATTAAAATTTTAGGCTTTTAGGTTATGTTAAACAATGCGAGAGTTATTATTTTGCCATGATAGTATTTTATGTTAAAGAATTATTTATTTTATTGAACAATTAGAATTTTTTTTTAAATTTATTCTAAAAAAATTTTTTTGTTGAGGTTATTCCATCAATTTTGAGGTTAGGATTTCACGTTTTGAAGTTCTCTATGATTTTTTTTTATTCGCTATCATCTAAGCTTTATGCTCCAACAAAAATTTTTGGGTTGCGTCTTTTCCTTCTCAAGATATTTGGTTGCTGACACTTTAAACCCGAAATCTCCCACTGTGCGGCGGCAAACCGTTTGATGTGTCCCCAAAATTTGTCAACGAAGTTCTACAGATGAAAAAGTAAATTGACGATCTGCATCTCGTTCGGGACCGCCATGAAAGAGAAATGATAAGGTACAAAGAGGTGATGAGTAGCAATAGGCCTCCCAGAAATTCGTCGATATTAGCAGCAAAGTAAGCACGCTTTACAGATGGCAAAAGCAATAGAGTAAAGTTCCACACTATCACGCGGCATTATTTTACTAGCGAGGGTTTTGGTTATAAGACAGCGAAATCGAAAAACAGAGGCCTTCTGGCCGCTCCAGTCCATTGGCTTTGGACTGCCGTCCAGCCCGGGGGGGAGGGAAGACTATCGAAAGTAATGCTCAAGCGACTAGCAGCTTCAACAGCAAAGAACAAATTTGCGATCTGGGCCAAGTAGTGCGAAAGTGTGACCTCAAGTTTATAGGGGAAGGAAAAGAGAGCTTTGATGGCTTTTATACAAAAGTACAGGAATACCGAAATTTTGTCAACCTTTCGGACGCTGAGATGCTTTAAGCAGTGCCCGGGCTTCTAAGCGACAATGCGCTTCTCTGGTTTCGCAACGAGAAATGGAGATGGAAAACCTAGGTAGAGTTCGTGACCGCAGCAAGAAAATGGTTTGACATTGGTAAGGGCCTGCAGCACAAGTTGAAACAAGACACGCTTATGTGCAAATAATACGACCGCGACAGCACGCCAGTACGGGATTATCTAACGCAACTAACAGCGATGCTGCGTCGATTAGACCCACCGATAGACGCGGAGGCAGAAATCGATCTGCTTATTGCCAATATGAGGCCAGATCTACAGCTCTGTATTAAACAGCATGAGGTGTGTGACTCATGGGACCTGCAAACTCAAGTCGTGGAGGTTGAACGGCTATTACAGGTCAAAGAAACCTTTCAAGAACCTCCAGCGCCAGAGTATTTCGCACTACCAGAGCTGGCATGTCCGGAAATGGTACCAGGGGCAAAGAAACTCAAGCCATTCTCGAAAATCGGCGCCGTGGAGGCGAAGGAAACGGCTGATAGCCCGATGGTACTAAGCTTGCTCCAAAAATTACTCATTAAACAAGAAGTCAGTAGACGCACCAATGAGAAACGACTTCAGGAACTTATCCGGGCAAAGCAGGAAAAAAGTAACCCCGGCCGAAGCAGCGATGACCAAGAGAACGTAAAGCTAGAACAGTAGAAAACAACGCAACAAGAAAAAGAAGAGGACAAAGACGGTAGAAAGTCAAAGCGCCAAGGGCGCGACGCAACTGCAGCCGAGCGCACACCTGGTAAACTAAGGTGCTATGGCTGTAACTCCATAGAACACCGCTTCCTGGATTGTCCCCGCAATCCGGGAAACGCCAATCAGGGAGCGCAAGCGAGAGAATTACGCTCCCTCCGAGTTCACAACCCTCGTTTGCAAGCGTTTCTTGCATCCAACCGCCCCCCCCTCCCTCCTAAGGTGCACCAGGAGGAGGCCCGAGAGTGAGATGATGATTGGAAAGAGAAGGGCCGGTGCTGGCTTCCACTAATGCTGCAAGGATACAAATTTCGAGCCCTTCAGACAGTGGTGCGAAGCAAACAGTGATGGGCAAGATAGGCTTGCAGTTAGCCAGTACATGCGGCCGGGTCCTGAGCCCCAGTTACGGTCAGGGAGCTGACCTTGCGAGTATCAGTATAGCCTGATGTGCAGGTTATGTAGTCCTCCCGATAGAGTTCGCAAGGCAAACGAGGGATATCGAAGTTGCGATCCTACCTGACATGAAGGACGATTGCTACTTAGGCATGAACTTCATGAGAGCTTTTCGGGTAGCCTTCGATGCCTATGCAGGTCAACTTTTTTGAGGGGAAGAGAACTTTGACCTGGAGATTATGGCAGTTGAATCACGGGGTGAAATTCAACTGGCTTCAATCGGCCTCGCCAACGTTACGCTTTTGGAAAAAGAGCAAGTCCACTGGGTAGTCGACAGCTTAACAAGCGATGAAGCACCTCTGGGCTGTACTTCGTGGATCGAGCACCATATTGGGCTAACCACGGAAAAGCCGATTAAACAACGTAATTACTCGGTGTCAGAGAAATTACAAAAGAAGATGCATTAGCAGGTGGGTGAAATGCTTAAGAACGAAGTGATAGAGCCGTCAGACAGTAGCTGGTCAAGCCCCGTCGTGATGATAAAAAAGTCGAACGGCAATTATCGCTTCTGTATCGACTATAGGAAGGTGAATGCTGTATGAGAATTGGACGCATATCCCTTGCCGTATATGGAGACCATTCTTCGCAAGCTTCGCAAATCTCGATTTATCTCCACACTGGATTTGAGTAGCGCGTACCATCAAATACCGTTGACCAAGCGTGCCCGCAAGATTATGGCTTTTACTGTGCCAGAAAAGGGCTTATTTAATTTTTGCCGAGTGCCTTACGGCTTAAGCTCGGCCCCAGCCACATTTCAACGGTTGACTGATAAAGTAATTAGTCCTGAACTCGAGCCCTTCACCTACGCTTGTCATGACGACATCATTATTGTCACCGAGACTTTCGAGGAGCACTTGAAGTGACTCAAACATGTGCTTACGAGGATAAAAGCCGTGGGACTTACAATCAATAGAGAGAAGAGTGAGTTCTGTTGCAAAGAGGTCCACTACCTGGGAATCCTTGTAATCCGTGAAGGTCTTTGCCCTGATCCAACAAAGTATGAGCCGATCGTGGCATATCCAGCACCTCGGAATCTAAAGCAACTACGTCGCTTTTTAAGCATGGCTTCTTGGTACCGGAAGTTTCTGCCTCATTACGACTCTGTCACTGACCCTATGACACAAATTCTGCGGAAAGACTCTAAGTTCGAGTGGACTAAAAAGCAACAAAATGCTTTAGAGAACGTAAAGTTTCTTATAGCCTCTGCACCGACGCTGCAGGGACCTCTCGTCGACGCACCGTTTATCATCCAAAAAAATGCCAGTGATGTTGGACTTGGTGCCGTGACCACGCAAGAAGTTGACGCGCAAAAGCGAATGCTCGAGTACGCTAGCCGTAATTTGACGCCAACTGAGAAAAGAAAAATTATAGCGTAACTGAAAAGGAACGTTTTGCTGTGCTCTGGGCTATACACAAATTTCGCCCATAAGTGGAAGAGATTCACTTCAGGGTCATCACGAACCACAGTAGCCTTCGTTGGTTGCGCAATATGCACAATCCGATAGGACGACTTTTGCGCTGGGCGCTAGAGCTGCATAACTATGATTTCGAGATAGAGCATCAAAAAGGCGCCCTAAATTACGTGCCAGATGCGCTCTCGCGATTATACGAAGAAGAGAAAGAGCTTCCTGTTGGAGCCGTGACTCTTGTAAATATCACGCAAGATGCCTGGTACAGTGCCTAGTTAGAGAAAGTTAGTCGCTCTCCCACCGATTTTCCACGCTGAAAAATCGTAGGTTAGGCCAGAGAAGCACAGCTATTAGGCCAGAAAAAATTAGGTATAGGTAGGGTACACACGTGCGGCTCTAGCCCGAAAAGCACACCAAACCACCAAGGTACAGTCACGCCACCACCTTGTCAACACAGAACTTGTGTCAGAACTTGTACACGAACTTGCATTTGCTTATCAACCAAGAACTTACATAAGATTTTATGTAATTTCTTATGTAAGTTCTTATAAAATATCGTGTATCAGTCGTTTAAACGTATTTAATTGCTATCTAAGTACATACATGGTAAATTAAAAAATTTTTTCTGCATTAGAATAGCTAATATAAATTAGTAAATATAAAAAAAAAGTATCTCTCACCTCCACGAAGAGGATGTGAACCTGGTCCAGGGATTCTCTAGGCAAGTGTCTTACCGACTTGGCCAGAGTGGATTCGATATGTGGTAAAAAATTGACAACCTCATAAGATACACCTGATACTAACATCGATGTTTTTAAGTCCTCAAGTTATTGCTTTTTAGAATCTCTGATACTAGTTAAGAAACGTTTTTCCACTTTTTATTTGAATCAAATACTTTTTTAAAAAACTTAATTTCATGTGTAAACTTTTATTTTAAGAATTGATTTAATTTTTTGAGTAATGTATAAAAAAGAGAGAAATTATTTTTGCTGCTTGTTTTCGATATCGACATTAAAGTATTAAACAGAAAAAGTTAATCCTCAACTTTGTTGTAGCAATTACAATAAATTTATTACACTTTTGAAAATAGATTATTTTTTCCTCAGAATAAGAAGTATAAGTAAAGTTCAAATAAAATCCATGAACGAAAAGTAGTTGTAAACTCAATTACTAGATTTATTGTCAAGAAGCGCATTATCAGACTCAAAACAATGTTATATGTACATTTATAAAATGTTTATTAACCAATAAGGTAACCAAGGTGGTAAATGTTATACACAAAATAAAAAAATAAACATTAGTTAAAGAAGTACCTTATAAGGACGTCAATTTTTTCCCATGGATCGAATCCAGTCTGGCCAAGTGGGTAAGACACTTGACTAGAAATTGTCCGGACCCCCAAATGGTTCAAATCCTCTTATTGGGGGTAAGAGATGCTTTTTTTTATTTTTAATAATTTATATTAGCTATTCTAATAGCTTCAAGTCAGGAAAAATTTTAAAATTCACTGTGTATGTATGTAGATAGTAATTAAATAGGTTTAAACGACTGATACACGAACTCTTATAAGAACTTAAACCAGATCTTACTTAAGACATTACATCAGATCTTATGTAAGTTCTTCGTTGATAAGATTCGCAAATATAAAATCGTGTAAAAGTTCTGACATAAGTTCTATTATGAGAACTTATATGAGAACTTACATAAGAACATATGTAAGAAATTACGTAAGAACTTGCGTAAGGACTTATGACAAATTTTTAGCTGGGGAAAGGGAGTTGTAAGCCAAGTATCGGCCTTATCCTGCCGCCTCCATGGACTCGCACATAAACACTGACGCGCGAGCATCCTGAGTTAAGCCAGAGCTGAGCTAATCCCTTAGCAAGCGGACGAGAGCAAGGGAAAGTGGACTCGTCCGCCTTGTAACGTGGTTGATAATTGTGTCTTTGAGGGTACCCGCGAAGCACAGTCCTGTCAGAGTATTCCTTGCACTACTTAGTGGCTTCAGAACTGTGAGCGAATACCGACACTCCGTTACAATATATACCATCCTGACAAATCTCACTCGAGATCTCATCTGATATCTCATGTGATTTCTCACCTGAGATCTCAGGTGAGATCTCATGCCAAATTCTCATCTGAGATATCAGGTGAGATTTCTGAAAGAAAAATAAATAAGAAAATTTTGTGCAACGATTATAATTTATACATTAACAGAATAATTACCTAAAATATCAACAGATATAGGGAAAAAAAAAAAAGTTCGGCTAATACGGGACATGAACTCGAGCCCCCAGTGTATCAGGCAAGCATCTTACCGCCTGGCCAGAGTGAATGAGATACTAGTCAAACAATTTACGTCTATATAAAGTGTAAGTACCGTGTGTTATTGGTTTTCTTGTTCACAACTGAATCATACAATTATTAATAGATAAAATTTTTCTCAATCTTAGTTCTGATAGTTAACCAACTAGATAATATTCAGGAACATTACTTTCTTCACAAACAATTTTTCTCTCTCAAAGTTACTCTTGAGAGGGCTTTATATACAAGAAAGGCATAAGGTTTAATAATTATTATAAATGTTTATTTAAATGTATTAATAAAGAAAAACTACAATAAAAAACAGGGGGACTTGATGTGTTGTCAATAATTTATTTAAAAAAAATCCAAATTGTTTGCGTGTACATTATCTTATTTTAAAAAAACACTTATAAAAGTTGGAAATCTTTAAAGCTATTCATGTTATTCCAACTTTTCAAACTTATTATACTCCTTGAAGAATTTCAGACAGAGTAATTACTGTAAATTTTTTGATGAAATACATGTTTTACAATTTAGGTGCAATTGTTTATATGAAACTGTAGGTTTTCACTCGTTTTTTGCGTTTTTGGAAAACAATTACATTCAACTTACTAATCATGAATTGTATCAACAAATTTCCAGTGATGACTTCATCTGTAATTATTTACGGATTATAGTAAGCTTTGAAAAGTTGGAATAACATAAATAGCTTTAAGGATTTCCAACTTTTATAAGTGTTTTTTCAAAATAAGATAATATACACGCAAGCAATTTGGATTTTTTTAAAATAACTTATTCACAACACATCAAGTCCCCCTGTTTTGTATTGTAGTTTTTATTTAATATTACATGTACATTTAAATAAGCACTTATAATAATCATTAAAAACTTATGCCTTACTTGGATATAAAGCCCCCTCAAGAGTAACTTTAAGAGAGAAAATATTGTTTGTGAAGAAAATAATGTTCCTGAATATTATCTAGTTGGTTAACTATCAGAACTAAGATTGGGAAAAATCATATCTATTAACAATTGTATGATTCAGTTGTGAATAAGAAAAACAATAACACATGGTACTTACACTTTATATAGACGTTAATTGTCGGACTCATATCTCATCCACTCTGGTCAAGCGGTAAGATGCTTGCCTGATAAACTGGGGGCTCGAATTCATGTCTCATTTTAGCCGAATTTTTTTTATTTTTTTGTCCTATAACTGTTGATATTTAAGGTAATCATTCGATTAATGTATAAATTAAAATTGTTGCACAAAATTTTTTAATTTATTTTTCTTTCAGAAATCTCACCTGAGATCTCAGATGAGAATTTGGCATGAGATCTCACCTGAGATCTCAGGTGAGAAATCACATGAGATATCAGATGATAACTCGGGTGAGATTTTTGGGGAGGGAATATATTTATACATATCTCCCTATAGTATACAGTTCTATTAATGAAAGTGAGTCTTAGCCCCCCCTCCGCTTCCCCACAGCTCCCTCTCGATTCATATAGTTATTTGCTTGTTTTTACGTCATTTTTGATTAAATTGTATTTTAGTAACCTCCCCCCGCTCCTCCTCAGATCCCCCTCGCTCCCACTCCACCTTCCCCCAAAAAATACTTCTTTACAGAATATTTTACCATCTGAAAAGTTAGAAAATATATGTAATTTAGTACCCAAGTCATACCTCATTTTAGGGTTTTTTAAGTCACTGATCATAGGTCCCCCTCTGTCTATTCTCTCCCCCTTACATACTATGTGTCTCTGAAGGACCATTATTTGTTTAACTTGATTGAGCTTTTACATTTGGAATCTCTTTCTGGCCCATGTGTACTTTACTCAAATAAAAATTTCTTGACTGACTGAGGACTTTATTTACAAAAAGACAGAATTGAAGAGAAGGTATAATTAAATAGACAAACACAATTAAGCTTTTGAAACAATAATTTATGTTCTGACATTTTATGAGTCGTTTTAACCCATCTGTTCTTTTAAAACCCTTTCCACATTTTTGAAATATTTTTTTTCCATGGTTTTGATGAATTAACATACGTCTGTTTAAATGTTATCTTCAAAGTTACATATTTTTGAATAACTAAAAAATTTATAGCTAAACAATATTTTTAACTTTTAATTTATTCTCGGATGCAATTTGAATAAAAATTCTTTTTGGATTCTTAGATCTCGATAAAGCAACGTTTAATTGTCCGTGAGAGAATAAAGGTTTTTTAATATACAATCCTAAGGAATCAAAACTCTGTCCTTGTCATTTGTTGATAAACATAGAAAATGCTAATACAAAGGGAAAATGTTTTCTATAGAAGACAAAAGGTAATGATTATGAGGTGCCCGTATTTAATGTTGTTCTAGGAATGTAAACTTTGCTTCCTTTTTTTCTCCCGTTATTATTTCTGCTTCTATATTATACTTAAATAATTTTATCATTTTTAATCTTGTGCCATTACAGAGACCGTCTGATGTACTTAAATTTCTTATTAACATTACTACAGCGTTTCTTTTTTATTTTAATTCGTGTGGTGAAAGACCTTTTCAGATATTATTTAAAAATTCTATTGGAAAATTAATATTTATGTTATTATCTGTTTTATCAACTCCCTTGTGAGTCGCGTATTCTGCTGTTGTGAACTCATTCTCAGCCTGCATTGATAATTACACGAGAAATGTTGTTATTTTGTCTACTGAATCTGTTAGTGAGGGGTTGGTGCACGGTGCGTCAGCCCTACTAGTATATGTATTTATATATTAATTCTAGTGCGGTTACGCCACCATGCGCACTCCGTGCATTAATCTTCTATTTCCAGTTCCAAATCAATTAGAGAAATTAAAAAGTTAATCATTTTTATTATTTTACATTCTTTTATCGAAAAGTAATCTCTTAAAAAATGTGAACACGTTGAATTTTAAGATAAAATATTGAAATATGTTAATTTCTATGATTGAAGCAATACTTTTGACAAATCAATTATTTGTTACAAGCTGATCTTTGCGCACTCTGCGTCCCATTACCATCGATGAAGAGTTGGGTGAAGTAAAACAAAAATACCATATGTACTATGTATAAGAATTTGAACGTTATGTATTTCGATATTCCATTCAGACTTTTCACCTCGTCAGCTACTTTTGTTTGGAATTTTTTTTATTCAGTATCAAATTTATGGTTATTGAGACAAAAACTGATGAAATAGAAAAAACACAAATTGAAGTTATTGTACAATGGAGGTGAGGTGCCAACAAATATAAAAATTACAGATGTCTAAGAAAAATTTCTATTTTTTTATGAAGGGGGTGGCGGAATAGCCCCTGTTGTCCTTATCATAAAGTTATCTCACAAGAAATTACAAGTTAATTTAGGGAGTGTGGAGGGGCTGTGGGGGTAAGTATTCCATAATAATTCTATGATAAAGTACCTTTATAAAGCATTTTAAACTTTTGTGGGAAGATAGGAGGGAGGTTTGGGTGGGCAAACTATCCCATATGTACCCATCTTTACAATGTTTCCATTAAAACAGAATTATTATAATATTTTCTTAAAACATTTTAAGGTTCTATGGGGGGTCGTAGAGGGCCACTAACTTTACGTAGGGGAGAATTAGAGGGGTAGTGGGGGGCTTACGCAAATTTTGTTGGGTTCAATTCACAGAGATAAAAAAAGATTTTTCCTTTAGATTAAGGGGGTTGAGGGGAGCCAAATAGGGACCATGGAGGAGTGTGATGGATGTGTGGATAGCCCCACTAAAATAACTAATAATTAAATATAAAAATAATTATAAAAAAATTGTATTCTCCATTCTAAACGTTTAGCCTTAATTGATAGGGGTTGGCATGATAAGGACGCAGGGGGGGGTGGCACCCCACTAATATATATTGTTTAGCTTAGCGTGCCAACCTCTATTAATTAATAATAATCTTTCACATAGGATTTGCTGTAGGAGGCAAAAAGTTTAAAATGGAGAAAAACATTTTTTTAAATTAAAAAACACTACCTTACACTATTACTCATACCAATTATATAAGTTGTATAAGTTATAATAATAATTACACAAAAAGATAAAATATATTACTTTCACGTAAGTTACGTATGGTTGTTATGAGAAGATCAGCTTTAGTTGGTCTGTGGTAAACAATTAAGAACAGCTTATAATAGAAGTAAATGAAGTACGAGTATTCCACTTAAAAAAAAAGTACAGCATTGTACTGATTGATATTTTTACAGTATTTTTCTTTGTCAGTTTTATTTTATATTCATTTTCTTTTAAACTTACATAAATATTTTAATGTATGCATTGGTATTTGATCTTCTGTAAAAAATAGTTTAATTCGTATTCTGGAAGAAGTAAGAAAATCATATGTCAAACGTGACCATAATGGTTAATAACTATTCACATGCTATTAAAATTCTTTTTTTGCTATTTAATGTATTCTATTTTAAGGCTTTTTTATTGCATCTATTCTTGAAAATTCTCTTATACAGTGTTTACAAATTTTATTATGCTCCGAGTTATGTATAGTTATATGATGCTGTAAATATGTTGCCCTTGTAAATTTTCGGTCACAGATAAAACAACGTATAATTTAACCATACGTATGCTCTCTTACGAAGCTTCGTACGTAATAATTATTTTTTTTATTTCTATATTGTATAATAAAATTTTAAAAACATCAAATGAAGGGTCTCAATTGTATGATAGCATAGATAAAGCCACTTTTAAAGGTGTTCATAAATCAGATGATAACACCCATATAAACTTTTTTGTATAAATGCTAACTAACATCTACTAATGCTAACATCTTGAACTACATATAAAAATTAGAAGCATAGTCATATTAATAAGAAATTTAAGTATATAAGATGGTTCATGTTATGGTACACTGTTGCGATTAATTAAATTATATAAGTACAATATGGAAGGTGAAATAATAACTCAAGAAAAAATTGAAAACAAAGTTTTTATTCCAAGAATAACTGAATACGAAAGATACTTTTTCATTGCTGTTTATTTTATACAGAACACTATTTCCTCTAGTTTTAGCTATTGCTATGACCATAAATAAATTACTAAGTCTTGATAATGTTGTTTTATACTTGAAGAAACTTTTGTTTTTCCATGGTCGACTTTATGTGGCATTATCAAGATGCAAAAGTAAAAATGGGATATTCATTGAAATATATGGAGAGAATAACTTAGTTATAGCTAAGTCAAAAATCATTAGCTAAGAATTTAGCCATTAATTTTAGCTTTAATTATGGCTATAAAGACCTATATTTATAGCTATAATTAACTACTATGTACCTACAATTGTAGCTTATCATTATCTGTGAAATGTAGGTGTTTATAGCTATATATTTTAAGTAAATTTTAAAGAAAAAATGTTTCTAAATCTAACTTATTTGTCAATATGATAGCCACTAGTGGTGTTATCTTCCATATGATCACACCAAAACTGAGGGCTTCAAGTACTATTGCACAAGAAAAAAATGAGGAAAAATTTGTTTATCAATACAAACTTTTTTAAATATTGTCTAAAGTTTCTTTCATCCCCCAGTTTTTAAGTTATCTTCCACATGATAACACCTTTCATGGCTGATATAACTTCAACAAAATCAGATTCAGAAACATTTTTTCTTTTAAATTCGCACAAAATTTAAAGCTATAAACACCTTTTTTTTACAGCTAATAATAAGCTACATTTATAGGTACATTGTAGTTGATAATAGCTATAAATGTAGGTCTTTGTAGCTATAATTGAAGCAACAATTAATAGCTAACAATTTTTGACTGATAGGAAATATTGTTTTGAAAGAGATTTTTGATTAAACTATACTTTTGTACTTGAATTTTCATTAAATTAATTAAATTCTCTGCTACATAGATATTTAAATAATTTTCCTGACTATTAAGATTAGATACATATCAGTACGGTAGTGATTAAAAAAATAACATTTAAGAACTGTACTTATCTTTCATATTACTTTAATAACTAAATCATGGGTATTCAAGGAGTGGTTTTTATTGATTTTATAATATAGTTTCATAGTAGAACTCTATCATATAGTTCACAAAAGTAAGTTATATTTATAGGGCAAAATTTTCGCAGTTTCTATCATTTAATAACCGTGAAAAACTAAGGCACACAGTTATATGGAATAATTAACAAAAAACTTTGAGATTATTACTACATTAATCTACATAAGAGATCAATTATCATGTACTTCTATGTATATTATTAGTATGTATAAATCCAATACATTTGCCTCCTGCGTAGTATGGAAAAACAGATGAGCAAATTTTTAATTTTAAAAGAACTTTTCCTAACATAATAAAAAATTTATTTTAAAAAGATAATTTTTTTTAAAAACGTTCATACAAACGTTCGCTGAATGAAAAAGTAGGGTTTGAGGTCGTATAATATGATCAAATTATACAAAAAATTCCACGCAGACAATTTTAGTGCATTGAAACACAAGAAAAATTATGTGGGTGGCCGTAGGGGGGGGGGCTCGATTTACTATGCAGTGGGTTAAAATAACGTAGAAATAAGGCAAATTTTTCCCTAATTTGTGGGGGCAGTGGGGAATTATGTGAGATGCCCCACATATTTAACAGTATAATTTAGGAGTATA
Source organism: Copidosoma floridanum (assembly GCF_000648655.2). The sequence continues at coordinate 488,657 of NW_019384249.1, read as the reverse complement.
CATACTAGTGGGGCTCCACCCCCTGCGCGTTCCACGTGCCAACCCCCCGATTTTGAATTAGTCAAATACTCCAGTTTTTCAGTTTGCTTCTTGAAGTTGCAAAAACAAAAAAATCTTTGTAAAGTAGTTAAAGAGTCAAAACAGAAGTAGTGTAAATTTTATACATACCTTTTTATACATTTATAAGTAAATTTTTTGCCTCGTTTTCAATTGTAAAAAATACCCAAGGAGATAAAATTAAAAAAAATTTTAATCATTTTGTTGATTAAGTAGTGTTTACAGAAAAAAAGGTCTAATAGGTTCTTCCTACATTACTTTGACTTGCTAATATGGGATTCTAATTAGGCCTCATATTAAGTAAAGATAATAATATTTAGAAAAGTAATGAAAATGAAAAAATGGTGGTTATACTTTCTGGAGTAATGAATCTCTGATGGTAACTCACGATTTTCAAAATTACATGTAAACAAACAGATACAATTTTTTTTATTGATGGCCCAGGAGGTTCAGAAAAAACATTTCTATGCAAAACGTTAAATTATTATTTTATTTCTCGTGGAAAAAAAAATTTTATGTATGGCATGGACTGGTATAGCATCAACATTACTTCCAAACAAATGAACAGTCATAGAACGTTTCGTTTACCATTGGACTTAAACAACGTAGAAAGTTCATTCTTGAAATTTGAATCTGAAAAAAAAATTGAAAGAAATAGATTTACTTACATGGAAAGAAGCTTCTTTGATCACAAATAAGCCTTAGGAATAGATGAAAGAACATCACGTAGCTTATGTAATACAAATATCTATTGTAACGTTGTACCCAGTCAGTGAAGCACACGCACACCACTAACCCAAGTACAATGCTATGGGTACAACTGTGCGGCTTCAGCCTCTTTGATGCGACGGTCGTACTCCGACGCCGCAACCCAAAGTGCCCCGCACAGCAGTTATTAGAAAAACTTATTCGCTGATCAAGTAGCTAACACTTGGCGAGCCACTCAATTCCCGCCAACGAGCAACTAACAATGCCCCTCAAAAAGCCACTACTAATTTTCCCCGAAGCCACTACTCGCGACCCGGAGTCACTACCAGCTATACTCGAGGAGGGCACAAAGTGCACCTCGCGACCCGAGTTCTTTCTAACGATGCGTCGCGTATAGCCACTAACCCCTGGCCCCAGGAAGCCATTACTTTGGAATGAGGGATACAGAAACGCGTCGTATTCACTCTAACGTGTACCCTGCACCCCACCAGCGCTATCCCACATCAAAAGATAGAACGTACTCACAAGCTTACTATTGACCTTCGATGTCAAGGTAATCCTGGTACTGGATGTCGGCTCCGGCTTCTATCCTCTCGTCAACTCCCGCAGCCACCCAATTGCACCCAACCAGCCAAGACCCTCAAGCTTCCTGTCCGGGCACAAGACCCTTAGAGGAAAACTCAGACAATACCGCGAGCCACACAGTAAGCTTCCGATGTTGCTCCGAATCTCTCGAGTTGTTTAGCCACAATTAGACAACGAAACGGGAGATAGCGAAAAATGTAACTGCTGGTTTTCAGCTACTTTTCCTTTCTCGATACCTTGGAAAAATCCCTACGAACAATTCTTGATCGATCTCTTACCGTCGATCAACAATCGCTGATTGGCTGTTTATAAAATAGCGCCCTCTTATTTATTTAGTCGTCCTTTAATCTTTATTGGCATAAGGTTTTGACCGGCAAGTCGTACCGGTGCCTCCACTGGTTTAGTCCTCACGTTTCAGACCGTTCCACTCCCTCACGAGTGGAGGCGCTTTCACGAGCAACATACCCACCACTGACCAACAAGTCACACCTCCCATGCCTGAGTCACGTCAGCGCCGTTCACCAAGCGAGCGCGCACGACTCATGGCCTGAGAGACATTGCCCGATCGCGCCGAGCACACACACATACACGCACACATAACGCCTAGAGATTACCACAGCCATGCCTCTGCGTGTGCGTGCTCGACGCTGCGACTTCGTCACAATCCTCCCTCCTGAACGAAAAATTCTCTCTCTTATTGAATTGAGGCGCCTTTAGCCACTATAAAAAAAAAAAAAAAAAAAAAAAAATTATTCTCAGCCACTATCATTCCCCTAGTTAAAACAAAATCAAAAAAATTTTTTATTTTAACCAAACGACTAATGGTCCCTTGGGAGCGCTATCCTCAACATCTGATTTCTCAAATCGGATGGGAGGTCTCTGGTTGCCCTGATGAGATGGAGATTTCCCTTCGTCGCGCCGCGGTTTGGGCTGACTTGTGGGGTTCAGAGTCAAACGGACGAGATACCCGCCTACTGTAGATTTCGGACCTTCTCTGCCTTTAGTAATGCCTCCACAAGTACTCCCAATGTGCGTCGCTACAACGTGAACGGCTGGAGAGATCGGTGCCTCGTCGTCCACAGTTGTGGCAGAATACGGCTGTAACAGGGATCTGACAACACACACGACCATGCCCCGGCATCCAGCAATTGAGGTACACACCAGGCAGTACAGACGGGTCTACTGATAGGTCCGTGGCTATTGCCTGGAGTCCCCCAAACATTACACCGCGCAGACGAATTGTAGGCTCCGGACGGGTTGCACCCAAAATCTGCTCTTCCGCTTCCTCCATCGGTGGGGGATTTGGAGGCAAGATTTTTCGCTATTCATGAAGTGGTAGGGGTACTTCGATGGGGACTTCTTGATCCGTCGGTACATCCCTCTGGGGTTGGTCGCACTTGACATTCACCGGGATCTATTCTACCACCTCGTTTCGTCTACCCCTTTGATGGCGCAGTCGATGGGGTCGAGTCCGTTGTTGCGACATACGACCCCCACTTTCTCCCCAAGTCCGGGGAACAAGAGGTGATACTTTGGGGGCAGACCCTACCATGGGTTGCTCCTCCGACCCGGGCAGTGACTGCTCAAGGCAAACCACCTCGGATACGTCCCAAGGGGTCAAGGGTAGCCTCGGATCGGGGTCCTCTTCTTCCACCCCACTGATAGCCCTGGGAATTGGGCCTTGCCAGCCCTGAGCTGTTTCTTCACTCACTTGAATAAGCGAGGGATCTTCGTCCATTTGCATTTGCTCTATCCAAGGATCTCGTGAGTGGAGCAGAATATTTTCATCCTCTGGCTCAGGGGGCTGCTCCAACTAGGAAAGCAAAACTCTATAACTTTCCAGATAGTCTGGAGTCAAACCAGGTGACGATGGTTCTGACTCCATGCTCCTAAATATATATATATATATAAGCATATTTCATCCACTCAGTCACTACGCGTCTACCCCTTTAGCGAGAAATGGCTGCTAGTCTTGGGGGAACATACCTTTTGAAGTTCAGAAAAGTGAACCTTAGAATTTTTAGCACTCGTTCCCATATCAAGTACGTAAACGACGGGAGACTTAACTGCAATTATTGTATACGGCCCCTCATACCGTGGTGCTAGTTTAGCTGAAAATTGATTTGCAGCACTAGACAAGGGATAAGTTCTACGCATAACTTGGTCACCCACAGAAAATATTACCAACTTTCTACCCTTATTGTAATACCTCCTCTTTTTGTTACAAGCTTCGTTAATAAATTTAGCTACTAAGTCACGCTGTGCATCTAACCACTTAAGCCGATCCAGCCACTCTTCTGAGCCACTTTTAATATCGGCGCTTTTCCCTCTACGTCTCGTCTTAAGCTTTTAACTGGTCAAGGTTGCCTACCAAAATTAAGAAAAGCTAGTGAGACCTTAGTGGACTCCTGCATGGCCGTGTTTACAGCATGTTGGAACTCATGTAAATGCAAGTCCCAAGAACGATGATCAGCTTCTACGAACATGGCTATCATCGTCTTTAACTTCCTATTATCCCTCTCCACGGGATTCGCCTAAGGATGATAAGGAGGTGTAGTCACGTGAGCCGCTCCATACTTAACTAATACCTTCTCTAGCCACTTATTACAGAACTCCTTCCCATTATCGATCAAGAAGTACTCTGGCGATTCCCAACAGAACAGTACAAGTTCTTGGAACGCAGTGGCAATAATTTTCCCGTTAGCCTTACACAATGGCTTCAGTTCTATCCAACGGGTGAACAGATCCTGAAAAATCACAATGTATTTGTACCGGCTCTTACTAGGAGGCAGCTCCATCACATCAGCAGCCACTACCGTCCAAGGGCGTTCCACTATCCTCGAGCCCATTAATACCTGCGGTCCAGACTGCGAGATTTTATACTTCTGACAAACTGGACATTGCTGAACGAACGCGTAAAAGTCGTTCCACATGTCAAGCCAAAAGTATTCGTTAGCCCCTCGGTTATACCTCTTTTCTTAGCCAACATGTCCTGTACTAGTGAGGTTATGGGCATCGGTCAAAATCGTTTCCCGCTTCTCGAGGGGAATTACCAGCCTTCAATTGTCATCCCCGTAGGTTATGGGATCCAATTACTGATGGGCTTTGAACTTATACAACTAGCCGTTTTCATCCCGCCAAGTCGTGTATTTATGAGGGTCCATTTGGACTTCAGCCAACTTTTTAACATACCAGGGATCCGTGATCTCTTTAAAGGCCATGATCTCTTTAGCCTCCTTGTACATATGTGACAAGGCATCAGGGACATGATGAGAAGCGCTTTTGCGGTGCATAATCTCAAAATCCCATTGATGCAGCTTTAGAGCCCAACGAGCCAATCGGCCTGCTGGCTCTTTTAAAGCCATAAGCCACTCTAAAGCACTGTGATCCGTTATCACCGTAAAGTGGTATCCCTCGAGGTACGGTCGAAATTTTTCGAATGCCCACACCATTGCCAGACACTCTTTTTTTCGGTGGTCAAATAATTTTTCTCTGCCGGATTTAATATTCGACTCACAAAAACAATAGGGTGTTCGCCATCCTCATGTTCCTAAGTGAGAACAGCACCTATAGCTAAGCCACTAGCATCGCACTGGACCGTAAAAAGTTTTGAAAAATTGGATCGAGCAAGAACAGGAGCCTTAATTAAAGAATTTTTTGATTTGCTAAAGGCCCATTCCTGCTCCTCCGTCCATTCCCACGTCTGTCCTTTCCGTAATAATTTCAACAACGGGACCTTTAATTCTGAATCCTTCGGTACAAATTGCGCATACCACCCCATCATCCTCAGGAATCACCGCAACTGTTTAACAGTGGTTGGTGCCGGGTACTCTAGGATGGGAGATACTTTCTCTGGACACGGACGCAAGCCATGCCGATCCAGCATAAATCCGAGGTAACGTAACTGTGAGCAGCAAAATTTGCATTTCTCGGGATTCACCACTAGACCAGCCTCGACCAGAATTCGCAACACCGATTCAACGTGCATTATATGCTCTTCAAAAACCTTATTCACTATGATTAAATCGTCCAGATACCCGAAGACATTTGGTTCGAATTCTGGGCCGAATAACTCATAAATCAATCGTTGAAAAGTCATTGGTGCGTTCATCAAACCAAACGGTATTATTTTGAACTGCCACAACCCCTTCCCAGCCACTGAAAACGCTGTATAACGCTTAATATCTTCTTCTATTGCTATCTGATAATACGCCTGCTTAAGGTCGATTTTTGTCAAATACCTAGCTTTGCGTAATTTATCCAGTATCACATTCATATTTGGGAGCTGGCAAACATCTCATCGCGTTTGCTTATTTAAATCCCGATAACCGATACAAAATCTGTACGATCCATCAGACTTTCGTACAATCACAGGGCTGCTTGAATAATCGCTCTGGGAACGCTTAATCACCCCTTCCTCAGCCAACTTATCTAATTCTGCGATCGTAATATCACGCATTCGGTGACATGCGACACGGCCTGTGACAGATTGGAGGCGAACCAGGTTCCACAACAATTTTGTGTACGATCCTATTCGTCAATCCAATTTGACCAGCACCTTCCTGCACATATTTAGTCACTACTCGATCAATTCTTTCTCTCTCAGTGGCACTGACCGCAGTTATCCCCGCACATTCAGTCACTTGCAAGCCTGACGTCCTTGGTTCGAACCCACACTTATATCACGGGTCGTCAAAGGATTTCCAATATTTACTTCCCAAGCCTATAGTGACGTCCCATTTCTCACCAAAATCAATGCCAAGTACTATATCGTGCCCTATGTTATCCACTACCCGTAACGGTAAAGTATCTACATGACCGTCTAATTCTATTGACGCGTCTAAGACCCCCAACGGCTCACTGGTATGGAACAAGCCCTTCAACAGCGTATCAGCCAACGAGATCTCAGCTCCCGAGTCAATCATTGCATTGTATTCTTTGCCTTCTAAAGAAATACGAGCGAACGAACATCTCGGCAAATGGTCTGTACTAGCCACTTCTCTACTAACAGTCGTATTTACTATGGCCTGCCCCCCTTCCTGAGATAGAAATACGGGAGAAGCCGCTATTTCTTTTTCTCCACTATCCAATAAAATCAAAGAGAGACCCTTAAAGGAATCCAAGCCAGAATAATCTCCTGATTTAACTGAAATCTCACAGTCACCATCCTGATTCTCATGGTCCCTCGACGTATGAGAACGTAATACCCAGCCCTTTTTCACTGCAACTCGTTCAACCTACTCCCCGTAGTCACTATCAAAACCTAATGTCACAAGTGATGAGCTTCTAAGTAGCTTAGGCGTTAGTGTCGGAACTTTCTGAACTAAACCTGTCAACGATGCTGACTGTTCTTTTGGCTCAGACGTCTTGACAAACGCGCCCTCACATCTCTTCTGGGACCCTTCTAATTTTAGTGAGAGAACGGGGGTCCCTGTTGTTCTCCCACCCACGCATTTCCCAACAACCTATGCCTACCTGCACAATCGGGACGATTCGCAAATACAACTCCTGGTGCCCCACATACCTGACATGACGATTGCAAGTAGGATGTGTTCAATGGGCATTCCTTTGCCTAGTGTCCCGAGGCCTTACATCGAAAACAGAAATTTTTTGGACACTGTGTTCTTCAATGACCTGGTTCCTTGCACAAGTAACATAAGCCATCGTTTTGAGTAGGTTTAAAACTACTTTGTTCCTTTTTCTGAGGTACGGGATTCTGTGGTTCAGGATTCGGTATATTTTCCGAAGGAATCACCGTTGCCTGAACAGAATCCCCAGCCTTAGTTTTCACTTGTTGGCTTTTGTTTTTAGAGCCACTTTAAGAATTTTCTTCAGCTACAACCACTTTAGCCATTTTGATTGTTTGTCGAGAATACGTGGCAGTCGGTATTCTTAACTTCTCGGCCAGAGGAGGGGAATCATATCTCTCATCTAAATCTAATTATTTTTCATATCGTCTCCCATATTTCTCTATGTCTCCTAATGTCCTCAGTCTTTTTCCGTGCCGTGCTTTTTCTTAACGAGGGCAGGAGATTGCGGAGAGCTAACTCTACTTGCGTTTCTAAGGAAAGAGGATCAAAAAATCTGCTAATAATGTATTTAAAACAGAATAGATATTTAGATATTTTTTCCTCCTTCGCTTGGGTACGCAATCGCAATTCCTCCATCAAATCTTTCCTTTCAAATTCCTCTATAAACTGGGACTTAAACGCCTGTTTAAAATTATTAAATGATATAAAATCATTCCTATTGGCCCGATAGCAGCGACTAGCATTCTGAGTAAAAACCGCTGGTAACGCTCCTAGCAAATCCTTATTAGTCACTTCCATGCAGAACTTAAAATCTACAAGGCGATCTAAGAATTCTTCTGGATTTTTTTTTTTATTCCCTGCGAATCTCAAATTCCAACCTTGCAAATTTTTAACTGTTTTACTAGTGTTGTTACCATGACCCCGGCGGCCTTCAGCACGGTCAACCATTTCGTCATGGCTTTCTTCAGTAGAGCTACTATCGATACTACTTTTAGAGCTACTATGCACAGGATCATGATTTATCGCAGTAAGACTCAGTAAAAACTTAGTTGAATTTCATTTTTGTTTGTCTTTGGTAGTTTTTTTCACTTGAACTTTATTTAATCGATTGATTTTAAAATTTTTTCCATCAACGTGTGATTTTGATTTTTTCCCTAAGCTGTTACCGGTCTTTTGCAAAAATTTTTTAATTAAATTAGACACTATTGCCAAGTTGCCATTTATGACCTGTGGAATATTATCGCCACTACCAACCGAACATTCACTATTACTGCCTGATAACAGCCTTATTTGATTTTTAAGCTTTATACTTTTTCCTTTACCTTTTCTTGTGCAAACATAACTTTCTTTTCCAGAAGTATTTTCATCTTTCTCCCCATCCCTAGTCTCTGAAACACTCCTTGGTACCACGTTTCCTTCAAAAAGGATGTTACTACCTAAAGCTTTACACGGAGAGAATTCTGGTACTACGGTAGTATGTATAGCCGCGTGCAACAGTAGTATAGTGCGTCGTATACGACTGTAGCGCCCGCGCGCCACAACGAAAGTATATGGCTTCTGCTACCGTAGTATACAGGCCTCCGTGCAACTGTAGTGCATAAACTATACTACCGTTGCTTCTGCCTTATACTACAGTTGCAACGCTGATATACTGAATTGGTATATTACCCCGCTTACCAACTTTGCTCGGGAGCCATACCAAATCAGTATTGACCCCAAGCAAATGTGCGCACACACACACACACACATAAGTGTATATGTATGTATATGTACGTCGTTTGATGCGGCGGCGGCGGCGGCAGCGGCGCTGCACTATACATATATATCTATAACCTCGTGTTTGCCGCTCATTGGAATGTATATGTATATACATATGTATTTTTTTTACAAATGATTGCAAAATACGTACTGCTATTTGTACGAGATTAATTTCATTGTAATTGACAAAAATAAATAGTAAAAATATATACGTTGCTATTTGTAAATAAAAATAATTTTCAAATGATTAGTTGTTAAAATACATGTTTTTTATTATGATTACCTTTTATTCATTTGCCTAATACAATACAAGTCCTTTTTTCCGAAACAGAGGCTATCAGTATGAACCTTTTTTTTGCAATATACTATTGAGGGCTATTTTAGAACGCGTAGAGCTGTTGAAAACGATATATGTGTAGTTAATTACTATTTCATTTCGGATAAAATTACCTATTGCATACATTATTTTCAGCAGCACATATATATGCGTTTATTAGATCCCATCCGGTGTATGGTAGTATGCTATACTGTATGAAGCTCGAGAAAATATTATATTGTTTACTGCATGTATATATATATACATCCCAACGAGCGGCAAACACGAGGTTATTGATATATATGTATAGTGCAGCGCCGCCGCCGCCGCATCAAACGACGTACATATACATACATATACACTTATGTGTGTGTGTGTGTGCGCACATTTGCTTGGGGTCAATACTGATTTGGTATGGCTCCCGAGCAAAGTTGGTAAGCGGGGTAATATACCAATGCAGTATATCAGCGTTGCAACTGTAGTATAAGGTAGAAGCAACGGTAGTATAGTTCACGCACTACAGTTGCACGGAGGCCTGTATACTACGGTAGCAGAAGCCATATACTTTCGTTGTGGCGCGCGGGCGCTACAGTTGTATACGACGCACTATACTACTGTTGCACGCGGCTATATATACTACCGTGGTACCAGAGTTCTCTCCGTGTAGGACTGTGTTTTAAAACTGCTATTTCCTCTGTTTGTTTGCCTACTAGTAATTCTAAAAATTTCGACTTTATTTTTCTATGCCCTAGCACTTCCCTGATTTTTTTACCTACTCTGTTCAATTTTTTCTCTTTTTCACACTCACTATTAGCCATCTTGTTTTCCGAGTCACTACTCATAGACAATTCTACAGCGGCTACCTCAAATAGTGCCGCCTGCTGCTCCTCGTCTAAGCTAATTTTCGATTCTAAGTCAATTTCTGGAAGCCAGGATATAGTAAAATCCTTTATCCCTTGAGCGATTAGACAGAATCGAAAAAACCTGATTTGTAGGTTATGGACGCTGCCTACTACGCTTAAATCTGCTTTTCCTAATGCAGCCACTACAGATCTACTATTTGCTTGCAGAATTTTTCGCAACAAGGACTTTCTTCGAAATCATAATAACAAAGTTTTAAAATACGACCTGTAATTTCTAGCAGCCACTTCAACAGTTTACAATTTTCTCCTTAACTGAATTTTACCTAGTGTGCGCAAGGTGTAAGAGTTTTTTTTTTTTCTTTTTTTTAAACAAAGAATTCTCACTTTCGTAGTGAAACTTCACCTCTTACGCAGCCAAAATAAATTTTCATTCTCGTAGTGAAACTTCACCTCTGACGCAGCCAAAATGAATTTTCACATGAGATTTTTGTCGAGCACCATTTTGTAACGTTATACCTGACCAGATAAGCACACGCACACCACTAACCCAAGTACAATGCTGTGGGTACAACTGTGCGGCTTCAGCCTCTTTGATGCGACGGTCGTACTCCGACGCCGCAACCCAAAGTGCCCCGCACAGCAGTTATTAGAAAAACTTATTCGCTGATCAAATAGCTAACACTTGGCGAGCCACTCAATTCCCGCCAACGAGCAACTAACAATGCCCCTCAAAAAGCCACTACTAATTTTCCCCGAAGCCACTACTCGCGACCCGGAGTCACTACCAGCTATACTCGAGGAGGGCACAAAGTGCACCTCGCGACCCGAGCTCTTTCTAACGATGCGTCGCGTATAGCCACTAACCCCTGGCCCCAGGAATCCATTACTTTGGAGTGAGGGATACAGAAACGCGTCGTATTCACTCTAACGTGTACCCTGCACCCCACCAGCGCTATCCCACATCAACAGATAGAACGTGCTCACGAGCTTACTATTGACCTTCGATGTCAAGGGAATCCTGGTACTGGATGTCGGCTCCGGCTTCTGTCCTCTCGTCAACACCCGCAGCCACCCAATTGCACCCAACCAGCCAAGACCCTCAAGCTTCCTGTCCGGGCACAAGACCCTTAGAGGAAAACTCAAACAATATCGCGAGCCACACAGTAAGCTTTCGATGCTGCTCTGAATCTCTCGAGTTGTTTAGCCACAATTAGACAACGAAAGAGGAGATAGCGAAAAATTAAACTGCTGGTTTTCAGCTACTTTTTCTTGCTTGATACCTCAGAAAAATCCCTACCAACAATCCTTGATCGATCGCGTACCGTCAATAAACGATTGCTGACTGGCTGTTTATACAATAGCGCCCTCTTTTATTCATTTAGTCGTCCTTTAATCTTTATTGGCATAAGATTTTGACCGGTAAGTCTTATCGGCGCCTCCACTGGTTTAGTCCTCACGTTTGAGACCGTTCCACTCCCTCACGAGAGGAGGCGCTGTTACGAGAAACATACCCGCCACCGACCAACAAGCCACACCTTTTATGCCTGAATCACGTCAGCACCGTTTACCATAGAGGTCTAGGAATAGAGCACGCAAGTGGGCGATTTGCGCGCAATCAGCTAAGAGAAAGAAAACTGTATAAGGGGAGTTCTATCTCTCTCTGACCGTTTGATATACCTTGCGTGATCGGGAGAGCACGAGAGAGAGAGAGAGTCGATTAATCACAGTGCTCGGCTAGTCAAGGACACGATTTATCTTATGTGCAGCTATCTCTCTCTACGCTGATCTCGCTGACATACTGTTTGCGTGATCTATTCTAATACCTCTATGCCGTTCACCGAGCGAGCACGCACGATTTATGGCAGTAGGTAAACCATGGTGGTTCTGGCACCCTCCCAGCTCCCCCCTGAGGTGGTGGTGAAGAGAGAGTTTCTAGCTATAGTTGGGCTGTGGGTGGAGGAGAGGCAGTGGTGGGGGGAGAGGCTGATCGGGCGGTGGGAGTAGAGGCACGGGCGGAGCGGGAGAGGCAGTGGGGGAGCTCGGGCGGTGGGTGGTGAGGACTACTCGGGCGGTAACGTTAGGAGAAAGGGGGCTTCCGGATGCTGTGACGCTGGCTTACTCGACGCACTACCTTGCCAAGTAATGGAGCTATTATTTCTTATCTATAAAGAGAGCGGGCGTATCGAGTGATGCAAGCTGTCAGAGAAAACATGCATACTATTTTATTACCAAAAGTAAATCGCGTATCCTTTTCAATTCCTCAACGCTTGCTCACTCATTTTTTTTGACGCAGTATCTTGCCAATAAAAATAGCTATCACTTCTTATCTACATGCATGCATTAGCCGTGACCGATGACTCACCGCTTCTCACTTAGGCATATAATGCACCAGCGTAATATTTTTTTTAGCATGAGCGGGCGTATCGAGTGATACGAGTTGCCAGAGAGATCATGTATACAATTTCATAACCGAAAGCGTATCCCAACATTGCTTGGCTTACTCCTCTTCACCGCAGTACCTCGCCAACGAATAGAGTCAGTTAATACGATAAAGTAATTTTAATCGGCGCAGTAATAAGGAGGTGTGAATCAAAAAAATCGACATGGGCTCATGAAGAACTTATTTATTGCATAAGTATTGTGTATCTGATGTACATTGAGTAAAGAATATCGTTTTGTCATTGCTGCTCTTTTAAAATCCATTTTTTTTAAGCTGTAGCATTCTTCACAGCACAATGAGCTGAATTAAATTTGTGATTCATGCATCCAATATCATCCATACTAATTTTTTTTAAAGCTGGACATTGCTGAATATCATAAATGTACCTATAAAATAATTATATTATGCAAATATTTAGTAAAGCGTATAAATCATACTATGAGTAATGTACCTATTAAATAGCACACGGCGCAACCATTCGATTTTTTCAAGACCTTTTACGTAAATAACATCATCTTCTTTAATAATAGCTCGAAAAGTTGTAGCCAGATCCTCGTAGAGAGCTTCTCCTGAGCTCCAACGAAGACCGTGGTAATTAAACTCCAACCATCGATTTTTACATTTGTTCTTAGGTAAGAGCTACGCCCAAGAATATGGGAGCTTAAAGACAAAAACTGACGGTGTAGCATTTTCTTATAGAGGTATAATAGCGACCTCTTTAGAAATAGATTCGTTGTGCATGGCTTCAAAGCCTTGAACATCAACCACTTACTTCGTCATCTTAACGTCGTGACGATTATTAGTTAACTAAGCCCTCTATCGATGTGTCATCTCTTTATATACAACTGCTAGTCACCGCTAGTCACCGCTAGTCATCACTCGTATCGCTTTCGCAGATGCAAATCAGTATAAAAGAAAAGTTCAAGCAACGTGTCATTCATTTGAGTACGTTAACGCGAGCTGTAAGTATAATGGAGCAACTCCGCGAAAATTTTTTTAACGCCAACTCCGTGGAGCGTTACGTGATTTTCTGTGAAATAGCGCGAATAGAATATCAACGCTTGCTGCATAGTGTTAATATGACCAAGATACGAGATTTTATTGATAACAGTGAAATAGTGCTTAAAAGTAATTCCGACTATAAGCTGTCTGTAAAATTGTCATCGCCAGTGAAAAATAAGTTGTTGAATATTGAGTGTCTTTTATCAACGTTTTTAGCAGTATTTTATAAAATTCTAGAAGTGCAAGGGTCAGGGCTCGATAAAAAGTTAGACAGATGATTATAATTTTATGACATAGAAAGATCTTAATAGTGCTTTTAAAAATCGCATAAGAACAGCTGTTATAGTAAATAGTGGGCATTTAGATATAATAAAATTTCTTAAGTCTGGGGAAAAAATATTCATTCTAAAAATGCGAGAACTTCTCGACAAGCAAAATACATTAAAAATTAATACAGTATTAGCAGCAGAGTTTTTGACAGTAAAAAATGATACAGAGACTGTTGAAGTTAAATATTTTAATACTAAATCTGATTCCATTTTTAATACGACAGACTTACTTGAATGGTTTAAAACGAATGTCCAGAAGCCTATTTCTACATACATAGAAGAGTTTCAGGAGCGCGATTCTGGATGGACTTTACGCTCAATTTTAAATTTAGTAGTAAATGTAAATAAGTACAATGCAATGAGTGGTAGTTCTTACATAGAACTTTCTACTACTATCGAGAAAAAAAAAGCTTGCGTGAATGTACAGAACGCAGATCAGCAATGCTTCAAATGGGCCATTTTGTCAGCTTTACATGCAGTGAATAAAAATGCACAACGAGTGTCAAATTATACTCAATACGAAAACAGTTATAGTTTCGAGGAGATCACCTTTCCAGTGCAGCCTAAGCAAGTTACAAAATTGGAAAAACAGAATGATGTGTCTATTAACGTGTATTTTTCGGAGAAAAGTAAAAATAGTTATAAAACTTTACCCCTTCACTTGACAGCAGAAAAAAAAGATAAACATATCAATTTGCTGCTTATACAAAATTATTATATTGATAATATAGTCAGGGATATTAAAAAAAAACAAAAAAATATTGACGGAGAACGTGATGATTTCGTTGATGCTGAGGCAATGGCTGAAGATGAGGTAGAAAAAGATAGAGAAGGTTTTTTTAATGCTGAGGCAATGGACGAAGATAAGGAAGAAGAAGATAGAGAAGAATATTTAGAAGGAATCCAAGATGGTGATAATAGTGCTGATAATGATATGAAATACCACTGCGTATATATTAAAGACTTATCTAGGTTGGTTAGAAGTTCTTTAAAAAAACATCAACATAAAGTATATATTTGTGACCGCTGCCTTCATTACTTTACAACTGATGAAATGTTAAAAACACATACGGTGGAGTGCGTTAAAGTGAATAAGTGTAAAATAAGCTTGCCGAGGTATGATAATAAAATTTTAAAAATTGAAAATCACATAAATAAAAATCGTGTACCATTTATAGTATACGCAGACTTTAAGTGATTATTGAAACCTGTGCATAATAGTGAGCGAGCAATACAACACCATGAAAAATTAAGTGTTGAATATTATGTAAAGTGCAGTTTTAATAACGTGAAATCACGATACATTTTCTACAGAAAAAAAACTGAAAGCAGTGAGAATCCAGCTACCTGGTTTGTGAAAGAAATGCAAGATCTTGCCTTAGATTTACATAGAATGTACCACAATCTGGTGCCAATGAGATCATTAACTGAAGAAAAGGACTTTGATTTTTTCAATGCTTAAATACGTCACATATGTGAGAAGTCTATTAAAAATGATGAAAAAGTTCACGATCATTGCCATTTTACTGGAGAGTAAGTATTGTATTTATGAGTTCTTAATTGAGGAAATTTTTCCCTTTAAATTAAAATTCGCTTTTTCTTACTCAGATATCGAGGCCCAGCTCACAATGTATGTAACCTCAAGTATCAGGACTCGCGAGCAGTACCAATAGTTTTCCATAATCTCAGCAAATTACGATGCCCACTTATTTATACAAGAACTTGTAACTTGCTTTCCCGAAAGAGTACAAGTTATCCCTCAAATAAAAGAAAAATTCATTTCTTTTACGAAGTACGTTAAAGGGACACGCATAAACTTACGGTTCATTGACTCGTTTAGATTTTTGCCGTCGTCGCTTGATAAGTTGGGATCTTACTTAGAGCAGTATGATACTCTAGAAAAGGTTTTCAGTCAAGATGATAAATAATCTTTCGAGCAAATCAATATGCTGAAGAGGAAGGGTGTATTTCCATACGATTATGTAGCATCATTCGAAAAACTTGAAGAAATCGGGCTCCCATCTAAAGATGATTTTTATAGTAAATTATATAATGCACATATAAGTAGTGAAGATTATATANGCTACTGTCAATTGTTGGCTCAACTTTCAAGCTTTCCTTTACATTCTAAAGAGTAGCAACATTTGTCGAAATCACAAAAATTAGGCTATTGCGAAAAATTTTTATGGTGTAAGAGGGTAGTTCATGTATTAAAACGAGCGAAAACTTAATAATGTCGCTCTGCTAGGTTTACTGTAGTATGTATTATTATCTGTCTATATGCATTAACTCTACGTTATTCTAACTCTTGACATCTCATCAAGTTGTGCCAGCATTTAGTATTGCACCACAGTTTAGCTGTTCCCAGTTGGACTTTTTGCCTCTATTAGTTTTTAAAGTTATTTCATTTCTCTGTATTAAAAAGTATTTTATTATCTTTTTTGCTTTTCGTTTTTGGTCAGCATAGGCCCACGTACGTTTGCATGGATGATAGTTGGTCGATGTGCTGGAGCTACGAATAGAGTTTGCAGGTGATTCATCTCTTTTCAAATGCACGTTGGTCCCTGTTCGACAGTACTTTTAAGTCGACATGGAGAATTTCGAAGAAACGAGTGGGGAAAAAAATTGTTAGTAATTTTATTTTACCAAGGTTACACTGTATTGACAGAAATATACAAAGAAAACATAATGTTACATATTCGCGAAAGGGTACAATAAAAATCAAAAACAAAAGCATATAATGTTGGTGTCTCAGTACTCGGTCATGTCCCAATCGTCAGTTATTTGGCTGATTTTTCTAATACAAAATTTTTAAAACATGTGTTACGTGGGAATTGTGGAGTTTCGGGGTATAAGGAGATTAAATACACGTGGAAGTAAGTATATGTTCGTTTATTAGAGTCTCAAAGTGAGAGCAGTCGCGTGCGTGGCGTTAGGTTATAATACATGCACAACTTCCCTCAATGATAAGTAATTCTAATAAAGCATAAGTAACAACAAGTCACGCTTCTATTTATTCCCGCACCGAGAATCCCACGTAACAGCTGGTGTCAGAAGTGGGATACAGATAAAATTTTTTTACGGTCTGTCGCGTGTGCGGAAATCACTTAGTCTCGTGGAACAAAAAAAAATTTTTTAAATTAATTTTTTCTTGTCTTAATTAACGTAATTAATGAAAGGAAGAAAAATAATATATCTCTCGCCGCAAAGAAAAAAGTGTCAAAAGTGCCAGACGCCAAATTCAGTGTGTCAAGCGCCACAATATAAGGAAAGTGGAAAAGTAAAGGAGAACAGGAAGATATTATCGTAAAAATCTTTGATACTGCAAGGATACCAGACAAGGAAAAACTGCATATCAAGCCAGTGGACCAACATACCAGTACACTAGAGGCAGCTACTATTCACTCAACCCGAAAAAATACAGACAAAGAGAAGAAAGCACGGTACACCAAGCCCGGACTACAGCCACAGAACACGGGATACACGGCACAGGAGAAGGGAACAACGAGCGAAGACAGAAGCTGAGCAACTCCAGGAAGGATCAAAGGCCCATAAGTATGCACGGGATCATCGTCATGCTGACCATCGTCACGGCGATCTGGTAAGTGAATTTTCGTTTACTCGTATATACTACTCATAACCCCCGAGGGAAATACGCACCTAAAAGAAGAAACTTAAATATCGATATTATTTCTAAATCGCAATATCCTCAGACCTTAGCGGCAACCCATAATTGCTTGCACAAGCATATAACCGATACAAACGACAAACACCCCATACAAAATTTTTTAAATTAGTTAATAAATACAAGGAGCCAATCGAAAATAAAAACGAAAAAAAAAGACTATCGACTATAACTCGATAGAGCGCGCGTATCTATCAGGTTAACACAAAGTACACAGAAACGACGGCGTTTTACGATTAGAAAAATATAAATACGAACTAGAAAAGCACAAGACAAACTACAGGAAAAAAAAAAGACTTAAGAGCAACAATATGAGTGACGTAGAAACAAATGATACACTGGGAAGGGGAGTACAAGAAGCCGTGAGGTGCACAGATATACACAAAACAGGACTAATTGACACAGATGACGAAGTAATACAGATTAATTTAGAAGATGATCCGGAAACATGGACAGAGTGGCAGAAGGCCAGCAAAAAACAGAGGCTTTTTATGATGAAAATGTTAAGGAAACTAACGCCAAGCATCAAACGCGGACAGTTATCTCATAGACAGGACATAAGCGATAACGAAACTGATGCGCCATCCCACACAGAAACACATAGACCCCCTGTATTTGAAAAATTAACTTCATTTACCGAACGTGAAAACGCGACAACTGACTTGAATTGACGAGTCAGTAATCTACATAGCGATAAAACACAAGCCAAACACGACACTAATTTACACGATATAATAAGAGAAGCAGAGGCACAAGCAGTGCAACAATATACAAATCGAATACCTACACCTACACAACCAAAACATCAATCATCACAACAGATGTACGGAGAAGTTACACGGCGTCAAACACAAATGCGAACCCCAGTAGCTCAAGGCGAGCAAGAAATCGGGAACTACGGCATCACCCACAATACAAACCACGACAATAATTATTATAGACAGAACACAGCGGCACCACTTTATCCTGCAGGAGAGGACGAGTTAGGTTGGGCAAATAGAAATTACTTAAACGCCCAAGACCGATTTACAGTACCCCCACATTACACAGGAAATCCTAATTACGAACGCCCAATTCAGAATACACTGTCGTCACTAAGTCACCTAGCAGCAAACATACCGATATTTGACGGCGATTCCGTTAAACTACCCCTTTTCGAACAAATGGTAAGAGTGGTATCGTGGACGGTAAGCCCCGTATATGAAAAATTTTTTATAGGCTCACTAGCGAATAAGCTAAAAGAAGCAGCCGCCAAATTTATA
>NW_019384249.1:445320-469073 GCF_000648655.2 Copidosoma floridanum | reverse complement strand
GTGTTACGTACGATAGCATATAGCTATGCGTGCGTGCGCCTCTGCTGGCTTGGGCCTGAAAGGTAGGGGAATAGAGAAGAGAGGTGATAGGAAAGGTAGAGAGAAGGGACAGGGAGATCAGCGAGAGACGCGAGAGGGTAAGGACGAAGTCCGCGAAACGATAATACATGCACAACTTCCCTCAATGATAAGTAATTCTAATAAAGCATAAGTAACAACAAGTCACGCTTCTATTTATTCCCGCACCGAGAATCCCACGTTACAAAGCCCTCAAGCAAGCCACAAATCATGAATTACAACTGATAAAAATATATCGAGCCTTAAAATTCTGGCAAAGTGCATGGCTTAAAGGGTATATTATCTCAATAGTATTGAAAGGAAAAAGGATAATAATGAGTTTTAAAAAATGCTTTTCAAACTATTCAATAATGTCATTTTATGAAAAACGATGGAAAACGAGAGAAAGCGTATCGATGTCAAACTTCTCAACCATTGGAATGGACGCTATGGTGCAGCATCGTACATTGCAAAGCCAAATATTTACAGCTGTGATATTTTTGATGAGAATTTTGTAGCCATACAGCTACAACGTGCAGAAGTGATGATAAAAAAGCTAATATACAGTGGGCTTAGTGTCTTAGATTTATCTAAGACACTTGTGTATCGTTTGCACTACGATTATATGCTCTCCAAACTCAAAAATGATTGTAAACTCTTATACACTGATACAGACAGTCTGATATATGAGGTAACAAACCATGATATTTATAAAATGATGAAANGTGTCTTAGATTTATCTAAGACACTTGTGTATCGTTTGCACTACGATTATATGCTCTCCAAACTCAAAAATGATTGTAAACTCTTATACACTGATACAGACAGTCTGATATATGAGGTAACAAACCATGATATTTATAAAATTACGAAATTGCATATTAATGAATTTGATACATCAGATTATCCAGAAAATAATAAATTTATGACGCCGTTAAATAATAAAAAAATCGTTGGGCTCATGAAAGATAAGTGCAATAGAAATATTATATTGAAATTTGTTGGGCTCAGAAGTAAGATGTATAGTATTCTTCTTGAAAATGAAAATGTTATTAAAAAAGCAAAGGGTGTTAAGAGTAACTTCGTAAAAGCAACTATCGATTTTAACGACTGTACTGAGTGCCTACGTGATGACCAAATTATAAACGTTAATAGAAAGCAAATTAATATTAGATCACATAATCATAAGCTCTACACTGAGAGGCAAAATAAAATTGCTCTTAGCTCCCGAGATGATAAACGATATATTTTATCAAACACTACAGATACGCTGCTTCGGGGCCATTAAATGATTAAAATAATAGAAGGACAAAGAGCTGGAGAGTGTGTCGGAAATAATAGCAGACCAGGAGCCAATAAAAAAGCAGCCAATGTAGAGGGGGAGATTTCTCCAGTAGTGGGAGAGTCCCTATATCATCGGCAGCATCAACCAGCAGAGCTCAGTCAGAGCTGTAGTGAGCAGATAAAAGTATCGACTACTTCATCATCTAACGCAAGCAGCTCAGGTCAACAACAAGCTCTCAAAAGAACAGGTTTGGAGTTGAAAAATTTCTACAGAGATAAGCAGATCTGTTTGGAACAGCAAAGCTCAGAAATAAAGGTTTGTAACGTGTTTTTTTATTCATTTTTTTTTTTACTATTTATAAAACTCATATAATTTTCTTATGTTTCAGATGGCTGATTTAGCAGCACTTAATTGGCTGGCCTGTGGAAGATTCCTCCCAACAAAGAAGATCAACGAAATGGTCAAGACGCAAAGTCATGTAGTGTCGAAGCTGAGAAAAACTAACACTAATTTCGGCACGAAAGCTATCGCTGAACTAAGCGACCACTTCCAAATATTTTTACCTAATCAAGTATCTGAGTATCTTGTGAGTAACGAACTAACATTTAGTAGTTTGTTGGAATCTATTGATAGAAAGAAGCTGTCAGTTCGCTATAATGGTGATAGTGTGGAATTTTTTAACCAATAAATGTTTAATTGTACAAATACAAGAAAAAGAAAGTTATTTTTCAATGAATTTTGTGTAACATTAGCATGTATGGTAAAAAAATCTTATTTGCACATATAATTGATAACATTAAAAGACCACAACAAGTTTTTTACAAATTTTTTTGCAACTTCTGGATTTTAATAGTTTTTAAAGTACATATCATTTTTATTCTTTGTTATTATCAATCCAACTGTTATGGGTATTGTCAAAGCCCAACCACTTGACGAATATTTGATTTCCTCGTCGACGAAGAATTTTTTCAACAAGATAAGTATCAGGATACTTGATTTTCTGCGGTTCCTGCTCGATGAAACCTCCAGAAATTAGCTGATTTCGGTAATCTTTCAAATGGTAAGTTAGTGGATTAGTTAGAGCTACTCGTGCTGTAGCGAATACCTCAGTCGACCAGTTAGGTGTGTATCCTTTTTCAAATACTTGCTTTGCATTACTTATTCGCACTTTATCTCACACTTTAAATTTCCTCGACTACCACCTTCTGACTTAGCTGATCCACGTCCAAACACGTCGATGCTCATATTGACACTGAAGTAGAATTGATAACGATGCTCAAAAAATGATATTAGTTTTACCAAGCTCCTCAACGATTGCATTAATTTTATTAGTGTGACTAGGATTACCGGCTGATTTTTCTGCCACTAGTAATCTTAGCCGATTGACCAGCTCGTTAGGGTCATCCCAGTAAATGTAGTCCATTTGCATGTTCATTCTAGCAATTTTAAATGAAAGTATGAACTCGCCTTTCTTCTTCATTTGAGTGAGATTAAATAATGGGGCAATAACAGTATTGAATTTTCCACTATTGTATGGACGAATTGTCTCATTTTTATTCAATTTTCTTTTATGCGCACTGGACGTTTCCAAGATTTGTTTGTATTTAACTAAATTACTTGGTGTCATGTGCTTTTTATCAAGATGCTTTTTTATAAGTAACTCCATTAATCCATCAGTCATTGGGTATCTTAGATCCTTTATTTGAATTTGATTATTTTTGAAATATATAGGCTAATCACCAAGTATATGTTGTCCATTTTTTTCCTTTCTCATCCCATAAATTCGATCCAGTTCTGACTCCTTTCTATCAAGTATTTGTGAGTATAGATTCATAGGTTCATTTTTATTGATGTCATGCGCTGAATCATCATCGTCACTTTTTTCAACAACGGTATCATAGTCTTTGATAGTATCATTCGACGAAAAAGTATCTTCTTCATCATCACTGTTACTATTAGCTGATTAGAACATTGATGCGTCAATTTTATTAATATTTGACTTAAAAAGCTTGAAGACTTTTTCAATTACAGATTCATAACTAAGTGGCACGTTTTTTACTTTTTTTGTGTCATCGGTAATTTTGAGAAGTGGATCAGTAATAGGCTTGAAAGTCTCTCCAATCTGCTTTTCAAAATTTTCTCTCCCTGACTAGAATAATCCATACTTAAGTCTAACAGCTTCTCTAGTTTTTTCAACTCGCCGAAGAACGTCTTTTTCCTCATGAAAAGCGTCCATGTTGATCGCTTGATGGTTAACAAGAGACTAATACGCACTTAATAGGCATGAGTAATATTTATAGCAAAAGAATCAAATCCTCTTCTATATCTACCAGTGTCAACATCTCTTTCTTTGTCTATTACGACAAATCCATGTTTTCCAACTCTCCAACAGTTTACACATAATTGTACGTCGTATCAGTATCAACATGATCATTATAGATGTGCTTTAAATTTATGTCATCTTGTCGAATTATTACTAAAAGGTTTAAATTATCTCTGACTAAGTGCTTTGGAACTTGAGCATAGGATTGGCATAGATAGAAGCAGTCAACGCTTTTGTGACGTCCCATGCAAAAACATCACATTCACTTTTACATTATCTTGTTTTTCTACAGACAATGTCGTCAAATATCATTATGGAGTTGGGTAGTGCCTTATCCGGATATATGACTGATTCATGATCGCTGTATTAAAAATACTTTACACCATCTATGGGCTCCAACAGTTGTTCTAGAAACTTATACTTTGGCTGATTTAGCGACTTTGAGTATAGATAAACACTCTCAAATCTCAATCCGTTGGGGTGAGTAATTAAAGCCAGCTAGCTGTTTGTTTTTCCAAAGTATGACGGACCACAAAGAACAGCTCTTATCGTATAGGGTAGCAAATCACCATAACGTTAGATTTTCTTATCTTGCTTAACGATTCCATCGAAATTCATGACAGGAAGTTTTATATTCTAATCTACGAAGCTCATGTTTACTGTATGCTGACTAAACTGAGACTGAAACATGATACTGTAAATGGTTTGCCTATATATTTTGAAACTCATCTGTCATCGAATTTCCTAATCTTGCTTATTAGATTGTTGAAATTTATGACAGGAAGTTAAATATTCTGTTCCCCAGAGCTCGCGATGACTGCATGCTGAAATATGAAACTATAAATAGTGCTCTACATATATTTTCGAGCTCATTCATCGTTAAGCACTTGGAAAGTAATGATCATTCATCGTCGCGAAGGCTGCGAAATTATAAACACACTTATCAATAAACTGCCTATAGAGCTGCACGTACCAGGATATCAATATTGTGGACCGGGCACTAAACTAGCCAAGAGATTAGCTAGCGGAGATCCGGGTATCAATCCATTGGATTAGGCGTGCAAGCAACACGATTTAGCCTATTCTCAGGATCGAAAAAATATTACAGCAAGAAACACCGGTGACAAAATTCTCGCTGAAAAGGCGTGGCAAAGATTCAAAGCCACAGACGCTAGTTTAGGGGAAAAAGCTGCTGCTTTTACTATTACCAGTGCCATGAAATTGAAATCCAAACTCGGCATGGGAGCATTCCCTTGTACGAATTCTAGTAAAGTGAGTAAGAACAAAATGAAGCCCAAGAAAACTACTTCGAAAATCTTGATTCGAAGAGCTTCAAAGTCCATGATTCCTAATCCTAGTGCTCGAAAAGCTATAAGTTCGGTGTTAAAGGGAGCACAGGATGCTGTGAAAAAAGCTGGTGGTAGAAAAAATATTGTAATACCTAGAGTATTGCCCATCCCGCAGAAAACTGGAGGATTCTTATCATACCTTATTCCTGCATTTGCTGGCTTAAGTGCTATAGGTACTATCACTAATGGTGTAACTGGAGTTTTCAAGGCTATTAATGATGCTAAAGTTGCTCGAAAACAGCTAGAGGAGAGTGAGAGGCATAATAAAGAAATGGAAGCACTCTTACTTGGAAAGGAGCTATTTTTAAAACCATATAAGAACGGCTTAGGTCTACATTTAAGGCTTGGAAAAGGCTTAAAAGATGGAAATAGAAAATTTCTGCGTAAAACTACCTTACCGAGCTCTTACAGACTATGATCTCATAGAGTATGCAAACATTTTGAAAATACCGCATTTCCGTGGAGTTTTCATGAGAAATGCTTGGCCAGCCAATGGCCCACGTTTTTCCGAATCAACAATAGTCACTGTCGATGATAAGGATGGTCCTGGTACTCACTGGGTTGCCTATAGAAAGCGAGGCAATAACGTGACGTATTTCGACAGTTTTGGTGACCTACAGCCACCGATTGATCTACTGCTATATCTCGGTGTTAGATATGTCAAATATAAATATGAGAGGTTCTAAGATTATGGTACATACAACTGCGGCCATCTTTGCTTAAGCTTGCTTTGTAAAAACTCCATTATCAGCCAATATAAATGTATCCCAATACTCAAGTAACATTAGTCATTGACAAACCGTCATGGAAGAATCGTTGACATTAAGTTTATCAGGAACATTATCTATTCTTAAAGCACAATATTTTCCACCTATCGAGTTGTCACCAGCACATTACTACGTTATTGGTCTAGTAGAACTCCTAACTTTCAATTCAATTCCAAATATCGACGAAGGTAATAATAAATTTTATGTAGGCGATCAAGTGGTTATTTTTCCAACTGGCAGCTACGAAATTCAAGATATATTGAGTCATTGCTGATCGACGTGTTACAACCCAACGATATAGCTATTAGCATCAAACCAAACAATATTACTCTTCGCAGTGTGATAACGTGTAGTCATACTATTGACTTCAGGCCAAAAGATTCTATAGGTTGTCTTCTAGGCTTTACTGAACGAATTCTTAGAGATACCAGTACTCACATCTCAGATTTACCTGTGGCTATTCTCAAGGTTAAGACATTGAGAGGTGAATGTAATATCACTAGTGGAGCCTATATAAACGGAGAAAAAGTTCATACCATCCACGAGTTTTCCCCTGCTGTACCACCGGGATACAAGATTGTCGAAGTTCCATCGTAAATCATTTATTTACCAGTTGCTGTTAAAATTATAGATCATTTTCAAGTACGCATTGTTGATCAGGAAGGCAACTTGATTAATTTTCGTGGAGAAGTTATAAATACAAGACTACACTTGAAACAACTCAACTGAAATGGGCATAGTGTACAACAATAGTAAAGTTGAACGAGGCTATAAAAACAAACTAACGAGAGTGAGGACGAATAGTCATCCACGAGACAACAAAATTGGACGAAGCTATAAGAATAAACCAAAACGGAAGAGTCGGATCAGTCGTCGACGAACGCCCAAAGCGTTAACACGTCACAACGTGCAGTTCTTAAAAAATTTAGGCCTATAAGTAAGAGCTCTTGGTGGCAAATAACTTGTGCTTTTTTTTGCTGCCTGCGAACGAGAAAAAGTCGTGATGGAAGAGATTCTTGGGATTCAGACAGGTGTCGTGTTTGATGAGTTGGTTGCGCACTACGAAATTCATGCACATCGATCTCACATTGCATCAGCATTTAATAGCAGTGATGAAATTTGCATCTTAATTCAACATCAAGATTTATGTCTCTTACGCTCTCATAGTTCCCTACGTATTTCTGGACTTATAACAACTGGAGGTTATAAATCTCTTGAGAAAACAAAACTAGTTAATAACGCCATCTGCCATTCGTTTGAAGAAGTACGATATGAACTAAATGGTATAGAAATTGATAGGTGTTAAAATGTTGGATTGACAACTATAATGAAAGGATGGATATCTTTCTCTTCCAGTCAGATTTTAATACTCGAAAATGCTGGTTGGATAGACATTGAAGAGAAAAAATTTATTATTAATGATCATTCTTATTTTGAAGTGTCAATACCTTTGAATATGATATTTGGTTTCGCTAAGGACTATCGCAAAGTTGTGGTTAATGCAAAATATGAATTATTTCTTACAAGATCAAGAGATGATGTTAGCGCCGTCATACAAGTACCTGAAAATCAAATTTTCGAGAAGTGTAAGCTTAAATTGACTCAGATTGAGTGGCTTGTGCTTTACATAACTGCATCAGACAGACGAAAAATTCGTTTGCTTGATGTTATTGCAAAAGACAAGCCTATTTCTATGAGTTTCCGCAATCGAGAGTTGTATGAGTATCCTCTTTTGCCAAAAACTTCTAGGCATGTGTGGACTGTCAAAACTTCCAATCAGTTGAAAAAGCCCGTTTTGTTATTTTTAGCTTTAAAAGTAAGCGAAAAAATGATCCTGCTTCTAATGCCAGTCTCTTTGATCACTGTAATATCAGCCATGTAAAGCATTTCCTACTACTATCCTTATTGAAATCTTAATCTTGATATTAATGAAAATCAGTTTTCAACATTATATGATATGTGTAAGAATTTTCAAGCCGCCTATTACGGGAAAGAACCCATGCTGAATGAAAAAGATTTTATTACACACATGCCTCTCATTGTAATTGACTGCTCTAAGCAGAATGAAGCTTTGAAAAGCGCGCCAGTGGACGTGCGCTTGGAGTTTGAAGCACGAGAGAATTTCCCAGAAAATGTATCAGCTTACTTTATCATTCTACACGATTGCATCGTAGAGTACAATCCCATTAGTGATGACGTGAAAAAATTTGTTGAACTATGTATATAAAATTTTGAAAAAAAAATACTAGCAGTGAAATCAGTTTTTATCATGATGGAGTACATGGTGGACATGCAGGGCTTTAAGAAGCCTAGCAACGATTATGTGCTTAAAGAGTTGGCGATTCTTCCACTTCATGGAAATGATGAGCCCCAAGTATTTCTCTTCAAGCCGCCATTTCCTTGGCGCAAACTAAATGATATATGCAAACGTGAAAGTTTATGGCTTGAGCTATTCTATCATGGATTAGATTGGCATTCAGGTGTTATTGACTACACAGAAATTGGTAATGTTCTTTGGGAGAATCTCAAAGATACTAAGAAGATTTTTTTGATTGGAGAAGTGAAGAAAAGGTGGCTCGTAAGGTTTAATTTTCAAGTTAATGATATGGTCGAATATCCAAAGTTTAAACTCCCAACATTAGCTACTGCATGTCCTCACCTTGATGGTGCGTATAGATCTATGTGTACCACCCACAATGTCAAACGAATGAAAAAATTCTACTTTCATATGGAATGGGAAGATGTCACTGATTCTGAAGCAGATGTATAATAAAAAATTCAATGAAACTGTATTTTTTTTGAAATTATGTCATAAATAAATGTATTGAATTATATTATTGTTATTATTTATGTAGCCCTTCCCTCAAAACTAGCTTAAGATTAAATTACTCAGAATTGATGATTCATTCTAATAAAACACACACATACTTGGGCAGTGCCTACACTAACGTGTATATAAACGAATTTTGGTGCAGAGTGCTGCTTAGTTCGTCACGCAGCATCAAACGCGACGGATACGTGTTTATAACGCAGTTAGTACGATGCTTTTGTGCTGCAAAATAAAAATATATTTTTATGAGGGTTATGTTATTGAGATTAGAGGTTTTCTCGACGCTTCTCGACAGTTTTTACCAAAAGAAGTGGCTGTGGTGTCGCTTATGAGACCAGCGATCAGTCATTGGATTGTGCGGCCCCCGTGCAATTTTTCCAACTTACCTATGGATTTGCGCCAAAACAACGACTTTCTGTCGAAGCGAGTGCATGGACTTCGCTGGTTCGAGGGTGATTGTTCCATTAGAAAGTTGCAGCAACATTTGTACACTGTAGCAAAAAATGCACATCGAATTTACGTTTATGAAGATAATACAGCCACTTATTTAGAATCGACCATGGGGTGTGCTGTAATTAACATTTAGCAGTATATGGTGCCATCATGTCACATTCTTAATATGGGATATTCAACAAAGGCGTTAATGTGTGGTACTCATGATGTACAAAAAACTCTACGTAGAAAGCAATATTGCGCACTTAGTAAAGCTCATCAAATAAAATTGTGGTTTTGCTCTTTGGTGAAAAGTAGCATTGAACCAGACTCAGAATGTTTTTTAGACGCGCTTAATAGTTGTAAGAAGAAAATTTTTAAAACGCTTCTTCGTTGGGATACTGTTGATGGAATTAATATTAATGATACTGATACTGATAGTGACTTTAAAACTGATACTAATGTTGATGTCAAAAAGGATGACTGTGGGTAGGCAAAAAAAAAATAATAATAAAGTCAGCATAAAATTTAGGATTAAAAATTAAAGTACATCTTGCCATATGGTAGTACAAAGAAATTAGCGCCGTCTTTTAAGCTGATGAGAATTTGCGTATAGCTTCAGTTATCCTGTGACGATTGAGCAGTCAACATCAACAACATGGGTCCGATCTTTAGCAAACCAAAATATGAGAGCCTCAGTAAGGAGGAGGAGGAAGATAAAAATAGCCGAAAACCTCTCATAGAGAAGCACGTTGAGGCATCTCAACCAAAAGTGAAGGGAAATTATTATTCCGAAATTATTCGATCTTACCCAAACAATATGTTGAAAAAAAAAAATCAATAACCATGAAATTCTTGTGTATTTTTTTTTTTGAAGCTCAAAAAAATATATATGTATTAAATTTAAAGTTTTGTTATTATTGAAACTCATTTACATACTATCCTAACAATCTCAAACCTAAATTCATGAGCTGGCTTAATTCCTTGGCAAGGTACTGCGTCGAGTAAGCC
The DNA here is from genome assembly GCF_000648655.2 of Copidosoma floridanum. The sequence continues at coordinate 459,019 of NW_019384249.1, read as the reverse complement.
AACGTTGGTTGCAGTTAAACGGGATACGCGATCCGCTTTTCCCAATGAAATTTTCTCTTCAACAAACTGATGCACCCACTCTTGAGAAGAACAAAAAAAAAAAAAAAACAATGATGACGCTGAGGCTTCTAAAACAATGAGTGGAAGAAGGAAAAAAAAAACATCCGCTGATAAGAAATACACGCTCATGCTTGATCATCTTCCTCTCGCGCTGTACGTTGGGCTTGTCACCTACACCTTTCGGACCCATTCTGATGACGTCGGAGCTCGATTCGCGGTCGGAATGGAAGGAAGCCGTCAGTACCATCCGACGTCACAGCATCCAGAAGCCCCCCTTTCCCTGACGTTACCGCCCGAGTAGTCCTCACCATCCACCGCCCAAGCTCCCTCACTACCTCTCCTATACCGCTCATGCCTCTCCTCCCACTACCCGATCAGCCTCTCCCCCCACCACCACCTCTTCTCTATCCACAGTCCAACTATAGCTAGAGACTCTCCCCCCACCACGACCTCAGGGGGGAGCTGGGGGGGTGCCAGAACCGCCATCGTTTACCTACTCATGGCTTGAGAGTCATTGCCCGTTCGCGCCGAGCACACACACATAACGCCTAGAGTCTACCACAGCCATGCCTCTGCGTGTGCGTGCTCGACGCTGCGACTTTGTGGCACTATTTTGATGATAAATCAATTGTTTTAGGAGGCGATTTTAGACAGATTGTTCCAGTTTTTAAAAATAGTAATAGAAGCATAATTTTACAAGAAAGAATTAAATCGTCACACTTTTGGTTGTTGTTTCGTATTTTAAAACTTAATATCATCTATATTTGTTAAACTAAGAGAACATTACCAAAATTATGCTTAGATATTGGAGACGAAAAAATTAAATCGTTTGAACTACCAAATAAATGAAAACAACTGATGTTTGTTTTGATAACGTTGGTAAAGATGTTTACTTTTTAATAAATAGCGTTATACTTACTTCTCTTAACAAATAAACATACTTTTTGAATAATAAAATTCTAAATCATGTAAGAAGAGAAATGAAAACACACTACCGCATAGATCACACTACCAGGAAGTATTAATAATTCTGATAATGATATAAAAACACTTACATAAATTTTCCAATTGAATTTCTAAACAACATTTGTGAAGGTTTTATAGCCGCATGAGTTTAATTTAAAAATTAGAGCAATTGTTATGTTGATACGAAATTTAAGTATAGTTGATGGCTTATGTAACGGTACAAGATTAAAAATTGCAAAATTACTTTAATACAATATTGAAGCAAAAATTATAACTTAAGAACAAATTGGACAGAGTTTTTATACTAAAAATAACTCCTAATATGGGAAGTTTATTCGTTACCTTTTATTTTATACAGAAAACAATTTTCTTTCCTCCATTAATAATATTGGATTATATTTCAAAAAATCACTGCTTTGCATCATCAATCATACGTCACGTTATCAAGGTACAAAAATAAAAATGGAATTTATATTTAAATAGATTGTGATAGTAGTTTAGAAATAGAAAATACTGTTTGGAACGAAATTTTTGACGTTAACTAATCTAAAGTAGATAAAAAAAATTTCTTTACATTAGTAAAAGTATAAAATTGTCTGAAATAATCTTGCACAGTTCATTTAAATAAAAAATAAATATATTAAATCAATGAAATTATTATTTTACTACTGTTTCGTGATGATGCGCATTATTTGACATATTTCAATAAATATGATTACTATCTTTTCGTAGTAAATAGGGCTACAAGCAAGGTCCACGGTTTTAATATTCTCTAAGTTTATTCGTTGTTATTCATTAAGTATAAAAATGTATTATCATGTTCTTATAAATATTTAATAATGCAATTAACAAGCTTAAGAACATTTAGGAAAAAAAGAACCAGCGCACCTCAGCACTACTGCAACAGTAGTGTGGAAATGTGCTAATGTGCAAGAAATCAGGGGCTTTCTTAAAACTGTAGGAAGAGTTAAGACAGAAGGTGCGAATAGTCGTATAATTAGTAATGACATGAAAACCGATATAATTTTACCTCATTTAGAGATGCGGCTAAAGGGTAACTAGAGGAAGTTCTTCAAAATTGTGTTAGATTATCCGGTTGTTGTGTTATAAAGTTATGAGAGGGGGTGGAAAAGGACTCAGCAAAATTTAACCAAAAAAATAGGTCAAAACTGATAGTATAAAAACGTGCTAACAAATTATACACCTAAGATGATTATTACATTCGAATAAGAAATAATAACGTAGAGCTAAGAAGTAGTGAAAACCGGCTGTTTAGAAATTGTGAGAAGTCTGAGAAGTTTTCTTAAAAAGTGTAAGGATAGCTGAGAGTTGGGGTGCGAAAAGTAACTAAACTGAAAATGACATGATTACTGATATATCTTTACTTCATTTAGAGATGCTGCTGATGGAAGGCTGAAAGAATTTTTTTTTGAATTGTAAGGGAGGCTTATTGGGTTATCCAGTTATTGAGTTATAAAAGTATGAGGGCCGATGGGGGCTAAACAATAATTCAACCCAATAAAAATGTAGTTAAAACTGATAGAATTTTATCTCATTTAGAAGGTGGCTGAGGGTGGGTGGAGGAGGGGCTGAGGGGTGGATCCTCAAAATCGAGTGGACGGCTAAGGAGTGGTGAAGCGGGGGCAAACCAATAATTTAACTCAATAAAAATTACGTAAAAACTGTTAGAATCTTACCCTATGTAGGAGGGGACTGAGGGGGGCCTAGGAGTGGAGAAAGGTTATGTGGAATGACTCTCTGAAATCACTTTATAATATTGGAATATATATATACATACATATATATGTGTGTATATATACACTATAAGAATCTGACACATTTATCAAACTTCGTTTTTTGTATAATTATGATAAATAAGTTAGCCGACAATAGTTCATTTTTTTCATCATCGCTGACCAACCTATTAGATATTTTCATGCTTATTCATAGAATATAAATTACTCTTAAAAAAATAAGGCTTGCAAAAAAAGATTTTCTAATAATTTAACCTTGTTTATTAACTAAAATAATAAAAATATAAAACTATTACCTTTGCACAAGTTACATTCTGTAATCAGTATTATTCTAGCAGCATTCTCCAACTAAGGACGTAGCGATACACGTAAAAAAAAAGAGCTTCTTTCCTAAGTATAGTAAAGCTTTTTTCCCGAAATTCTTTCAGTGCAGGTAGTTACACTACAAAGTTTATTAATGCTGTATTTGATATCTATAGCCATAGGCTGTTAGGGTGTAATTCGGCGGCTACAAATGACTCAATATTTCGAATTCCATAGCTGTTTGTTAGAAAAATGACCATTTAATGAGCCGCGTAAGACTTATCATTAATTTTATCAATATTTAAAATCGATTTGAATGTCAGGAGTTCATAGAAGCCCAGAACGTAGTGATGTTTCGATGGTAACTTGACAAGTGAAGAATATTTAGGTTTCAATACAAAAAAAGTTCCCAACAAGCTTAGTGTCAATGTTTCTTTCCTGACTAATCAAAAGCGAATGAATAATTTTATGCTATGACATTATCTTATAAATTTTTTCAGTGATATTTTTAACATAGATGACAACAATCATGAGAATTAGAATCTTGATTTTTTACATGGTTATGCTTTTAATATTGTGAACTTTCAAGTACAGCATTAATTCAATAAGCAGGTCCATCGTTGTCATCGAGATTAACTTTAACAATTTTAAAATAACCGTTCTATCAACAGATAAGTCATCCAACATTAATATCCCATGATAAGAGAGGATTTTTAACTTTTTAGCATAATTCAATAAACTAATATTCGTTAAAAAGTTCTTGATGGGTAACCTTACTTCGAACTTTTTTTTTCTTTTTAAACCTTTTCTAACATATGGTGCATGTATCAATTTCTTCAAGGAAGGGGACAGGGTGTTTTGATCATTCGGCACGAGACGCGTTTATTTATTATAGGAGAATAACTATATGATTGAAACCGAGAAGGTCAGGTGCTCAAAAGAATTTTATAAATTCGTTTTTAAAGCCAAAATAATCTCTTCTTCGGTATCGACAAACGCATTAATTATAAGAAAATGCTCATTCTCACGTGAGTCTTAAATGATATACTGAAATTTAAAATAGTTTTGCATACCATTAAATTAACCCAAACCTTAATCAGTTCAAAAAAAAAAAAACGTATAACAAGTTTCGGCACTATTTTCGCCTTGGCCGTACCGATCGCACAAAAGAAAGATAAACTGATAATATATTCGAACAGATAATCTTTTGGGTCAATTTCTCCTTTACCCAAACTATCAACGATTTGACATTGACATCGACCCCTTTGCTTCATATATTTTACTGGACTGATCAATCTCTTCTCATCAATAATTATGATATATAAAAAAAAAAATGTAATTGTTGACACGCCACAGAATCAACGGGTTATGTCAGCTAGATGGCACAGTACGACGATAATACAAAGAATCTCAATAATATTTATGAACGATAGGCAATTCAATCAGCAAACAAAGACGAGTACGTCTGGGAAGCCTACCACGTGGGATTTACTGCTTCAGCGACGAGGAATCATCACAAAGACAATTCATAAACACGTTTTATCGGCTAGATTAAACGACCTTTTCTACTTATAGGAAGAGGGAACCAAGCAGAGGTGAGAGGCTTGAAGTCCAGGTGATCTGGCTTCTTGAGAGCAATTAAAAATGAAAAGATAACCCGGTTATCAGTCTTCCAGGAATTAGTCAATTCACTCCAAAGGGAAGTCTTCCCCAGAATGGCGCTCCCGTTCTCGCTCTCTGACCCCTACCTTGCTTTCCCTTTTCCATGCCGCCAAAACCGCTGCTTGTTTTTGAGCGTCCTCACGCTTTTTCGCCCCTCGTTGTGGCCCCACGCGTCTAGTCTTCGCAATGGCTTCGAGTAGACACCTAATCCAATTTTATATGGTTGAAGTTTGAAGCTGTTTATATGTGCAAAATCCTCCACAGTTTAATTGTGTCTTTAGCTTCCTTACAGCTGCTCTTTAGCAGCCCTACTTGCACGTATACTGTTTAATATTTTAACGAAATCATTAGCTAAGACACCAATTGCACTCAAGCCATCCAATAACGGTATTAAAAGTAGAGCATTACTAGTTTGAGCAGGAAGAGGTAAGATACGTGATATTTTTACACTTTTTTTACCACCTCTCTTTTTAACTGCACCGTGTGCTTTCCCTTTGAAGCCAAAGTAATAACCTTGTGAGCATCCTTACTCTTAATATTTATTTTAGGTGATGCAACCTTGATGACTGAACTTAAGGCAGTGCACGGTCTCTTCGTACTTTTCACACCTATATCCACTTTACTTTCAATCTTTATAGTACTTGAAATAGCAAGAGTAGCTGCTTTTTCTCCAATACTTAAATCTCTAGCTTTGACGCTTTCCCAAGCTTATTTAGCTAAGACTCTATCCACTAAATTTCTAGCCCTAATGTTTTCTCGATTCTGAGAAAAGGCTAAATCATGTTTTTTTTTACACGCTGCATCTGGTGGATTTATTTCCTTCTCCCCTCTAGCCAGAAGTTTGACAAGTTTAGTACCAGGCCTGCAGGACTGATAGATTGGTGTGTGTAGTCCTTACAGGTAAAGTATCTATAACCCTATTCAAGATAACACAGCGTTTTGTATGATGAGTAACCATCACTTTTGGGATGTTTAATCACGACTGAGCACTGAGGTCTAAAAGCGCTGTATTTATCTCCTGCAGGTTATTAAAACACTATGCATTCAATTATCAAATAAGCTGTTATCCAGCAAACACACTGTGTGGATATCTAGTTTAAAAAGCAAATTGTGAAATTCAAAGTTCCAAGCTTTGACGCTGTAGTTAAACAGGAAATGCGTTCATTGTGTTGTCACTTGACACGGTCAATAATTCCCAGATAGTACACAATCTGTGGTCCATCCAACTACGGTTAAAAAAAAACAGTCTACTAGCACTGATTGTAGACCCCAATATACTGAGGTTCGAAAACGTCTTTTTTTTTTTACTAAAAAAAACGCTTATTTAGCCAAAGCAAAAATTTTTAAAAGAGCTATTGGAGCTCATGAATGGCATACAATTATTTGCATTCAGTGAACATAAAGCAGTGGTATCTCCTAATAACACACTACCCAAGTCTATCATGATTTTTGACGACATGGCTTGTGAAAAGCAGGATTACGTGAGAGCTTTCTACTGTATGGGAAGACACAAAAATGTGGACTGTTTTTACCTCCGTCAGTCATATGCACGAGTACCAAAACACCTTGTAAGAGATAATGTTAATTTTTTAGCTTTATTTCGTCAAGATTTCTTAACGTTAAACACGTGTATGATGATTACATCAACTCTGACATATCGCATACCCAGTACGAAAATCTCTACAAAATTTGTTGGAATGATTATAAATACCTATTTGTTGTCATTAACAAAAATGAAAAAATTAATAGTATCCTGTATCACAAAGGTGTTGACAATTTTGCTATAAATATAGGTCACACACAATACATCGTTTAGACTACTCTGATACATCGGAGCATCAAAATGGACAAGGGAGAGAAAGACGTACTTTATCAATTAGTAAAGGATAGGAAAGCCGTACAAAAAATATCAATTACTGAAGTTTGTAAAAGATAAGATTAAAAAAGTCCTCAATCACACCTTCAAATCTATTTTTCATCCCTATTGAGGAATCATTACTGTCACGAGGATAAAAGAAATCATTCTGTAATTTGTAACAAACCACTATCCATAAAAAAAAAAGATAATGATGATGATGATGATGATGATGATGATAATGATGATGATGATGATGATGATGATGATGATGATGATGATGGTGGTGATGATGATGATAATGGTGGTCATGGTGGTGGTGATGATGATGATGATGTCTTGGAAAAATATTACATGCTTTTGAATACTTCAAGTGCCCATAGAAAAGACTATAAAAAATAAAGACCCATAGGAATGTACAGTAGTAATAAATTTATAAGAATCATAGCTCCAATATAAGATCTTATTGCTAGCAAAAAAGGTTGATCATGGCTACCTTACTTTAAAATTGCTAAATCAACGCAGCAATAAGTGAATTGTGTGCACTGAAATGGTCTAAATAAGTTATTCCATTGTCTTTAATTACTCATAGCAGAAATATCTGCAGAAAGTCCTAGCTATGACAATGAGATAATATTGAATATCGGAGAGTTGCGTGAAGCTGGGTATGTATATTGATTCTTACGAGTATTAAGGCTGAAATGAGCATTGACGTGTTTGCACGTAAGAGTGAAAATGATAGCCAAGGTCTTTGGCTATAAACTCACTGCATAATATGATATGGGATATAAAAGACTGTGCAGCAGTTCTTTACCAAAATGATGAGGTGAACATTTATAGGATACGAAAAGTATATTAAAAGGTAGAAAGCTAAGCATCTAAAGCAATGTAAATAAATTGCAAACTTGAAGTGGCAAAAAAATGAAATCAAAGAGGTGTTATCTAGTATTACTCCTGAAGATAATTACGATTTAAGTCTTATTCACTCACCAGCCGTCAATAAGGATGGATCGTAAAAAGGAAATTGTAGAGAGCTCTACAAACGAGCTGGTCGTAACTATCCTCTTCAAAAGTATGATATCCAAGATTAAGATGAAATATAGCAGGCTGATTATGTAGAAATAATACCGTATACTCGCAAAAACAAAGTTCATAGGTAGATGCTGAGTGTAATAGATATTTTTTCAAAGTATGCATGAGCTGTACCTGTATATAAAAAAAATGAAGAACATATTATAGCAGCGATGAAGTCCGTATAACAAGATGGTCAATTACCAAAAAATGTATATACTGACAAAGGTTAAGAATTCTATAATCAAAGTTTTCAAGACCTCATTAAAAAATATGACATCAATCTCTATTCGACATATAGCAATCTCAAGGTTTTTACATAGATACGATTTAATCGCACTTTAAAATATAAAATATTGACAAAGTTCACCAATTTTCACAATGAGTTGTCCATCAATTTGGGCATAACCTTGCTATTACACTTATCCTTCATGAAACCTACATTTAAATAGCATTTTCTCAAACTGATTCTTTGAACTTTCACGTTTCATGCTGTCTAAGTCGATGTAGTCTTGAAACCATAATTTCTGGTTGGACTCGACCGACCGATGTATTTTGGTCAACTTAAGACCATGCTTTAAAGCTTGTTTCAGATCTCTGTAGTGGACAACGTATTTGTCTTTGTTACAGAGATGCTTAAAACTAGGAGGTGTCGAATGCTCAGGAAAGAACGGTAAGGCACTATGTGTATCGTGAAGTAACTCTGGATACTCCAAGTCAACTTGGAGGATGTAGCCCTGTTTGCTATCATCTAATACATTGTAAGCCTGGCTGAATAAATCATTAACGTCAAAGTACATCAGGTACACGTCATCTTAATTTGAATCATAACCTTCTTTCATGTAATGATTGTTTGCTTGAGCATATCTATTAGAACTCTGACTTATTTCAAATCTTATGCCCTTCTCAATGATTATAAGCATATCTATGTCAGTCAATAATTCTAGAGAAATCTGAGAATAAAAATGTAATATTAGGATAAAACAAGAGGGGGAAAGAAAAAGTTGTGGTTACCGTGGTATGCATTCTCATTGCATCCCACGTCAAGGCTGAAATAGTGTAGTAGTGAGCTGTATCTAGTTTATAAGTATCCAGACGACTATATCTCTAAAATTTTTGAACAGTTGAGCCAAGTAGAGCACCCATGTCTTGAGATACAGATCAGAATACTGTTCAAGATTTGTAAATCTCAAAGTGCCCCATATTTTCTGCGCTTGCTCATAGTCTTCGCTGGAGATGTGCTAATCCAACAGTTTTCTGTAAAAGTTATTTTTGATGGCAAAAGCACTTAATGAAGTTTCTTATAGGATGACACATAGTCTTAAGGGAAGACGACTTTTCTTTCCAACAAATTGATTTGGTCTATTGAATATTGATCGTCAACGTTAAACACGTGCTCTAGAATATCATGACTGTCCAGATAAGAGGAAAGTTTATTAAGCTATGATGGTATGAACTTCAATCTATGAAATGGAAGTTAATGCCTGTGACTTATATATACTTTGTGAAGGATCCGTATTTCTCCTTGGTTTGTATGATAAGCTGAACTACCAGGGTAACACAGTACAAGTTCTTTGATAAACAAATGTGCATCATATAAATGAGATTATTAAAGATGATTTGGTATGGTCCTTGAGTCCTTGTAATAAATATTACGTGCATTGCGAGTAGGTCCTCTATATCTGTAAAATAAAAATCTTATTAACTACTTGCACAAAAAAAATAATCATCATCTTTCAGGAATAGTTTATCACAAATATGATACGTAGTAGTCTTGCAAAAGTAATGTTCCTCTTTGTTCGTCAATTTTTCTATTAGTTTTTAATTTTCATACATCTCTTGCAGATCCATAACAAGTCCATAAAGTTAATTGACAAACTAAACTGCAGGATTTACATCGCGTTTTTTTGCCGATGATAACTGTTGGATCCAGACAAGGAATCATCAAAGGTACACTTGGTAAACATTCCAATACTCAGTGTAAATAATGTTAAATGGCTCGTCGGTCATCTTTAATGGGTACCAAAAGATATTCAAAATCTGCATACACTACATATAGTACTCTGATTGTGTTAAAGTGGTTTTTGAAACAAACTATACTATCATCCTTTTTCAGTAAAATGACTTTGCAATGATTAGCATTTTGACCTTCCACTGTATGAGCAAGTAACTTTTCTTTCGTTACAAAGTTATGTAAGTGCCTATCACAAATAAAGCTTTGATTGTGATGTTTTGTCAATTGATTACGCACCAATGTAGATAGATCTTCAATCCAGACGTACTGATAGCTACTTGGTAAATCAAATCTGTCTGAATCAAGGTTTTTTTTTATCGTTCTTATCAATATAGAAACTTTCCGCCAGCAATAGATTCACATGCTTCTTTTTCTTTTCAGATGTTGAATGAAGTGGTAAAGTTTCAAACTATTTTTTTCGTTTCTGCACTAAGTACACATTTACTGAAATATTGTTCTGTTATTCAAATTTTACTACTTGTTTTGAGTGCACAGAAAATTCTAAGCTTTTGAAAGAGTTCACATTTAATAAAATTTTGAAAACTAAATCTCTGCTTACACTTTTTTTGTACTAGATGGAGTGCAGAAAGACTGATTTACCCACTGAAAGCATTGCTGGTTCCAATTTTTCCGTTAACATAAGCTTTTTTATCCTCCATATCTTTACTCATAGGTTGCCACACGCTGCAATCAAATTAGTCCTTCAGAACTGTGGTTAGGAAAAGTTCAGAAGTTTTAGTGTTTAAGTACTTGATCTTAACAACCTCTTGATCATTTTTTATAATAGCATGTTCTGCTGTGGCTACTGTATTCACTTTCAATGAAGAGTGCTCGTGGAGGATCTGTTGAATGTTTGTGGTAAGCTACTGTTCAACGTCCTTGAGAAATTTTACCGGATCTTTGAAGAAGTGGTGGTTAATGATCATAGCACTTCTTATGCAGTTATAAAATATACTATCAACTTTAATCCAACTTTTTTTAGATGATTCGTTTGGTGATACATTCTTATCTATTGTTGCTGATACAGCAGGTGGTAATTTTTGGCGTCAATTTGACTCGTTTTGTGATGAATACTTATCTTCTACTGGTGATACATCCACTACAGAATTTCTACTTCTCAATAATTATAAAGAATCAACTGCAACTATATGATCATTATGTGCATTCACTGCTTGATGATCATGCAGAAGTTGCAAAACGGTCCTTCTAAGATTTAATGACGCTTGAAACTTCCATTTGTCTCGCGATGATAAATTTACAGATCGTTTATGATTATTAGGACCCTCAATAGCCATACTACTGACAATATGTCTAATCACCTTTGCACATCACTTGAATTAGCATCACCATTTAACATAAATGAATTAGTTTTTCATAAAGAATGAACATAATCTTTATAACACTGTGCAGAGGCATTTTGGATTGTTTAACCTACTTGGTATAAAGTACAGACTGAGCTCCAAGCTCAAAGATATGGCCTCATGTGATAGTCTATCCCAATAAGGTAACGATGGCAGCTAGTCGTAAAGGGGTGTGGGTATATTTCAACAACTTGCCATGTAGTAATTGGCTACCACAGCTAGTCCTCCATGATTGGTCAATTTATGGTGGGGGGTTTGAGAGTGAGGTAATATATAAGACACTGAAAAAGACTGTTACGTTTAGTCTGCGCTTAGACCGCATAGGACCAGGCTGCAACAGTCATCAATGGTTGATTTGCAAGGATTCCAGGCCGCTAATCATAAATTTTGTTTCAAGGAAGTTGCGATTGTTCGTGTAAAAAAGATTGCTCTACTATCACTATTCCTTTTTTAATCACCTTTCTCTAGAAAAAAATTGTCAAGTAAAGATGTATGAAAATCAGTGGTTGGAAAGAAACCATCATGGCTTACGCTGGTCTTTGAAAGACATACTCTAAAATTGTCTGGTGAGGGCTTTTTGATCTGTCATAAAAGATAATGATGTAAAGTGTGACAAGGGAAAAGAGAAATCAAAATGGCTGGAGAGAATTTTTAGGTTAAAGTAAGTTAATAACGTATGGTACGTCTAGGTTGCACCTAATTGAAAAAAAGGTCTCTTTTGTACTACTATCATAAAAATTGAGGGATACCCATTATTGAATTAACTTCCAAAGTTAACAAACATTTTAACAGACACAAAACAATGTAATATGTACTTTCATGAAATGTTAATTAACCAGTTAGATAACCAAGGCGGTAAATGTTACTGATGAAATAAGAAAATAATAATTAATTTAGATACATCTCATAAGGACGTCAATTCTTTCCTGATTGTTCAATCTGCTCTAGCCAAGTGGGTAAGACACTCGACTAAGAATCTCCCTGACATGATTCAAATCCCCTTAGTGGTGGCAAGGGATGTTTTTTTTTTTTTTTAATTATTGAAACAAGCTTTCCTAACACGTTCTAAGCACAAAAAATTTTCAAATGAGGGTCAAAAATTGAACGTATTTATTTTTTAGTTGCCAAAAATATTGCTTAATATCGTGTAGAACATCATGTAGACTGTCGTGCAAGAAATCTTAAGGCAATATCAACCGAATATACATACACGCACACACACACACTACACATACACACACATGTTTATAGAAAGTGATTTACGCAGATCTTACGTGCTTTTAAGATATATATTAATAACATGGTAAAATTATGCGGACGTCCGCATTATTCCACTTTTGTCCTCATAACTACTCTTACATACATGTGATTGTCTGCATTAGCCACCTCTGCACGCACACACACACACACACAAACACACACATACACATATGTTAGGCTTCGATCCAATAATATTCAATAACGTAAAAGGAGTTACCTTATTTAAAATTTAAGAACGTAAAATGTAATCATTCATAAAATATTTAAAGATGCTGTCACAATGGGATTTATCAATTATAACAATTTTTTGTATTGTTTTTACTTTCAGAATATATTTTTGGTGAAAATGTTTATAATAAATAAAAAACCCATTGTACAGACAATTTCATTTTTGTTCAAAACAACCTTGCTATTTGGACATAACTGAAATTCTTGCCATGGAAAACAAGTTTTGAGAATCATTTAATTTACCTACACCTAAAAATATTTAGTGTGTACAAAAAAACAGATAGCTTCGAGAAAATTGCTTTTTGTAAAAAAAATGTTCGAATCGCTCAACAAAAGCGTGGAAAGAGAATAAGGGGGGGGGGGGAAGGCGAGCAGGTGGAAGAAAAAATATAGTGGCAGTGAAGGGGAGTAATAAAAAATTTTATTGGGTTAATTTCACATGGAAATAAAAACAATGAGGCTTTGTTTTGAGGGGGAGGCTGAGGGAGGGCTGAAGAAACCCTACTGAAAATATTCAGGTGACTTGTCATGTTATTTGTCAGGTGAAAAGTCGTGTCAATTTTCCATGTAGAAGTGTCATGTGGATTTTTATAAGCTAGATTTTCGGTGATTCAAAAATAAAACTTGTACTTTTAACTGCTTAAAAGCTGTTAGAATAGCTAATATAAGTAGTTAAAACAAAAAAAGCATCCCTTAGCTCTAGTAAAGGGATTGGAACCTGGTCCGAACATTGGTAGTTGAGTGTCTTTACCACTCGGCCAGAATGGATTAGACACTTGGGACAGAATTTACGTTCTTATGAAGTACATCTGAAACTAATGTTTATTTTATGATTTCGTGAATAACATTTACTGCCTTAGTTACCTAATTGATAATAAATTTTCAATTTTCAACTTTTTATAAATGTACACTTTACATTGTTTCGCGTCTCTTAAGGGGGCTCCTTCACGAAAGTCCCCAAACAGATATATATTATTTCTTGTAAATTAAAGTCTACTGAATTTAATGGTGGTCTAAATTATATTTCGAATGGGTCAAAATTTTGAGAAATCCGAGCTCAAAGTTGTAACTATTAGCACGTGTTCCTATGGGGCAGCGTGAAAAACAATTTGTTTTCGTTTATAATAAACCTAAATTAAATGTCCCAGCAGACTGAATATATACG
>NW_019384249.1:434117-444485 GCF_000648655.2 Copidosoma floridanum | reverse complement strand
AATCCACAACTTTGTTGTAGCAGTTGAAACAAATTTATAACATTTTTTAAAATAGACTTTTCTCTCTCGGAACGTAAAGTATCTGTAAAGATAAAGAAATGATGAAATAAATATGATAAGATAAAATGAAATGATAGGAAACCTGGGGCGCTTACTAGTTGCTTTGTTAATTAATAAAATAATTAGAATAACACAAGCACCGATCACTACACAACCCAAGGCGCGTACTGGCCACTATATTGATTAATAAAGTAAATAAAACAATACAAGAGCCAATCACCACACAACCCGGGGCGCCTACTGGCCGCTTTGTTAATTAATGAAATAATTAAAATAACACAAGCGCCAATCACCACACAACCGGAGGCGCCTACTGGTAACTTTATAATTTAATAAAGATTCAAATAATGACAAAAGCGCTTATTAATTAGCAACTCAGGGCGCTTGCAGGTCGCTTCCTGAATAGGTTAAGCTATAAATAACAGTCTTAACAATCTTGGTTAAATAGTAAGTAGCGCACACATCATAACGTAATACTTTCTAATTTCATAAAGTAGCATGTCAGCACCTTGGGTTTTCGGTAATTAGCACTTATGATATTTTTTACTTTTTTATTAGATAATAAAGTGTCCAGTAAGCACACCGGGTTGTCTGGTGATTGGCTCTTGTGTTATTTTATTAGTTAATAAAGTGGCCAGTAACCGTCCCGGGTTATGTGGTGATTGGCGCTTGTGTTATTTTACTTATTTTATTAATTAACAATGTGGTCAGTAAGCGCCCTGGGTTGTGTAGTGATTGGTGCTTCAGTTATTATTTAAAGCATTAAATTTTAAAGTGGTCAGTAGGCGTTCCGAGTTTCTGGGTTAAATAGCATTGGGTTATTGGGTTTAATAGCTTGGGGTTAATTTATTTATTATGTTAAAAATTCTGTCGAGTTATGTGGGTTTCTGCGTTTTGCTCCATATAGCCATTTTGAGTTTAGCGCTACTTTGTATGCCACTTTCGAGAGCACTAATGTGTAAGAGAGGAGATTAAGGAGAGGGCTTGGGTCGCAGGGTAGGTGGCTACGCTTTTTCGTAACGCACTCCCTTTCGCGGCTGTTCACGGCCCAACATTAGAAGTTTCACTTCAAACAAGGTGATTTGGATGTCAAAGTCTCTGGCGTAACGCTATGAAACCTTAGGAAAGAACAATGCAACTGGCTTAAACGCTGTAGCGTATTGTGGTTTTCCTTCTAATCAGTCTAGTGCTACAACATCATGTTCAGCAGACCAGAGGAGATCCAACGAAGTTGGAATAAAAAGCTCTGAGGGCTTAAATAAGTTTTTAAGAATGTTCAGAGTTGCCGAAGGGCAAATCAGAAGGAGAACTTCAAACGCTCTAAATGTATACAATTTTTGGCGTCAAGAAACCGACTTAAGAAATTTATCAAGATTTATACGCGTAGCGTCCAAATCGACGAAAAAATAAATAATCAAGTGATGAATCAGCTTTCCATTATAACCCTGACATTGATTTTTTAAATCTACCAACTATTCAAATACATGAAACAATATGTATTTATATTTATTGTGGCACTCAAATATTAAGAAATCAGGCCCCATAACTTTATTGCTCTGGTGGTAAGGATTTGTGATGAAAAAAAAAAAAAAACAATTTTAATCATACATTTTTTATCAGTTTTAAATATGTACAGTTTAAAGAAAAAATGCCCGTTCATATATTACAATGTAAGAAAGTGGAAATCAAAAGTCATTTTGAGGGCCAACCACCATTTAACAGCTTAATATTTGACGAAAACTGCGTGGAAAATTTTTTTAATTAGAATGTTTAAATTCTGAGCAGTGTCAAGAATTTTTCGCATTTACAATTTATAACTCTTCGTAAAAAGCAGTATGAATGTATTACACCTTTTTAACAAGTCATGCAATAGTTACCTGCTTAGTAGACACAATTTGAAATTGATGTTCATGCCACCATTGCCGCCACAAAAGTTCCTTATACTCTAGCACCGCCAGGGGGCTTCGAACGCATGACACCTTTTTAAGCACAACTTTATCACATGTTTCAACTTAAATAATGCTCGCCTACCAAGGTAAAATTTTTTTTTTTTATTAAAAATATAAATTTTTAACCACAATTTGTGTAAATTTGAGCGAAATCGCTCAAGTATCAACGGGTCAAAAGTTAAAAAAAAAATATCTTGATTTCAGAAGGCCCTATGTTTTTTCTTATTAATTTTTGTTTTTCAAAGCAATTTTAAATTATACAAGTGCGAATATTCTACAATCAGAATTTTTAAAGTTGTAAGGTTTGATACGACCGTAAAAAGGTGCTCATGTTAAAAAAATCGTTATTTAATAGGTCAAATTTAATATTTTAAACAATTTCAATATAATGTTAAATTCAAATTGTGGTTCTAATTTTATGGCTTAGTTTTAGTAGAATAAATTAATTAGAAAAAAAGGCACATTTTATAATT
This sequence comes from Copidosoma floridanum, assembly GCF_000648655.2. The sequence goes on along the minus strand of NW_019384249.1, from coordinate 442,003 downwards.
ATAAAAAAAAAACTAGTACGCCAATTACTCGCAAATTTTAATACCCATCTCGCTAAAATTTGTAGTACTAATAAATGTTGTCAATAGTAATACTTTCTTAAATTTTCTCAAAGTCTCTAGCTTTTTTTTTATCAAGATAAGAAAAATTGAGTTTTTGACTTTAAACGCATTTTATTAATAGTTGAAAGCATGTTGCAACTTTTAACCAGCGCCATTTTGTAGAGAAATATAAGAGACATAAATCATCGTATGAAAATGTAACATAAATGTGTCAAAGGTATCTTAAGCAGCTATTTATATATATGTATTAAAAATTGTGCATAAAGGACCATTTTAGCGAGATATTTGTGATGGAAATAAATAAATAGTGTCCGGGAGGTCAGGAGATCACGTGGGTAGCAGACGTACTTGTTCACGACATATATATACCATATACTTATATACCTATATATTACATCGCTATACTACACCAACACAGGTGGTCTGGTCTGGTGGTGTACCCTCGTATGCACTAGACGACTAGACTGGTCAAAACAATAATTAATTTTTCGTACAAAGTTAAACTACAGACATAAATATCATTTTTCTCACTTCATACGTTATTAAAAATATCATAATGATTTTCAGACACATTGGTTTATAGAAAAACAAAACTTTATTTTTTGTTTGTCTTTGACCTCAGCAGTAGTCGTAGGAGCCCCCTTAATACGTTGGTCAACAGTAAATTTAGTAATTGATTTTACAACTACTTTTCGTTCACGGATTTTACTTAAACTTTACGTATACTATGTATTCCAAAGGAAAATAGTCTATTTATGGAAGTGTAATAAATTTGTTGTAATTGCTACAACAAAGATGTGGATGACCTGTTCCTCTTTGATACTTCCATGTGCATATCGAATACAAGCAAAAAAAATTATTTTTCACTCATTTGTACAGTACTTAGATAAATTATATAAATTCCTGCAACGTAAGCTTATACATAAAATAAGGTTTCTTCGAAAACTATTAGATTCAAACAAAAATTTCGAACATATTATCTTAACTCGAATTGGAGAATGTAATAAGCAGTATTTTAAAGACATTTCTGCTGGTATTCGATATGCACATTAAAGTATTAAAGAGAAAAAGGTAATCCACAACTTTGTTGTAGCAGTTGAAACAAATTTATAACATTTTTTAAAATAGACTTTTCTCTCTCGGAACGTAAAGTATCTGTAAAGATAAAGAAATGATGAAATAAATATGATAAGATAAAATGAAATGATAGGAAACCTGGGGCGCTTACTAGTTGCTTTGTTAATTAATAAAATAATTCAAGTAACGATAACCACACAACCCAGGCCGCTTATATGTCGCTTTGTTTACTAATGAAATCTATGAATCAACACAAATGCCAATTATCTGACAACCCAGGGCGCTTACTTGTCACTTTATTTATTAAAACAATAACACAAGCACCAATTAACATAGAATCAGATTTGCTGACTAGTCACTTTGTTTTGTACTAACATTAATAGAAAAACACATGCACAAATCACAACACAATTCAGGGTGCTTACTAGACATTTTCTTAATTAATTAAATTTGAAAAATAACACTAGCACTTAAAACCACACAACCTAGGATGCTTACTAGTCGCTTTTTGATTAATAAAGTAAAAAAAGAACCCAAACACTAGTCAGCACACAATGTGGAGCGCTTACAAGTCACCTTATTAATTAATATAATAAATAAAATAATTACAAGCGCCAGTTATAAAGCAACCCAGGGCGCTAACTATTTACATTGTTAATTTATACAGATAATTAAATACTACAAGTTTCAATCTTCAGGCAACTTAGAGCGCTCACTGGTCCTTTTATTTATTAATAAAATTAATGAGGTAACATAAGCGCCAATCACCTTACAACTTGCGGTGTTAACATGTCGCTTTGTTAACTAATAAAATTTATAAATCAGCACAAAAGCGAAGCATTAGGCAACCCTCGGCACTTACTTTCTACTTTGTCAATCAGAAAAATAACGCAAGCACCAATCATCACAGAACCTAGTTCGCTAACTAGTAACAATGTTATATACTAAAATTAATAAAGTAACAAAAGTACTTATCACAGCACAATCTGGGGTATTAACTGGTCCTTTTGTTGGTTAATAAAACAACACAAGCACANTTTTTTTTTTTTTTTTTTTTTTTTTTTTTTTTTTTTTTTTTTTTTTTCTTGATAACACAAAAAAGAAGGGGTTAAGTACGCGTAAAAGCGTGTATGTAAGTACATCCATATTAGAAAAATAATTTCCACCGTTCCTGTATGAATTTGCGCTTCTCCCACCTCTCTCAAATTTGAGCTGAACTGTCCCCCTTATTAACCATGTGATAAACGTTCTTAAGTCAAAAAATGACATTAACCACAAAGGAAAAATTGTGAAAGAAGAAAACGCAGTAAAAATCAATTATTGTATTAAGGACATTCGGTAGAGATAGCGAAGCGAAACATTTGAGGGGCAAAGGGAAACCAGCGATGAGTGAAGATTTGACAACGCCATACGGGTCTTCAATGTGTGAGTGTTCATGTACACGCATCATGTATCTGCTCGTTTGCTGCGTCGGTTACGACAGTGTTATTCGTGTATGTTCAATGTTTTTGTGATAAAGCAGTAAGTGATTGACTGTGATTCGTTATGAAAATGTAATGAAAATGAATAAATAAGTAATCAAAAAGACTTGTGACCATTGTATTTATATTCGTAGATTTCATTCGTAAAAATGCCCAAAATCAAACAGTATAACCTCTAAAGTGCGAAAAATGAGAAAGGAACAGAAATAATCATAAATATGAAATTTTATAAGAAAAGTGAACAACGTGTTATTAAAATATGTTACTATTTTCTTATGGGGAGGGGTGGGCGTAATGTACATACGATCATATACATGTATAAGATTGTATTTTATACGAAAATACGTAAAATATTAAAACATTTACTGATTGACGTCCCAGAGCATTTTGAATTTCCCGTCACTTGCGACCTTGTCATTGCGTTTCTATTGAACTTTTATTTATTTTTTTATACATTAACGAATTAAACGATCGTCACGAAACTTGATATGCATTAAACTCGTAACATTATCTGTAACCTATAAAAAAATTGCCGAAATTCATAGGGCCAATTTGCTTAAAACTGAGTTTTAATCAGTTTTCCCATAAGCGACCGTGTTAAAATGACTGAGCTTTGAAATTGAATACGTCGAAAAAAAAAACAGACGAATCTTTTGAAATTTTGACTGGTTTATTGCAATAACAACAAGAATATCTGGTCAAAATTTCAGAAAAATTCACTGGAAAATTCTATCTTCACCGAACGTCCTGAACACAGTAAAAAATTATACAATTAATCATTAATTCATTTTAAAAGTAACATATTAATGATAAGTAAGGAAATGTTTATTATTACATAATATGAAAGCTGCTTTGCTAATATATACTAATTTCAAAACTTCCAGAACATGTACCTAACAAATGTATTTTATTTAATAAAATATCTATTCATTCAATTTGTAATAAAATGTAAGAAATTAATACACAGTAAATAAAAATTCACATTAAAAATAAGTTAGAAGCTGTAAGATACAATGAAGTAATTGATTTTCCATTGTTAGGCCTGCTCATAGTAGAGTAGGGAAGGTCCCGTGAGCGAGAAAACTGGGATTTAAATTTATTTGCAAACTGTTTTTTTTTCTTTTTTTTTAGAAATTGGTTAAAAGAATAAATAAGTAAAATTTAAAGTGTGTGGTGGGATGATGTGTGGTGTGATGATTTTGGGTGGTGTAGGGAGACTGTAAGTACGTTAAAAGGGGCGGGGCGAAGGAGGAGAATCAAGCAAAATCCACTTCCATCCTAATTTCTTACAATAGACAGGTTTCTAAAGTAGAAATTCTGGCCGATGTACTGAATGCCTTTAAAAACCAGAGACTTTGTCTGAAAGTTAAGAGATCGACTTACACATTGGCACACATTTTTCTATTCATAACTTGTAAATAACTTGATAACAAGGTAAAAAATGATATAAATACATAAATACAGATGAAAAAAAAGAATATTTTAAATTCAAGGTCTTATACACTAATGTAAGTTTTATGAATAATTTGTGCATCCTTCAAATAAATTGGAAAGCATGTGTATTTTTTTTTGTTACCATGTATACATACATGCATGGTAATACAAAAATCTTAACCAAAATACCTGATCGAAAATCGTACCTGGATTAAAACGAGAGCCTAGCAAGGATTATTGCATGCCTAGCTAAGCTTTCATTGTAGCTAAGGTACGATTTCCCATTGGCTAGTAGTCACAGCTTTTAATTTCTGATTCAAGTCTTGGTAATTTATGAGAATTGACATTTTTTTTTGAAAGGTGAGGAGCTGCAGACTTCGGCTATTAAAAATAAAATGTATACAAGCCTATATATTTGAATCATCTAGCAGAAAATGATTGTATAAATTGTTTGAGTAAATATAAATTTAATAGGCATAATAAGAAAATTTAATAAGAAAAGTTATCGGAAAGTAAAAAGTAAAAATTTATAGTAGTTCGTTGACTGCAGCTCTCTAAAATGCTGATACCCGCATAGAAGAATACGGACACACTGACTCACAAGAATACATAATCTATATTGGGCCGTGACATCTTGTTAATTTTTTTAATTTTCTTAATACGCAACACAACTATTTGTTTACAAATTTTTTATCCTATAAATTTCGGTCCAAATTATTATTTTTTCACTGCTCGTATCAAAAACAAATTCCTATCAAAAATATACGTATTTCATAAGTCAGTTCGACATTTTTCTTCCTTATGGTCCTGATCAAGGTTGCTGCATAATGTGAATATAAGTAGTTATATTAATAATATTTATAATAACATCACATAATAAGCATTATGAACAGAACACAACTTAGCAACGTTGGCAAATGATAAACAACGGCATTAGTGCAGTAGCATGAAAAAATAAACTAAGGTAATATTTCTAATAAGAGCAGTATTAGTTGTATATTTAAAAAACTGACGTAAAAAATTTACGTCTACCTGATATTCAAAAGTTTAAAAAACTCGAAAGACTCATAATGCAAAAAGTAAAAAATATATAATAACTGGTTTTTTTACCTATCGTTCTAACTTATGAAAAATAGCAGAACAGAAGTGCAAGCAGGTAGACGGATNTTTGTAGTTACATTTGTAATTACATTTGTAATTACACTTGTCAAGCCATTTGTAATTCCACTTGGAATTACACATGGGGTTTTAGAATGGAAATTCCAAGTGGAATGCCAAGTGTAATTCCAAGTGGAATTACAAATAACGATTGGAGATTAATTTTTTTTTCTTTTTTAAATAGTTTATAATAGAATCGTGCACAGCGTAATGGCCATTACAGATGTTATCATCCGTATAGTAAAACCAAAACAGGGCGATTAAAGTAATTTTTCACGAACTTAGAGAAGATAGAATTTTCTATTTTTTTTCAAGTTTTCTTAAAACGAACTGAATCCCCTTGTTTTGGTGTTACTATGCTGATGGTCACACCAATTATGACCATTACGCTGCGTACGATTCTATTTTAAACTATTTTAAAAAAGAAAAAAAATTCATCTCTAATTGTTATTTGTAATTCTACTTGGAATAACACTTGGCATTCCACTTGAAATTTCCATTCTAAAACCCTATTTGTAATTCCAAGTGGAATTCCAAGTAGCACTACAAATGGCTTGACAAGTGTAATTACAAATGTAATTACAAATGTAATTTAAAAATATTTTTCAGTAGGGTTGTTAAAAAAACTTTGAAATTAATCTATTGTACATACAACCTGCAAAGCTGTTTATTTTTTTTGACTGCCAGCTGAAAACATAAACTTACTGGTAGGACAACTGTTTTGTTTCTACATATGGAAATAATTAATTAAAAATGGATCAACATGATTTTCTAAAAAAGTCTTAGTATAAATACAAGTAATTCTACCTTAAATATTGATGCTTACCGTTACATGTATACTAGGGTACCTCTATGTTCTATTATTTATCTATTTGCTTATATATTAATATTGAAGGAGAAAACGACACTTTTATATGGAATCTTATGAAGCGTCCTTCCGTAGTACCAACGATGACCGTTAAATTTTTGAACTATGTTTTAGTCTATAACATTCAACATGAAGAGTGATAGTAGCATCAATTTTGCTAGGAGCAAGTTAGTGTAACGTACTGTTAAGAAATAGTTAATAATTTACGGTTCCAAGTATTTCATAATCATATGTTTTCATTGTTTATGATTACTATAACTGAAACGATAACAAACACCTACAATATATCCGTAAACAAAGATTTCATTTATTGTTTAGCTTATGATTTTTTTAAGCTTGGAAGTGTTTATATACTTCCAGTCCTAAGTTCTAAAGCGTCAAAAAATATTCTAATAACCAGAAACGGATAAAGATTTCGTTTATTAACATTATTATTTCTGCTTACATTTTTAGTTCAAATTGGACATCAATTGGCTGGCTTGTTTTGACCTAGTGTAATAAGAATAATTCCGCTACTAATAATTATTATAATTAAAATAGTAAACATGATAAATAATTAGAAGTACATAAACAATAACTACAAATTTTATTTACTAAGGAATTAACATAAATTAAAAGTGTGTATATACAAATGGTTGTGAGTATGGCCATCATCTCCATACATAGATATCTATAAAGAATTACATATTTTGTAGATTATGTGATAAGAGCTTATTCGTTAATAACAAAAACGAAAAGAAACAGCATTAGTATAATAATCACTATTTTCTTAATTCATTCAAGGCACTTTTTGTTTTCACAGAACTGTTAACCAAATAAGTTATTTTTATAGAGTACACTAAATATTTCATAATTAAAATTTGTAGAAAGTGTATGATTTTCTCTTTTACATTGATTTATATTTTTATCAATACACTGGATCAAAAGTGGTAACTTTTTGCCACTGGACAAGAGAAAAGTTTTTTTTCTGGCCAAAGGATGCTAAAAATTGTATACTTAACGTATGAGGGAAAAAGGTTTTTTATTATCATTTTTTCTTTTTCACTTAATTTCATATTGTACGTTGATCAGAAAAATCTACATCATTATCACGTGTGTGGTCCCATTTTTAAAAAAGCAGAAGTTGCTTGGTTTTGTATATTGTAAATCTCACAATAGTTTTTATGTTGAAATACACATTTTCAGCATTTTCTACACTTGTACAAAACTAGTAGAACTTTTTTACAAGACATAAAAAAAAAAACTAAATTTCTATATAAATAATTTTAACAAAAAAATTAATTTACAAACTAACTGGAAATTATGACTATTTGTAATTAGCATTATACATTTCGAAACATACTCTCAAAAGATGCGCCTGAATGGTATGACATTCAATCAACAATATTATGATACTCTGTTGACTTATATGCGTAATGTACGTTTGCACCGTACATTTTTTAGTGTATATTTTGTCGAAGGAAGCACGCGATTTACACATGTAGTAAAAATAACAATAAGTTTCGATCTCTCTCTCTCTATTAACTTTGTATCACAAGGTAAAGTTAAGTATTGCAATAACCTAATGTTTCCAGTTGCATGTTTTATTCCTAAAACCAATAAGAAAAAGTGATTAGAATAAATTTAATAAATATAAAAATTTCGTATGCACCCTAGTAACAACTTCAGAGAATGAAAAAGACAAATCAACTTAAGACTGAATCACATCGGTTACCAAAAATTAATTTTTAAGTGTGTTAGAAAAATTAAATAAATAAAAAAACCATGGAAAAATTCTCCGAGATAAATAAATTACTAAATGTGTGTGT
>NW_019384249.1:366067-433079 GCF_000648655.2 Copidosoma floridanum | reverse complement strand
TGTTTTTATTTTTGCCAGTCTTGTACAATACGTAACAATACTAAACAAAATTTATTACTATACATCAGCATAATATACACTTAAATCACTGATTCGTTGGTCGATTCACTATTAATAATCTTTTGTTTAATTGATCAAAAAACTTTTGCATAAGGCTTCGTGCATTCTGGCATTCCCAGCGAGAGATAATTTCTCTTACTTGGCAGTGCCAGCGAAATTAAGTGTATAGCGAATATATAGAGAGAGACGGAGGTGTGATAAACGTGAGGAACTTTGGTTATAAATAAATGTATAAAGAAGTAATTAAACCTTAAAGGGACTTAGTGTGTCGGCCAGTCTTTATACTGTGCCAACTTCTCGATCATGAGAAATTATGGTTAATAACTAATTATCTAGCTGTTCAAACCCAAAATAAGAAGAACAGCGCCTAAGCTTGCACTTTGGGGAATCAATTGATCCCAAATTCAACGCAAATCATTGCGAATTGAGAGAGAACAGTTACATTTCTTGAGCTTGAAAGAGTGTGCCAGTGGGCATAATCTAAAATGTAACTTTTTTCAATAAATAATGTATTGAATTATCTAAAATTTGAACTGGGCCTACAAAATAAAAAGGTTAACACGGCTGTTCTTATAGTTATGCAATTATTGGGTTTTAAAAATTGATTTTTATAGTAAATGGCATTACATAACCTATAAATCAGCAGATGTTGAGTATTTTGTTGTATGTTTATATTTTGAACTGCATATTTTCAAAAAACGTGAAAGGACCGGCGTTTGCCTTGTTATTTTAGAGGCTCTGTCAAAATGTCAGATAACTTAATGCATTACTTTTTGAAAAAAAAAATTACATTTCAGATTATGCACACTGACATACTCTTTCATGCTTAGGAAATGTAATTTCTTTCTTTCAGTTCGCAACGGATTGCGTTAAATTTGTGCTCGATTGATTCCTTTAAGTGCCAGCTTGGGGGCTCTTCTCCTTATTTTGGATTTAAACAGCTAGATAATCAGTTATTAACCGTAATTTCTCACAATAGACAGGTTTCTAAAGTAGAAATTCCGGCCGATATACTGAATGCCTTTAAAAACCAGAGACTTTGTCTGAGAGTTAAGAGATCGACTTACACATTGGCACACATTTTTCTATTCATAACTTGTAAATAACTTGATAACAAGGTAAAAATGATATAAATATATAAATACAGATGAAAAAAAATAAATACTTTAAATTAAAGGTCTTATACACTAATGTAAGTTTTATGAATGATTTGTGCATGCTTCAAATAAATTAGCAAGCATGTGTATTTTCTCTTGTTACCGTGTATACATAACTTCATGTTAAACACGAAAATTTTAACCAAAATACCTGATCGAAAATCGTACCTGGGTTAAAACGAGAGCCTAGCAAGGATTATTGCATGCCTAGCTAAGCTTTTATTTTAGCCCAGGTACGATTTCCGATTGGCTAATAGCCATAGCTTTTAATTTCTGATTCAAGTCTTGGTAATTTATGAGAATTGACATTTTTTTTTTTGAAAGGTGAGGAGCTGCAGACTTCGGCTATTAAAAATAAAGTGTATACAAGCCTATATATTTGAATCATCTAGCAGAAAATGATTGTATAAATTGTTTGAGTAAATATAAATTTAATAGGCATAATAAGAAAATTTAATAAGAAAAGTTATCGGAAAGTAAAAAGTAAAAATTTATAGTAGTTCGTTGACTGCAGCTCTCTAAAATGCTGATACCCGCATAGAAGAATACGGACACACTGACTCACAAGAATACATAATCTATATTGGGCCGTGACATCTTGTTAATTTTTTTAATTTTCTTAATACGCAACACAACTATTTGTTTACAAATTTTTTATCCTATAAATTTCGGTCCAAATTATTATTTTTTCACTGCTCGTATCAAAAACAAATTCCTATCAAAAATATACGTATTTCATAAGTCAGTTCGACATTTTTCTTCCTTATGGTCCTGATCAAGGTTGCTGCATAATGTGAATATAAGTAGTTATATTAATAATATTTATAATAACATCACATAATAAGCATTATGAACAGAACACAACTTAGCAACGTTGGCAAATGATAAACAACGGCATTAGTGCAGTAGCATGAAAAAATAAACTAAGGTAATATTTCTAATAAGAGCAGTATTAGTTGTATATTTAAAAAACTGACGTAAAAAATTTACGTCTACCTGATATTCAAAAGTTTAAAAAACTCGAAAGACTCATAATGCAAAAAGTAAAAAATATATAATAACTGGTTTTTTTACCTATCGTTCTAACTTATGAAAAATAGCAGAACAGAAGTGCAAGCAGGTAGACGGATCACTAATTAACGCAATAATATTTTTGATGAGTTTTTGTCTAATGGTTACATTAATTACATTTTGTTATTTATAGAACTCAACAAGGCCACTTGCACATTAAAAAAGGCCACGCTTACTCGTATAGTGGGATTGAGTTAAATCATAAGTGCCGAGATGATAACGTTATCAATAATAAAATCATAAAATCTTAGTAATAATAGAAATAATAATACTAAATCTATCATAACATTTTCTTCAATGCATAAATTAAACTAAAATACTCTTTTTAACCAGGGAAAAGCAGATAATGTAATATTTATAAACTGCATTGAATTTTCAAAAACTACATCTTACAAGCTCTTTGATACTTTCTTGTACTTCCTTTCTGTATTTTCATTTTATGTTTTGCCTTTGTCTTACCTATTGTATTAGATATTCTGATGTTTATCTTGAATTTATTTAGTTTTATCCCTTTTTGCTCTTTTTTTTGTGTTCTCTCTAAATCATTTTTTTTTTTTTTTTGTATGTATTGATCATCTTATTGCCTTTAAGACACAGTTTTTATATACTTTCTGCGATCAAGAAGTATCTTTTTTTTATCTTGTGAGTACTTGCACTGTATAATTATTTAACTTACTTCTTGATCATACTAAGCTTGCACTTTTTTTAGTCTTGTATAACGGTTTTCAAAAAACTGTAGAGATCATTATGTCAGACCATAAATTCTAACGCAATACAATTATCATTTGTTGTACACATAAACGGAGGAGCTTACATTATTCAAGTCAATTAAATAATTATAAAAATAGAAAAACGAGTATGTTGCTATAAAAAGTAATACACGACTAACGAACGAGGTTAACGATCTTCGTGACAGGTTTGGCCCCTAGTTTCAGCCTAAAAATATGGAGTCACTATAGCGTGTCAACAAAACCTCTTTCTGCAGAAAATTTTTTCTCTTCTATTTACAAACTTCTTTTTTATGTCTTCTATTTTTGAAGCACTCTATTACTCACTCACACGGACTTGCAATTGATTGGAAGACAATAGTTAGTTTGGAACAACCCCTGAACTTTTAGGCGATGTTGACCATGTTACAATATCCCAAGATCGAAAGCTTTCACCATTTACAGGGCATTTTGGAAGATTGGTAGATGACAGGACGGCAAACCCTCCTTAAATAGGGTAAAAAAATTGTTTTTTTTATCCTTTACCTGTTTGGTAATACAAGTTGACTTATTCGCTTACAGTACTGCCAGCTTCGATTCTGTCTACTAACATAAAAGTTAGATTAGATCTTTAAATTATCAAAACTATGAAAGACAGTGCTGCTTATTTGGTTAAAGATGGGCAGCCGACTTTCAGCACCAGGTGATAAGGGTGCCTGGGTCCTTGTGTCCAATAGTGGTGGGCTGGAGGTGCACCTATGCGAGCCTACCAGTTTTTGTCCGAGGCCGGTAAAAGTTAACATACTTTCGGTGCCACTATTACCAGAATTAATGATGACAGAAGTACGGTCGAGCGGTGGGGAGGCCGATTCATCGCCGAAGAAGCTTGTCATAGAGTTGGTTGGTGACTGGCTAAGGCTTGAAGTGGGTGAGATCGATTCTGCAACGCTGCCCAATGAAAAAGTAGGCGAGAGGTTAAGTGTTGTGGGCTTAGTAGTGTAGCTAGCTTCGGACAGACCAAATGAGCTGCTCTTAGGCAGAGTAAATACTGTTGGCTGTTGCTGATAATGGTGGTGGTAGTGGTGGCACGGTAATTGGTTTACCTGACTAAGTGAGCTGGCGCGTACGAGCGGAACATTAGCCCCATCGGATGTATTACCAGTAGTTAATTGTTCAATAAGAGCAGCACCTACCCCAAAGGGTTGAAGAAGTGAGCTAAGACTTATGGGTCCTGAATCTTCAGTAGCCATACAAACATTTGAGTCACCGTTAGGTACTGTTAGTTTTAAGTTATGAACGCGTGCCTCTTCAAAGTTGTGCACAAAGTGACAGCGAGGCCCATATGGGCAGAAGCCGATTTTATGAAAAGTACGGCAAAGTTCTGTCTTGTACTTAGGATGGCGCGTGAGGTTACGCAGTTCGGAGTAGCCATGTGCGAACTGACACTTGTCCCCGTACTTGCAGCTACCACTCTCCTCAAACGGTCGACAAAGCTCAGTCTTATAGCGCGAGGTTGGCTCGCTAACGGATCGATCAAGCTTGCGGTGTTGCTCAAGTAGGTTCACTAGGTTGTTATAACTGCGCCGTATGATAGGGGAGTTGTTACTACTGTAACTTGTCGTAGACGTCTGACTTATAGTTAAAGCACCAAGAACCTGTTGGCTCACCATAGCAGTTGCTGCAGCCGCTGTTTCGTTCGTGGCATTGATATTTCCGCTACTGGTCTGTAACAAAGTAAGTAAAAGAAAGTATAAAAATAGGCTTCTACTATATCTAAAGGTGTAGAATTGAACTTAAAAATGATCTTTTAGTAGTTTAAGAATTAAAGACTATTTTTTACGACCCTCACACATTTAAAGAGTCTCTCTCATGCTGGAGTGCCTACTATCCCAGTGAATAAGCTGCAAAAAACTGTAAAATGTGGAAAAATGATAAAACAGTGCCGATTTGAAAAGTTCTTGTTGTCCCGTATTCCGTAGGCATTCAGGAATATTTATCATCACTAACCCTTCCATTACCTTAAAAAATGAATTAATTAGGGTGTTTTCACTTCTTCAAATCATCCCCATTAGTTGCAGTAATAAAAATTGTAAGAAAGTTTATTATTTTGACTTGAAAATGAACTCTTAAGGGGTTTCAAGATCTCTAATCACGAATATGGAGTCCAATTGTGTGCAGAAGTGGTTTTAACTCCTAAAAATCACTTTCAGACACAGAAAATATCGAAAAATTCTCTATTTTTGCTAGAGAATGATCTCTTGGGGGTTGAATTTCTCTATTATTTCATACTGTTACTTTTTTTTGTAATATTGATATTTTATTACTAATATAGTATTCATATCTTTGAATGTTCTGTAATATCATGCACTAATGTAGTATATTCCATTGTATGTTTTGAAATCGCCTCGCCATCTATTTGTCTCTAGCTACAGTTAGATATTCTTTTATAATGTATCTCACCATCTCAATCTAGATTCTTTTTTATTCTTCTTTTTGATAACCCATGCTGTTTAACTTAACATCTCATAGTTAGCCTCACGTAGGGAGCAACGTGTTTTAATTACTGTTAAGTTTTGGTTCAACTTATTGTATTGTTGCATCGATTGTAAAATATTAAAAAAAAATTAATGAAGTAACTCTCATAGAAAATACAGTTATATTAAATGTAGATGTTACAATCACTATCGATAAAAAAAATGATCTATTTTTTGCAGGACAATTTTTGTGTGTAATGCAGCCAGAAACATCAAATCTTATCAAAATGTTTCTTTTGTCAGGAAAATAAATTTTATCAGCCGACCTTAGATTCGTAATAATTGACCTCTAAAACCCTCGAGAAGTCATTTTCAAGCCAAAATAATACATTTTCATAAAAATTTTTAGTACTTTAATTCATGAGGGTGATTTGGAGGGGTAACATCACCCTAATGCCGTCATTTTTCTAGGTAATGCAAGGGTTAGTTTTGATGAATTTTTCTGAGCGTATTCAGAATACGGATCAAGAATTTTTCAAAATGTTGCTGTTCCAGCCCTTTTCCACATTTTCCGGTTTATTTACTGGGCACCCAAATTTTAAGATTAAAAAAATAAGAAATTTGGGAGGGATACCAACATACACAGAAATGTAGTTGTTAGTAGTTTAAACATCGTGACACGAGTGGCTGCGTATATTTTTTAAAATATTCTTAAATTAATTAAAAGAAAGGAAGTAAACCAAAGAAAATGTGGGATAGCAAAATTTTGCAAGGCACTAGAAAAGAAATAAAGTTTTAATAGATGCATTTAAAAAGAAACTTTCAAGAGTATAACAAAGTCAACAACAAAGTCTGCGTAACATCTTCACTAGACGTAATAAATGCAATTTCAGATAAGATACGAAATATATATGAAACGTGAAAACAATTGTTAAAATATTTAGTGTGTAAATTATAAAAAGACAACAGTACACACGTAGAATAGAAAATACAACGACGTATTGTGTTAATAAGAATTAAATATCAATCGGTTCATTTGATTTTTTTATGCTTTTTAATTTTCATGGCACTCGCTTTTGCTAAGAAGCAATATGTCGGCTTCAGCAGACGACATAACATGTATGCTGACTATGGTCCCTTTTCAGCAATAACTTCAATTTTGGGCGCACTTATACATATTTTTCACAATGGCATTTAAAAATAATAGTTATAATCTACAATACCTGTCATACCTGCATACCCTCCTTTCAGAAATCGGGTGATTGATTTGGTTATTTCTTATTTCAAAATATGTATTTTTTTATTTTTTTATTATTTAAACCCCTTTTCTCGTCTTCTATCAATTTAAGACTATTTTTACTGATACTTTATTTCGTATAGTTGTCTCAAAAATATTTGTAAATCCAAAATTCAAAAGATCAAAATTTTTGAAAGTATGCATAAAAACACCTAGTATTAGTGAAAAATACACAAAGAATTAAAAATCTTGACAGATGAGATTTTTTGATAAAAAATCACCTGATTAATCACGAAATTTACGAAAGGAGGGTACTTGAAATACTTAACACTTTCGATAAGGGTTGCAAATCGTTCATCTTGATATGTCTGCCATAACCTTTCAGTTAAAAGGGCAAACTTAAAGCATACATTCCTCAAGATTTTGTATGGTTGATGGTGTAAATAAAGGTACCGTTAAATTCGGCGAAGTCTAAGCTATTCAATGATAAGACTTATCCTATTAAAAGTGCATATTTGTAATTCTAAGATTCTTACTCTTAAAAGTAAATTTTTAGGTAATATCTTACAAAATCTATTAAGAGAAATTTTATCTTCCAACCTAGATTGGAAGTGACATACTCCTACATCTGTTCTACAATGCTTTTATGATATTTTGAGTCCTAATAAGGAACCCGCGTAAAGATTTTTACGTTTGGCCAAAATTTCGCCAAAGTTCATGTGGTCAACGTTTGGCCAAACTTTGGCCAAGCTTGGGCAATGAGAAAATCCCAAACTTGGATTTTCGTTGGAATATTTTAATCAATATTTTTCGTAAGTCATATAATGCAGACCAACTAATATCCTGACGCAACAAATTAATTTTTTAGACGTTTGGAAAAACATTTGCTAAACTTGAGTAAAATATTCCAACGAAAATCCAAGTTTGGAATTTTCTCATTGCCCAAGCTTGGCCAAACGTAAAAATTTTAACGCGGGAAGTGGATGAATTAGGGTCATTATTTATGTCCATCATTAATTATAGTTATGAATGTGTAAAAAGTTATTCGTAAATTAATGTTTGTGAATTAAAGCTATATTAATTAATCCACAAAGTTCAATTTTTGAGTGGAATTTAAATAAATGTATTCAAAAGATACTAAAAAAAGTTACTCACACAAGTTTTGGCTCTATAACTTTGATAAAAAAATGCCTGTTCGAAGTAAAGTATTGTATAAGACTCAATTTTGAATTATAAAAAATTTGAAACTTTGCTCCGCACTTAATACTTTAAAAATTCGCTGCTTAATTTATACACGCTCTTGAATTTTTAAAGAAGTGTTGTTACAAGAATTGATAGAGAATGAAATATAAAGAAGCATTAACAGTAGTTTTTGTACCAAAGTAGGATTAGTGTACCGAGGAGGTATTGGTAAATATTTGTGCCTAAGTAGCAACTGACTTTTTTTTCACTCAAGGGCGTATAGTACTGTTTTTCATCCATGGACACACTTTGTGACCCATAATTACTTTACGCCTCAGAACCATAACGGAGAAATACTTTAGGCATTCAGGACTAAAATAGTTAATAATGCAACAGCTATGAAAATAGTAGTTTTTGTCACTGGCGCAATTTTTTTTTTAGGAAGATCTTTGAGACCTTTGTAACTGCCTTGGCTGGATATCCACCAGTAGGACATGCTGTTTTTCCTATCGAAGGCGTAGTAAATGTCTGAATACGCAACAATAAAAAAAAATTGGTAAAAACAAGAATTTAATTCTGTGACTCTAGGAATTTGTTTGAGATACAACATAATATTCATAAAATGAAAGTTAATGCACAATTAAAAAATGTAACATACATAAACTTTTCTGTTTATCAGTGTCTGATGATATCTAAGCATAGAGTATGTCAAATTACAAAACAATTTTTGATGTATCTATCAAAAAAAAACTTTTAAAGGAAAATTAAAAAAAACGAGTCTCTTTCGAGCAAGATTTTTTTACTCTGCTCTTACGGTACGAATACTACTATTTTTTAGCATGGATACAAAGCCTTTTGGGCCCTTATAGCGAAAAATAGTAGTTTTCATACCTGGTGGTGCATGTCTCCAGGGCAAGTATCATGCTTTGTGTTTATTCTGATTAGATGCGCACCAGGTGCGAACTCTATTTTTTTACTGACGACGCAGTAAAGTTTCATAGGTTGAAGAAAACCTCTAAAGTAAGAAAAGTACTTTAACACAAAAGCACCATTCAACCCTTCGCTCTCTTGGACCACAAAACAGCCTTCTGGTAATTATGAAACGAAAACTATTATAATCTCACTTCTTGGCTTTATTCGTTCTTTAACGTTTTAAAATATTTAACATCACTTTAAATATTAAAAGAAAAAAACTCTTGCAGAGGTATGGCTTGATAAAAAGGTTCAGTTTCTCATTTTGATTTGAAAGACTTAAATTATTCATCGTAAATAAACATAAGCGCCAAAATCCTCAATTTTGAAGTATGTCTATGTCTAGACCTCTTTTTCAAATATTCAATGAAATTGCTTGATGAGATTTGACTGAAATAGATTATGCAATTTACAATGAAATTACTAGATAGATCATTTACAAAAATTTGTTTTATTAAATGTGCATTACTGTAGAATTATTTACAGTTAATTCTTAGAAAGTTGACTTACAAATCTTTAAGAGCTTTCAGTACATTATTCAGAGTTTGCCTCTGATCAACTAACTTAATTTGATACAAACTTCCATTATTACTTATTTATACTTATACTTTTGTGTAAAATGATAACTAAAATGCCCACCAAGCTAGTACTTTTGGGAAACGATCAAGCCAAAACTCAGTGTAATTTGTCACACTATGCAAAAAAAATGTTACGTCCTGTAATTATAAAATCTACCAGTACTTAACTTTAATTTAAAAAAAAATATTTTAAACTTCCTATCTTATCGATACTATAATGTTAATACTACAGCTATGTAGTGTGATTTATTATATAGATTTTAATTTTGTTAATTGTTCTACAGTTTATTAAATTACATGATGTTTTTTACTCACGATCCATAGTAAGAAAAATATTAAATTAGATAATGTTTCTACCATTTGACATTTTCTTTTTCCCTTTGATCTCCAAATTGTAGCACTTAATTACAGCTTCATTATTTACTAAAAAAAGTAAGATTGTGCCATTATACGTGTTTTTTCAATGAAACAGCTATTTTTTTTTCTTTTTTTTTCTTTTTTAACTTTTACTGAATTTTTCGGGCTCGTACATCACTTACGTGATTTTTACCCTATGCTCCTTCTGTGTATCAGGTGTTGACTAAAATACTGACAGTCACCTCTTACCCTATCTTCTATTTCACTTGGATAAAGAGCCAGCTTCAAGACTCGAGAATAAATTCTAGCAAAATTTATCTTCACCATAGTTGATCTGACCAAGACTCCAACCTTTGCTTTATAGTCCTGGGGTCATATACGAAGGAAAAGAATCCTACAAAAAATATGATAACTTATGTATTTTTTGCCACTGAACTTAAATATTGTTCAGAAATCATGACAAGTGGTACCATTTGTTGAAAATTGAATTGTTTAAATAACTTAGATAAATTGTAAAATTTGTTTCGGAAAATTTTTTGTCGCAAAATATGGCTCAAAATAAGAAAAATAGTTTACGCATGTTATAAATAAAAAGTCTAAGCATTGAAAATCATTAATTATGTAATGATGAACACTTACTGATTTGACCCATTTTGCAGTGTAAATAACATTAAAAAAAATTAATACTCATAGGGTTTCTTGAACAAGAAATTTTCTTTGAACCGTCAACTATAGAATCATACCATAACAATGCCAAATTAAGTCAGTTAAAATAATGGTTTACTTTAAAAATAAAATTTTTTTTATGATTTGTAGTGATAGTGCTTGTTTGGGTGCTGGATCAATTAGCTTTTTAAATAAACAGTTTTCCAAATAAACCTAAAAAAACTATGCAATCCGTAACATTTTTTGCCATAGAATACCAATTGTTAGTGTAAAAAGTGCGAAACGTGGTACACTTTGTTTGAAACTAAATTGTTGATAAAAATTCCAGAAACTGAAAAATTTGTTTCGAAAAACTTTTTTTGTAATTCATGGCTCAAAATAAGAACAAAAGTTTAGGTATGTTGTGCACACAAAGTCTAAGAATTTAAATTTTTTAATTAATTAAAATTGAAAAATCACTCATTTAACTCATTTAATGGTCTGATAACTTTTTAAGAAAGTAATATGAACTAGTATTTTAAAACGCAACATTTGCTTGTCAAAAATTGCGATATTTGAATTTTGTTTAACATAATGAATGAAAAAATTAAAAAAGATTAAGGAAAACAAGATTGCTGAACAGCTATTTAGTATTTTTTTTTTTAATTAATATTTTATCTACGGTAATGCAAAGAATATTGAGTTAAAAAAGCAAAAAATTGCACTCAACCAATTACCACCCACAAGTGATTTGATTCAGTTACATATCAGAAGAGCATCATTCTACGTAACACATGCTCAAGTAAATTGCTTATACTCCACACTTGAAACTTTAGACCTCTTTACTTTTGGTTTCACTGAAGAATAAAACGTGTTATTACCAGCAAAAATTCAGAAGCATTTATCTCCAATAGATGAATTTTTAGATAAGTGTGTTTGTAGAGTATGTTCGAAACACGATTGCCTTTGTGTACAAGCAGAAATAGTGTTGAGAATATTGCTCGTACTTCAAGAAATAAACGTATAAGAATCGTTGTAAGTCAAAAATTAAATAAATTATTTATCGTATGTTGATAACGTGGTTTTAACACACATAAAGTAGATGTATACACATGGTACAAGTTATTAATGCTACAAAATTGATTACATGAGTAGTTTTTCAATTTTGAATCATTAAAAACTTTTTTTTATTTTTTGAGGTTTTGTGCATGGCATGTATCAAATTTTTTTCTTGTTTTGAGCTGTGTTTTATACAAAAAATTTTCCAGAACAAATTTTTCAGTTTTCAGAACTTGTTTGAATAATTGAATTTTAAACAAATTGTACGACGTTTCGTACTTTGTACCCTAAATATTCATACTCAGTAGCGAAAAATCCAAGCGATCGCATAGTTTTTCTAGGGTTTTTAGAAAATCTGATTATTTGGAAAGCTAATTAATTGATCCAGCACCTGAACAGACACCACTACAAATCAGAAAAACAGTTGAAAACGCAATTTGTTTTAAACAGTATTAATTATTTGAACGAATTTAATTTGGCCTTATTTAGGTGACATGAGTGATTTTTTAACTTTAAATAGTCAATCACTTTCAATGCTTTGACTTTTTGTGTATAAAATATATAAACTTGTTTTAAAGTGGTTGGAAAGCTATCCAAAAAACAGATTGTGCTTTTGATCTTTACCCAGAAAAGGTACGTTTCATTTTTGTAAATAGTTTGAAATTTTATCAATCGTTTAATTTCCACTTTTTGAATTTAGTAAGAAAATAATTTGTCATTATAAAAAAACACTGATAGATTGATAGTGCTTGGGGCAGTACCTCCATTTTTATACGAGCCTACAATGAGAAAAATAGTATCAAAAAAAGTGTTATAATTATACTAAAAATTACTACAATTTTAGAAATGCTGAGCTATACTCACCTAATAAAGCAAA
This sequence comes from Copidosoma floridanum, assembly GCF_000648655.2. The sequence goes on along the minus strand of NW_019384249.1, from coordinate 420,703 downwards.
ACTATTACGTTTACAATAATTTTTATTACATTTTAAGTAATTTTTACTATGTAGTAGCCCTACAAAATTATTTCACGGCATAATAAAAATTATTATGTCTAACATGGTAAGAATTGTGGTAATAAAACCATTTATTTCAGAAAAGCTAAGACGTACTTACCTGATGAAGTGAGTTATTACGTTTAAAATAATTTTTATATTATAAATAATCATTCTAATGTAGCAGCCCTACAAAAATTATCACCCAGCATGTTGAAAATTGCTATGTCTAACACAGTAAATATAGTGGTAGTATAACTTTTGCTGTACAACATGATCAATTTTATTGTAATCGTTTCATAATGTTCCAAATTCTAAAGTAGAATTACTATATGACATAGTAAAACTTCTCATCCCACTGCATTGGTATTCAGTTTAGTAATAATTAATGTGTTCGAAAGTAATTTTGTACGATGTCTATAGGTATATACGCCTATTGAGTTTAAAATTTGAGGTTATACGAATGTTAATATTAAGAGAAACATATTATTTGATTTATCAGGGTTAAAAATTGATACATGCTGACAATGACTAACTACCCGTTGTTAAAACCGTGGTCCACAGTAAACCCTTTGATTTTTTAACTTTATTGTGTGTATGATAAACAGTACACGTTCCCACATGTACTTAATCCATACTTGCGCGGACATCTGTCCCATGGTCTAGTGGTTGCGAAGTCTGACTCGGAAGTTCAAGGATGAAGGTTCAAATCCTAGTTGCTGCAGATCTTTTTTAAAATAAAAATATTTTTAAAATACATCAATATTTATGTACAATAAGAAAAACATATATATATACATTTAAATCTATGTATATTACTTTTCTGATAAACATACATATTCACTGGGCGGTATATACGTAATACGTTTTTCTTCTCTTACTTGAAAATGAAAATTCTTTCTGAGTAAAGTAAAAACTACTATGTTGGAATAGCAAATTTTAATATAATCTGGTTTTACTATGTAGCATAGTAATTTTTATAATATGGCAAGTATATCTCAGCTTTCCTATGAAATATAATAATTTTTATTATAGTTGTAACACTTTTTTTAACACTACTTTTCTTAGTATAAGTTTGATGATACATATGTATCTCACGTATAGCTTGTTATACCAGTGAGTTGGGTACAAGAAAGTGAAATTTCCTTGTAGTTGTGCAGGGCTACTGGTAACNATAACATTTTTGAAAAAACATGTTTGTCAGATTCAACAAGATAAATGTTGCTGGTATCATTTATAAAACATCACTTAACAACTTAAGCCACAGCAGGCAAAGTTGGAAGACTGAAAAAGAGAGGTAGTAAGTTCTATAGTAGTGTAGCAAACTGAATAGAAATATTTTTTAATGAAAGAAACATACCAAGAACAACAGGAAGGTTAAAAAGAAATCTTGATTAGCGAGTAGTCATAAACGTGTATTATCAGATATGCTTTGGGTTTGATCTTCTAGACTAATAAATGAAGTTCTGAAAGTATCTTGAAGCATTTAAAATAGAACAGTTTGATATTCATTTATTTCTGGCCAGTGAAAATCCTTCGATGGCACAAGAAAAGACTAGTCATAGTTATCAGAATGACTATTCTTCATCAAGCAAGAATTTTAATTATACATTGTGCAAGGCTTCGTATACTACTCTTTTATCATCTTTAATTGCATACACAATTACATACCAAGTCAAATTTGCTCCTAGCATAATATTATACTTGACATATTTTAGAAAGTATAGCAAAAAAAAATTGAAACTCGAAGAATGGCAACAATTTAAGTGAACTACACTTGCTTATTGTGGTCAAAGGATTCAACATGCTTAGAATAAAAGTGCTGCATACGTAGACTATGTTCAACTATGCACACGAGTAGACCGGAAGCTTATTAACTTTTTTTGAAAGATTATTAGCACTTACAACATTAAGTCAGATAAGCTATTAACTGAAAATGTAAAACATTAGCACAAATCCAGGAGTTTGATATGGGTACGTTTTTACGTGATAACATAATCAACATGACAGAGTTCGTGTCTAAATTCTTAATATGAGCACCTATAACACTTTGAAAGCATGTGGTATGTAGATAATTAGTAACGAAATAGCATATCATGCTCCAAGAAGACAAAGTACGGCATTCCATTCCATATCTGAGATATCTGAGTTGCTTCTAGAACCGGAGACAAGGGTGGCAAACACCCAGAAGATAATGCAATGGTTCCTTTTCGAGGCATGTATGTATGTACAATTTTTTCCTTCCTTCGATGAAAATACAACTTTTTTTCGTGATTTCAGGGATATACGTTAAGTGCTACATGATCTCTCGAGGAAAAATCAAGTCGCGCAGGAGCCCGAAGAGGTAAGTTTGGAGGAGCAGACGAAGCCTCGGATATATAATATATATTGACATATTTTTTGAATTGGCCTATCCCTACTATACTTTAATACAGTTTAAATTAAGCCAAAAAAAAGTTCTGGTACTCAACTTATAAAATTTTCTTTTCTTAGAAATTGTAGAGAAAAATAGATAGTTAACGGTCATGTGGTGAGCCTTGTAAAAATGTTTTATTTTCATACTTTGCTAAGGCTCTAAACATTAGACAAAACGCATATTGCAGAATTTTAGGAATTTTTACTCAAAACCTATGGAGTTTAGATGTATACATACTAATTGGTATTTTGTTTATAACCTGCAAAAGAATGAGAGAAAATTTTTTTAGCCCGAATCTAAGTTATCATCACCCGCTACGCAGGCAGTCACGTAGCAGTTCCCGTCCTTGTGAAGGGTAAAATTATATACGCACAACAGGCTGAAGTAAAAAATTTGCAGAAGTCGAGTCTGTAACATTTGGCTTCGCCTCGGGTGATAATACAAACGAAATCTAGATAATTTTTTACTTAACTTTAAATAGAAAATTTGATATTTTTTCTTTAACCATTTTAGGAGTATGCAAAAAGCATTTACTCGAAGATATATAAACTTCATTAAATATGATTTTACATTAAGTTTAATTTAAGTAATTTTAGTAATGAAGGATCACAATTTGTTTCACAATTTTATTAATGCATATTAAGATTAAGAAGCTTAACAAAAAAATGTTCAAATAATTATGTAGAGTTTATTTACTGCTACATTTAGCTGCAATGTCAAAAACAAACGATTCACACTTTTGGGACTTAAAGATTGAATGTCAATGCATTAAAATAATGTTTGACAAATAAAAGCGTCAATTTTACCTACAGCATGATACTTTTTACTCAAAAAGTAGAATAATTAGCATAAAATAAATTTAAAGAATTAAGAGTACACGGAATTTTTTAGGCTTACGATAAGGTTACAAGTCTAGCACCGACAGCTGGATCATTGGTTTTGGACCCGAATCTGTCGGGCATAAGACACAGATATTCACATAATCATTTTTTTACTAATCAACTGACTTATCCAATTAATAATTTCTATGGCTTAAAATATTTTATACATATATAATATAGACTGCAAGTTTTTTGTTTAATATATAATGGCTTGAAAAGGTATATTGATATATTTATTTCACTGTTTTTTCAAGGAAAACTCATCAAAATAAAATTTTTTTTTTAAATAGACAGAACTACTATTTTCTTTAAGAGTAAAAAGATATCTGCAATTAAATTTTGAAATTTTGAATTTTATTAGTATAATAAGCAGTTAACATTTTTGCGTAGCCCAGTGCACTTTTTTATTATAAATAACAGTTCTAATTATTGAAAAGTGGAAACTTAGGGTCAGGGTGATAAGAAGTTAAAAACACTCGTTTAATCTTAAAGTTATAAACACTATGCTACAGTAAAGTTTGTATAAAAAAAAAAGTCAAATGCACACCATTATTTATTGAATTTGGCTTGATGGTTATAAAATATCATCAGTTATTAATTATCAATTACTCAATGCAGCTGTATATTAATCTGTATTACTACTTATTTACAACGAAAAAATATGAGCACATTTCGTCAAGATACTTGCGCGGACATCTGTCCCATGGTCTAGTGGTTGCGAAGTCTGACTCGGAAGTTCAAGGATGAAGGTTCAAATCCTAGTCACTATAGATCTTTTTTGAAATAAAAATATTNTTATTATTATCATCATCATTATCATCTTTATCATCAGTATTATTATGATTATGATTATTATGATCATCTTCAATATTATTATTATTATCATCATCATTATCATTATCATAATCATAATCATTATCATTATCATTATCATTATCATTATCATTATCATTTACTTGTTAAGATAGGTTACAATTTAATTCTTTAGTTTCATTAATTTCTTTATGAATTATTCATCACATTTATTACTATCGAAAATAGTCAAGTGCTCAGCGTTACTTACAAAGGCATTTGGTTACTGGTAAACATTATATAACTAACTCTTTACAACGTAAAGTTGTACCATTTTACTTTATTGTACCGTAATTTTTAACAATAAAAACAGTGTAACTAAATGGAAAATTTATTAGGCTTTATGCATGAAAAGTCAACTTCTGTCATTACTATAACATTTTTGAAAAAACATGTTTGTCAGATTCAACAAGATAAATGTTGCTGGTATCATTTATAAAACATCACTTAACAACTTAAGCCACAGCAGGCAAAGTTGGAAGACTGAAAAAGAGAGGTAGTAAGTTCTATAGTAGTGTAGCAAACTGAATAGAAATATTTTTTAATGAAAGAAACATACCAAGAACAACAGGAAGGTTAAAAAGAAATCTTGATTAGCGAGTAGTCATAAACGTGTATTATCAGATATGCTTTGGGTTTGATCTTCTAGACTAATAAATGAAGTTCTGAAAGTATCTTGAAGCATTTAAAATAGAACAGTTTGATATTCATTTATTTCTGGCCAGTGAAAATCCTTCGATGGCACAAGAAAAGACTAGTCATAGTTATCAGAATGACTATTCTTCATCAAGCAAGAATTTTAATTATACATTGTGCAAGGCTTCGTATACTACTCTTTTATCATCTTTAATTGCATACACAATTACATACCAAGTCAAATTTGCTCCTAGCATAATATTATACTTGACATATTTTAGAAAGTATAGCAAAAAAAAATTGAAACTCGAAGAATGGCAACAATTTAAGTGAACTACACTTGCTTATTGTGGTCAAAGGATTCAACATGCTTAGAATAAAAGTGCTGCATACGTAGACTATGTTCAACTATGCACACGAGTAGACCGGAAGCTTATTAACTTTTTTTGAAAGATTATTAGCACTTACAACATTAAGTCAGATAAGCTATTAACTGAAAATGTAAAACATTAGCACAAATCCAGGAGTTTGATATGGGTACGTTTTTACGTGATAACATAATCAACATGACAGAGTTCGTGTCTAAATTCTTAATATGAGCACCTATAACACTTTGAAAGCATGTGGTATGTAGATAATTAGTAACGAAATAGCATATCATGCTCCAAGAAGACAAAGTACGGCATTCCATTCCATATCTGAGATATCTGAGTTGCTTCTAGAACCGGAGACAAGGGTGGCAAACACCCAGAAGATAATGCAATGGTTCCTTTTCGAGGCATGTATGTATGTACAATTTTTTCCTTCCTTCGATGAAAATACAACTTTTTTTCGTGATTTCAGGGATATACGTTAAGTGCTACATGATCTCTCGAGGAAAAATCAAGTCGCGCAGGAGCCCGAAGAGGTAAGTTTGGAGGAGCAGACGAAGCCTCGGTGACTGCACTCCTATTTACTTTAAATTCGTTAAAACAATGAAAGCGAGACCTGTGTATTTCAAAATGTTAAAATTCAATGAAAAAAAAAAAAAAAAAAAAAAAAAGAAAACACTGCATGAGGGGTCTTGGGACCCCTGACAGAAGCGAAGCTACTTTATATGAGTGGCAACGAATCATAAATCGACATAAATGCTTCCCAGTAAAGTGAGTGAACACACTCATATACATGCCAAGGGACACACGCGTATATATGTTTTAAATATCCAACAATTTATTGACAAACATATAAGGAAGGTTTATGTTTTGAAATAAAATGAATAATATGATAAGAAATGTACAAAATAAATTTATGAAAAATAGTATAAACTATTTACACGTTACATACAGCTACCCAAGCAGAAATTGTAAGTAGGCGATCAGTAGGGTCTACTTAGGCTTCCTCTTTAGCATACTGAGGTCCAACGTTGGCAGGCGTCTGAGGGCGTTTGGTAGGCCTTAAGTAGGCTGCCTCAATTGACGTAACCTAACCACCTTTTAATTTATAAATATGTATCTGTCCATATGAAATACACATTAAATTATAATTAAACAAAAGTCATGCTTCATTTTCAACGAATTATGTTTAATTTCTTCATAAAACTATTTTTATAAAAATAAAGATGTAAATGTAACCTTGAAAATGTCACTTACTGTTGATTGCAAATTAACAATATGTGTATATGATTTGTGTGAGTTAACTCTACAGTACTTTCAAGTAATAATCAAGTAATAAATACAAATGAACTGCTCACACTGCAGTTTATTTTTTTCATACAAAAACATATTGATTCAATTTAATGACAGATTCGATTGAACTTGACTTGATAGCAGACAGTGAAATTAGAGTGCACAAACTTTTGCGTATGAAAATTTTAAGTGCGGTCTTCAAATAGTTTTTATCGCAATTTTTTAAAGCAATAACAATCGATTCTAAAACCAGTACTTTAAGAAACTTTGTTTAGTTGACAAAAAATTTAAAATCAACTGATTTTGTCAGTCTCGTGTTCATAGGAATACTCACTAATTATTTAAATAGGACTAAATATAAACACTTTTAACTTGTGTACCTATACATAATTTTACGCTATAATAGCTGCAATACTGCAACTACAGCTGATATAACTATATATAAAATTTGTTAGGTAAGATAAAGGTAGGTTATGTAGGCTGCCTAAGTAGAGCCTCACGAACTAGAGAGGCAACCAACTTTTATCTCTGCTCGGGTACATGTATAAGTATAAATACATCAGAGAGGCCTTTGAGACGGCAAAACTCGACTGCTTCCAAGCTCGTATGAGAGATTCCGAATACACTAGCAGCACAGCAGCAGCAGCTCAACAAATATATATGTATGCACACGTTTCTCTACAGCAGAGTGGTGAAAGCATGTCGAACTGTCAATTTTTTCCAGTTCACTTCGGGCCCCAGAACGGCATAAATAAAGCTTCGCTACAAAAGCATTATAGATAAAAATTCTGAAACTGTATTTTTTGATAAAATCTATTTCGTAAGGTAAATTTATGAACTATTTAAATAAATTGACCTATGCTGCAAACAGTTATATGTTCAAAACATTCGTTTTTACCATATTCTTGACAAAAGGTAACTTTTCTTTTCTGATTTCAGGGACGAAAGCAACATAATATCTCAGAAAAAACTTATCTCGTTTGCGTATTAAAAAAGTATTTTGGCCATAAATTGCATATTTGACACTCTTGCCTAGAGACTCGGAAAGCAAGAGTAGTAAACATGCAGATAGTGATTAAAATACTTTCTAAGCAAGCATAGAATGCGAGTTATATCTGGGAGGTTACGTTGCATTCTTGGCCATAGAAAGAAGGTCATATTTCAACGGAGGAAGTTTTAACATCGAAACAATATGCTACACAGGGTATGAAAGTATGGCATTGACTCCTGGATGCTTGCCTCCCTCACCTTTAGCTCGCTTGGAAAGCAGTTATATACTTTGGGAGGAAATCCCGTAGTTTTGTGATTTGTGGCGTTATGTATTGTTCTCATATCCGTCAATTGCTGCGAAATTCTTTTTACAAGAAGCAGTTCATTTTGAAATTACCGGGGAATAGTGAAACCTGAGGACCTATAAAATTTACGCTTTCTATTGTATGTACATACACGCACACATATGAACATAATACATACACTTACATACTGGGTATTAGTGCGAATAGTGATGTATTTGTTGCATACAAATATTTAAGGATATGATATACTACGCATTTGATTTGGTGGTATCAACATAGACTTTTTTTTTTTTTTTCATTATAGTGCTCTACGTCCGGCTCCTTTTAATAAGGGCACTATTATGGGCACTTAGCACTTGGGAAAGGGACAAGGAAAGGGATGGGAGGCCTCCCATTACTGGGAGGGGGATAGGGAGAAATTAGGCAATTTTTCTGCGAGAAGTTCGCCTAAACCCTCCTCGAAGAGCATTGCGTGGTGAAAAAGCACATATGAAAAATCACAGAGGTACTTTCCCGAAAAGTCGCACTGGCCGGGAATCGAACCACGGTCTCACGCGTGCCAATCCACGACCTAGCTGACCGAGCCTCCGCGCGCTCTCGTATCAATATAGATGTTTGGATAATTCGTTGGTGACTACTGCAGATAATACCCTATGTAGAACACGCCTTCGCTTTGATGTATGTATTGAATATATTTATTAATATGTTTATTATATAATTATATATCATGAATATATTCACATGAATTTTTGTTCAATATTTTCCTTACAATTAAAACAATGAAAGCGAGACCTGTGTATTTCAAAATGTTAAAATTCAATGAAAAAAAAAAAAAAAAAAAAAAAAAAACACTGCATGAGGGGTCTTGGGACCCCTGACAGAAGCGAAGCTNATGTATGTATTGAATATATTTATTAATATGTTTATTATATAATTATATATCATGAATATATTCACATGAATTTTTGTTCAATATTTTCCTTACAATTACACGTACTGATAAACAATAATTTTAATAATAAACAGAAAACTTGCACTTCATTAGTGGAATAGTTTCATATCTCACAATCTTACAACGTACTTATTAAAAAAACGTTTTGTAACATGTAACATTTTTAAATGACAAGACACTTTTTTATTCAATAAACTATTTCCTAATTATTAAATTTCTGCTGCTTCTTATAAAAAAAATTAATATTTTTAGCTGCCAAAGTTTATTTTGTTAGTTTCTACTTTTAAAAACTGGTTATCACATAAGATTTGATTTCTTCAATTGGTAGGAAGACCGTTTATGTAAAATTTTACAAGTGTTATAAATATCCCTGAAAGAAATTTCGAATGTAAAAACACCCGTTTCTGGTGAAAATGATAATGAATTGCAGTCTTTTCGAGCATTAGTTTACTAGTATCTCAGCTAAAAAGCATCCCTATACGATCAATAGGTGTCTGGTCAGAAGATAATACATAATCATATAAAACAGTGAGTATCACCAGCCATTCCTTAAATATATATGAAGTAATACCACATGATTTACTAATAAAGAAAATACATACCACAAAGTGACTTTTTTTTATAAAAAATAATCAAACTTAAAAGTGTGTTGAGATTAATTAATGTAGTCGGACCTAACCTAAAACTTAGGTAAAAATGGTATACGAGAGTACGACTCCTTTTCGGACATAAAGACGAACATCAAGGAGCATCAGTATATCTTGTCTCTCTGCTTCAAGGATATACAGCACTTCCGAGTGGCTCGGCGAGCAGTTTCGTTATCTCTGATCGCTTTGCTAAAGTTATGATAAACTGCGAAGAGTCAGTAAATTTCGCTTTAGAAACATCAAGCGTGCAAATCGAAGTTAAAAGCTACCAATTCTATATTGACGTAAATAAGGCAATAAGTTCGTACGTTAAGTCAAGTACGTAATTGAATCATCGATAACACACTTGCACTGGTAGCAGAAGTATGAAAAACTTGTAGTTAAATAAGTATGAAAGATATTTCCACAAGAATGACGTAAGACTTACGTTTAATACAGTGCATAAGTTTATCTAATTATACGGGCTGTCACTTGCAGCAAAATTATGTAAGTGTTGCAGTCTGGCAAATATGTAAGATACTTACATAAAAATTACGTCAGACCAACATGTCATCATAAGATGTATCCAGTAGTATGTACAAATTCAATCGCATAATTTCAAAAAAAAAAATACATCAAATAACAAAATAAATACTGCTTCTAGAAAAAAATCGTTGTATACATATGCGTTGATATCCAAAACATTATAACAATGAAAAAAATATGCAGACATTTATACACACTGATTCGCTTTGTACCGAACGTTCATATAGGACGTTCTTTAACAAACCGGACAGATTTTGACAAAAATGGACTTTCACACTGTCGTTTTAGCTAAAATTTTTTTCACATGCTTTATATTGAAAGAAGGAATACGTATGTACATTTTTTTTTAATTCAATTTTTTGGAAAATAGAAGCGATCGAAGATTTCAGAATTTAATGATTTCCGGCTAAGAGACTAACTTTCAAGACTTCATAACCCTAGTTCAATGCTAGCTACACGGAGAGAAAATTCACATTCAGCTGGTATATATATACATAACCATCAGCTGAGCACAAATCAAACGCAACAGATTCCGAGCGTCAAACCCGTCACGCTCCTTGCGTTTACCGCTCAGGTATACTCGAGGCTTTCAGTGCTACAACTTCGTGCTTTCAACGCAAGAGAAGCCGCATGCACTGAAAGCCAGCTAACCTCCATGCGTTCAACGTCTGAATTCCCTCTTCATGTAGAACCTTTTTTTCTTCATTTCAAAGGAACCAAAGTTAGCGTTGAAAAAAAAACTGTTACACGCATAATTATAAACAAATTCATATTGTTGTAAGCAATTTAAATGTTTACATAGACTTTTAACATATGTACCACCTTTGTAACTAGTTTTAAATATTAGTATCGTATTCTACGGCAATTTTCCTATCGAAAAGGTATTTTTGTTTATTGGGGAAATAATTATTACTATTGGAAAGAAATCAATTTATGTAGTGCTGTACGTCTTATCGACGCCCGGATTTTATCACACGCCGCATTTTCTGGCTTCATATCATTTTTTTTCTGTCATATGAATAATTATTTGACATTTTTAATCAAATAATGTTGATTAGCAAGTGAAGTTAATGCATAAATAAATGGAAAAAATCAATGAATAAAAATATTATTGTAGAAAATAATTAATCTTATTTAAGAGATTCCATGGCTTAGTGGTTAGCGTGCTAGCCTCTTAGCCAGAGATACTCGAGGGGTCATGGGTTGGAATCCCATCGGAAATTATCGAGATTTTTTTTCGGTCTTTTTCAATGGGATGACTACCCAGGATGCCAAAACACCACTTATCCGATTTTTAAAAACAGTCGATTTTTCTGGTGATGTTTGGATCTCCAGGGGCTTTCTTTTCGAAGGCAAGCCAACAATTGGCCAGCTTGTCAGGTAAAGTCACTGTTGGTTATGAAAGGGTCGGTATAACCAAGCAGATTGTTTATTGGAAAATATCTTTCTATTAAACTTAATAACAACTGGGGTGTGCTTGAGACAATCGCTGCGCCCTGTAAATAGTACCCAGTAAGGCGAATGATCGAGTGGTCTGAGGGAAACTTTGCAAGGAGCCTGCACGAAAGACTCGCTTACTTACGAAAATAAGGAATGATAATTACGGAAAAAAAAAACCGGAAAAGTAGAGATTAGGGACATGGCATTCGTAAAAATCCGGTGTTGCAATCCTTACACATATAGATATACATATACTTATATCTAGTAGGAATTCAATACAATATCATTAGTCAATAAGTATTTCATTCTAAGTTACATTTTTAAATATTTATGGTCACTCTTATACTATACATACTATAATATACCATACTATTTTATACTTGTGCAACACATGTAAGTTTTTATTTATTAAAAAATTTTTGTATAATTCTTTTTTCATGCAATAAGAATCGATTTGCTTCTGAATATCAAGGAGAAATTAGAACTATAGAATGATACATTAAAGTGCCTTCTACCGTTCTAGCTTTCTGGAAACGCGTTGATAATCTTTTTTCTTCTTCTTAGTAATCACTATCAGTTGAATAGTGATACGTTATATTTGGTAGAGCTTCAGACAACCAGTTCAACAACTCTTTCGGTGTGTGGATAGAATTATTTACACTGTGAAGCGTAGCTCCAGCAGCGAGTCACTTAAATTTTCCACTTACTACGTCACATGGTCTATTACCTTGTGAGGTTGGAAAAAAGTGCCACTCAAATGCTGTTCCAAAATCATCCATGTAATAAGTAAGATTTAACTAATTTTTTTTGTTTTGTTTAATGTCCACTTGCATCACCAGAAAAACATATTATTTTACTTATGGCATTTGAATTTGTTTTGATAAATACCAGGAGTTGTCTTTGAAAGAAATAATCAGCAATAGTATCGTAACATAAATATTTACAAATAGAAACAATATTTTTGATTTGTAATACACCTTTATAATATATTAAAGAGGAATGTATTGTTACCTGATCTTTATTTCAATGGATACTTCAAACATAATTTTAAATTATAAAGTCATCATTTTCAGAAAAACGACAAATCATAATGTACTTATTTGTATTCAACTTCGTTTTTGATTCATTTGAAAATTCTCTTTGTTTCTTGACTTAAAAGAATGTAATAATAATTTACTCAAACCGTCACTTAAAAATCCTAAAAAATTCATCAACATTGGATGTCAAGGTTTGCAATACAGTACTTCCAGTTATAATCCACTGCTTGTGCTTAATACTGTTGATCAATTTTTCTTCAAAATCCTGTTCTAACTGCTCCATGACATTATTCATACCAGGACATTTAGTATACGATTCCAAAATACAGTTAGCTGATTGCACATCATACACCATCCGATTCAAACAACCATAATATTATTTGATAGGTCGTTGCAAATCAGCTGTTATTGGCTTTAAACTTGTTCTATCTCTTAATAACTTAACATTTTCATATATGAGACAGACACATACTCAGTGAGTACTACTAGCGTCCCCCAAAACACAATGTTTTGGTGGTAAGCTAGCAAATTTTGAAAAACAAAATTATGTTGTTGGATGATTAATTTTGGATTATTTGAACAATTCTTTTAAATTATTCAAAATTAAGCGCTTCAACATCTATACTTTTTGCCATCTACTTTTACAGAGACATAACCATTTTGGCCTGGCATAAATTGAGTGTAATCATCAGACTGATACAAGGTAGTTGTAGTATTAACAATAACTACTTCTAAAGATAGACGGTTTTTAGGATTCGGATCATGTGTCAAGAAGCGGTAAGAATACAAAGTAGAATTTTTTCAAAAAATGAAGAACGAAGTTTTTAGACGATTTTACACATATTTTAACAAATATTCTTACAAACAAATTTTCTTAGAAATACTAATCGTAAGTTTAAAAAAATCTTTGGCAGGCAATGGGTCTATTCAATGGACCTTTAGGTTTAAAAATAGCCTTATCATCTTTCGTACTTGCCTGGCTGACTAACTTGCATACTTTTTCTGCAAGCTCGCGTGCGTTAAATTAGATTAACTTATGCACAATAATGAAAGTAAGCCTAAAGTAGTTTTTATGTAAGTATTTTATATGCATTTGTTGGACTGCAAAACGTAAATACTTCTGCTGCAATCTGTCCCGCATCAGATAAGATTAAAGACGTTCAATAGCAACATAAAAATATAAACGATTTGGCTAAAGTTTGGATGTATTTTAGTAAGACAAAAAAAAAGTTAGAAATTTTCAGATTCTTTTATCAGCTTTAGCTTAGTTTATTTAAAATAACGAAGTTGAAGCTTTAACATAGGTCCTAATGACAACTTTTAGAAAGCTTATATCTTTTGACCCAAATAAACAATCTTATACAGAACAAATGTAAAAAAAATTGTTTATGACGTAATTGTGAGTTAAATAACAAAATACCCCATCCTAATTTACTTATGTTCGTAATGCGTATACGAAGTTCTTCTGTAGGTGTGATAAATACACATACAATTTAAACTGTTAGCGATTTAAATTTTGCTGATATTATGAGATAGATATATGTATGAAAAATATAAAAATTCTGTTTCAGTTAAAAAAATATTGATGAATGATGAAAAATAAAAAATTTATTCGATGAATTACATACGTACAGAAAACTTACTACACAAGATATGTCTTAAATTATCTTGAACTATTTAGGATTTTCCAACCCGAGTTTTTGTAGTCCTTAATACTTATTAACTTTCTTTATTAATGTACATTTTGTTGTTACATTGGCATAAATTATATTTTGCTTTTCGGCCATTTTTGAAGTGACTTGAACATAAACAACTGCTCTTTATCTCCCTTTCTCTCTCTCTCTATCTCTCGTGAATGTATTATGTATATGTATTATTCGCTGACTGCAGAAAGATATACAGCGCCCTCTTGTGGAAAAAGCGGTCTAAGGTGAAGGAATAATATGATAAAGATAACATCAGTTGAATGTAAGAATTATAACAAGCCAAATTGAAAGTTCGTAGAAAAGGATTGTGTTTTAAGGAAAAAAGCAGTATTACTTTTCAATAGCGATAAGTGAAAAAGTAATGGTAAGAGGAGTCTTCTTTCGTATTTTATTAATTTTTACCACCTTATTTTTGGTTATGTAAATGTAAACATTAGACTAAGTACTGACATTTTTTTATGAATGAAAAAATAAATAATGTACATGCATATTTGTATTTTCAAATCTTTGATTCAATCGTTGTGAAAATTTTTAAAAATTTATTTTAACTTAAATATAATTTATTATTTTCAGTTAAACATAAATATTCTCATCGAAACTGAATTTGAAAAGATTTCTAATTGTATTCAGTTTCAACCTGAGACAATGTCAAAAGGGAAAGCCTTAGTGGAAGCTGGACATGTACGAGAAGTTCAAGAAGAGAATAAAGTTAATATAAATTTATACACAACTTCTGCAAGTGTCATTAGACAGGCTGCAGTGTCTGCAACACCATACTTAACCAAATTACTTGTACGTTAAAGAAGGAAAGTATTGAATTATTCATATTTCTTGAAAACAATAATGAAAATAAGTAATTCAAAAATTATTATTATAGATAAATTTAAGAAGAGAGGTAACGAGTGTGTCTTGCACATGTGTATATAATAATAGTGGTAAATGCAAGCATATTTCTGGATTAATAAATTACATAAATAATGTTAAAAGCTTGACAAAAACTGATTAGGACCAACTTTGGGGCCATGTATCTGGCAAAAAATTTGCACAAGAAATTTATTCCAAAGAAAAGAATTTTTATGAAATGTTTCCTCCTACAAAATATGTCAATGCTAAATCAGTAAACTAGAAATATCGGAGTTACAATCAAATTCAGCTTTAAAGTTAATGTTAATAGCAGCTGAAAAAAGTTCAACTAATTTTGAAGTAAAAAACTGTGTTAATGGTTTTTCAGATGACGTTCAAAAGCTAGAGCTTATAGAAAACTGTCAAGCATGTCTGAATGAAATATTTATGTTTTTAATGGATCATCGAGTTTATGAAATTATGAAATGGACGAAAAAAAAGACAGTCTTATGCCAATAATATTGTATTAAACAAAGAAATTATAATACGCTTGTGCTGTAAAACTTTAGAACAGTCTAATTCTACGAAATGGTTTAAAGCTAGACAATTACGCATCAGTGCTAGTTAAAGCGTACATTCCATCAAAGTACGAAACAAGAAAACTGAAGAATCTTTAGTTAACGATATGTTGAATCCGAAACCCGTTAAAACTAAGTCAATATTGGATAGTAAAAAAAATGAAGAAAAAGCCAAAGACTTGTATAAGAAGCCTTATGGAGTAGAAGTTATGAAACTTGGACTTCTAGTCAGTGAGAAACAACCATGGTTATGTGCAAGTCTTGATGGAGTGGTTGTAAAACATAGCTGTATTAGTAAAACTGTGGAATTCAAATGTTCAATTAGCTGTCAAAAAATGTCAATTATAGATCATGTAAATAAAGTTGGCGATGTTAAATATTTAATATTTAATGAAACAGAAATAGAATCAAGAAAAAGTAGTGCATACTACAATCAGTGCCAAGTACAAATGTATGTAAGTGATGTATGTACCTGTGACGTATTCGTATACACACCAGTGATAAAAGGATGCTGCTGCGTAGAAGTTCCAAGAGATGAAGCTTTTATAAAAGATGTAATAGTAAAAAGTGAAGAATTTTATTTTTCCAATTACTTACTAGAGTTGTAATTGAAATATATATCAAATAAGGTGATGGAAAAAAAAAATTTTAGGAAAAGATGTCTCCAATATATTTTTAAAGATTGTTTTTGTTTTTTATAATGTTATAAATATTTATTAAAACAAAAACCTACAAAATGTACAAATATTTTACGGAATTTTATTCAATTTCTATCCCAGAAATAATTGGAGGCTGCAAATTTACCAATACACAGGTCATGTGTAAGATGTCATAATACTTGAAAAAAAGTGTTGTGGTATAAACTGCAAAATTTTATATGTTCTCAATCTTTGCATGATTCTTTCCACATGGATACGTACTTTTGCTACACTGTACGTAAAAGTGGTCTTTTCTTGAGAAAACTGTTTTTTTTCTAAGAATGGTGGCACAACAAGTACTACTTTTTTACCCGATTCATCAATCTTCGCAGTTATTTCTGGGAAACCTTTATCCACTAAGATTTCATCGCCATCTTCGAGTAAGTCTACCAGCTAAGCTTCAATTGTCATATTTAAATCTGATTTTTTTCTTTCAGCGACTTTAGACTTAAAACAAATAAAACCTAACGGAGATATTCCAATTAGAATTTTTGCTGTGAAACTTTTTTTACAGTAAGAATAAGTTAACACTTCATTACGGACACCTTTTGGAATCTTAATTTTAATCTCTGTGCAATCAATTATTACTCGAGTATTAGCATACTGGGGCTTGAAATACTCAAGCATTGTAATTTGCACCATTCTTTTGATAGGCCAAAACACTAAATTTGATGTCATGGCTGCTAAATGATGCAGCAGCGAAAAAAATATTATTGAGATAGTTGTTAACAGTTAGTTAACAGAAAAAAAACACTTAGTGCAGTAAAACTTAAGTCAGTTTTTATTACAATTAAAAATATATAAAGTCTATCTTTTAACAGAAATTCGCACTTATTTTCTACACATGCAGACTGAGCTCTTTTTAATTAAAATTCAAAATTCTCTGTTGGTACTCCTGCGGTGTGTTTTAATTGATTTTCACTCATGATTGAATCATAACCACCAAACTTTGTGCGTTCGTCTATGAAATTGCATGTTACTTCTTGATCGCAATAAGTGTTTGAGCATATACCTACATATTGGTCTTTCATTGTATTTGTTCCAATTTCAAATGCATTTAATTGTGTTAAATCAATTTCAATATCTACATCACATAGTCTTGTCACTGTAAATATACTTAACGCAAGTAAAAGAATTAGTGTTGTTCGTTACGTTGAATGTATTTCCTTGACATCCTTGATCTGCAGTTTTCTTCTCAACACTTTTATGTACTTGATTATTTCCATTATTAATCTGGTCTTGTTGCTCAAAATTTTCATCATAATTTAATTGTTGCTCCGAAACAATACTAGCCTTTTTCATATTTTTTTTTGCGTTTGACTTGACAGCCTCTGTTTTAAAAAATCTTTCGTGTCTAAAAATATATATATATTTATATATATATATATATATTCTCCTATATTATGTAGTTAAACGAGTGAATCAGTCCACATAACCCCCCCTAACGCTTAACTGACCCTCGAAGGACCCCCACCGCTCCTCAAAGGACCCACCACTGCTCCTCCACCCCTCCCCACAAATTAAGGTAAAATTTATCTCATTTCTACGTTATTTTAACCCAATAAATATTGGATCGAGCATCCCCTACTAAACCCACTGCCCCTCCACGATCCCCCACCCTCCTCACTGCCCCTACACGATTTTTCTACTGTTTTAATGCACTTACATTATCAGCATATATATATATATATATATATATACACACTCAGTAATCGTGCTGTTACAGCACAAAGTCTGGGATCATTTTATGTAGAAAGTGTAAGAAATGTAGGGGAAACCGGGGAATGACAAGCTTACTAGGTAACTCGAGCACCTCAGTTTTTTCCGAATGATAAAATATTTTTAATTCAAACCTTGTAAATAACAATTTCTAATGCGATTACTTTTTCCCTCTCTAAGTAAAACACTAAACAATGAAGCGTAAGTTTAATGAAAAACATGTAAAATTTTATCTTATAGAGTGCCTGCTCTCGCAATTTTTATCACATACACTCGATACAAACGAACCTGTTTTAAACTATCTTATGATGTCTATTTTGTAGATTTAATCTTGAGCTTAAATATGATTTTTTTAAATTTTTTCTAGAAGGCATGGAAAAAAAGTTATTGAAAAAATAATAAAGTGTTCTATATGGGGAACGACTGGCACCTTATGGCAGGACGCTACTGGCACGGGAGTTCGCTATATTATCGGTGAGCTCCGACCGTAAACACATTTCCTAACCTTATCCAGACATGTTAACATTGTGATACACCATGATACACCGTGATACACAAGGTGATTTAGTTTTTAAGATGTTTATTGTTTAAGCAAATTTTACAAATGGTGCATCACTATGAAAAAAAAGTAACCGAGGAAACTGGGATGAGAACCAAATGTCAATCAAAAACTATAATTCTAAAGTTACAACTTCAATGTAATTCAAAATGTTTGTCATATGTATGCATGTATACATGCTTTTGTCATTTTTTTATTTTAATTTTATGTGTTCTGAATAATAAAAAGAACTTCTTTTTCATAATTTATTTTACGAGTTACCTTAACAAATCATCATGATTTATCAGGCTAGTGGTACCCCACCTTCTGCTAGAAGTACCTCAGTATGGGGAACTACTAGCAGTTTTCAGAGGTTTGGTTTGTGCCGTTCTTAAACAAAAAGATTTATTGTTTTTATATAATTTGCTTGTGTTGTGATAACTACATTCTCTTTTCTTTAAAAATCAATTAATACTTACATATAAAGTACGCATGTATTATTTTCTCTTATAAGCTGCCTCAAACCAGAATAAGGAGGGTTTTACTAAAAAGATGCCAACTGAGATATTTTGATGTATTTCGGATCATTTTGATATGTTATGATTATATACTTCCAACGCAACAGCTGAAACCATGCCGTTACTTTTGATTTCCTGTTGCAAAAACCGAGATTTTTCAGTATAACAAACTATTCTTGACTGTTTCACAAAAAAGGTGCACAGCAAAAGTTGTAGGTATTAAAAATATCCATAAAATGAGACCTGGTGCATTTAAATTAATTATTACATTTTTTATAAAGTGCAAAAAACTGCTAGAAAACACTGTTTCCCAACACTATTTTCCTATTACTTTTGCAAATAAACAGTTAATATAACCTTACTATAGTCTATAAACTTTGGTCAAATATAATCAATAAATTATATTAAGCTCTTACACGTAATATGTTTGGTTTATTTTGGCATGGACGATCGATTAGTTTTTCCAAAAAGCCATGCATTTATTAAATAGACAATTTTTGCAACTTAACTATGACAATTTTGGAAAGTCGTACGCAGTTGTATTTAGGCTTATTCACTTTTTGAAGAGTCATGCTTAAAATCTGTAAAATTGACTAATCGATTTTTTTTAAAGTGCTTAGTTGCAAAATAAAATAACATGACAACTTTTAATGCACTGACTTTTTCCATGCAAGAAGCAAAATTTTTTTTAGATTAAAAAAAATAGGTTTTTTAAACCAATAGAACCTAAGAAAGTTTTTTTGTTTTATAAAAATTCCAGATGCTTTATTTTGCAACCTGTGACTCTAAAATTTTCAGACGTTATGATTTAATATTTAAATTTTTGTTTAAAAAGTAGCTCACGTCGTTACAGTGTGACACGTCATTGTAAAATCAATGTTATGTTAATAGTAGTTTCGTTGGTAAAATACGAATAATTGGCATCAGGTGCTACGGAAAATAAGCACAGACGCGTAAAATCGTATGCCCTTCAAAAAACATTGAAATTTTGGGTTCGCAAAGTTTCTTGAATACTTATAACCAATAAATTCTGGGATGCTTAATAGATAAAGCGAAATCAATCGGTTGTAATAATTGCTTGGTTATAAGAAAATTGATTGGTTATAACTATTTGTGTGGCCTTAGAAACCAGAAATATCGATGTTAAGGAGGTTTGGGAAAAAAGTTCAAAATAGAGAAACGTGCCAAAAAATATGTCTTATATTTGAGCATATTAGGAGTGCACATGAATTTTTCAAATTTTTCACCAGGGGAAATTTTCGAGAAAAAAAATATGAAATACTGACAGTTTAACACGGTCTCTTATGAGAGAGCAGGATTAGGTTTACCTTTTAATTGAAATTAAGGTATATTCTAAAAGTGTTGGAATAAAAAAACGTTTTCATGGATACCTTGGTACAAAAGGAAAAATCTCGACAAAAAAATCAAGCCTTGCCAGGCATTTTTCAAAAATATAAGCATTTACAGTCGTACAGTTTCAAGTTTGTAGAGTGCAATAGGAGATGCACGGGAAAGGGGGCCTAGCTGCGCGGGCAGGGGGGACTCTCCGTTCTTCACCTCTCCGAATGATACTCCTAAACCTCCTTAAGTGCGCACGATTTGACGCGCCCATGCTCACTTATCAAAGCACCTCATACCAGTTATTCCTACCTTACTGACAAAATTACTATTGACATTAAAATTGTTTTTTTTTTTTTTTTTTCGTGGTACCTAAGTAACGTACTCTGTGTTTTTTAACAAAAGTTTAATTATTATTTTTAAAAAAGCGATTTTTCACAATTTCTTGCATTTCGTACGGAAAAAATATGAAATTTAAACACATCATGTTCAATTTTGTACATATTTTTAATCAGTACAACAGCTATTATCACATACATATTTCTTGGTAAAAAGTCGAGGAAAATTTATAAAATCAAGCAATTGCATCTTTAAAGCTTTAACAGCAAATGAAAAAATAAAGGAATAGTTTCAGCTGCTGCATTTTAGAAATATTATTATAATACATCAGGGCAAACTTAAATACATCCAAATATCTCAGTTAACATTTTTTTTCCAAGACATGTTCCTATAGCTGACTCCTTTTCCTGGATTAGTCTCAGGACCACGTTGAAATGCGGTTATTACTCAGTCTGATTTTCCTACTCTATTTATGAAATATCTCCACGCTTCAATCATATAGCTCATCGAAAACTTAGGGTTCTACTCAGTTATCTCCCAAGTTGTTTGATAATAAAGCAGTTAACAGAGATCAATTGTGTACAAAAATTTTCAAAAAGTTACACTACAATATTCGCACAAACTACTGTTTTACAGTTATAAATTCAAATTCCTTGAAAGCCACCCTCAAAATTAAATACACATTTATCGTTATGAAAAGTCCTCATTAAAGATGCAAAGGTAATAAAAGGATTGAGTGGGAGTGGAACAGTTTGTAACATTAGGTGACGATAGTGTGCCTAGGTAAAAGAGGGTTTTTAAAAATGTAGTTTGAAAAGCAAATATTTAAAACAATTCAAATTTTTTAATGTATGATAACTACATATTTGATATTGTCGGATTTTAATAGATCATATGGTTGATTAAAAAAAATTATTCAGACATGTTAACATTGTGATACACCATGATACACCGTGATACACAAGGTGATTTAGTTTTTCTAGTACCCAGATTTATGTAGTCATAAATAATCCGTTTCTTGTAATAAGTTTTCAGATATACCATCATGGATGCAAAATTTTATCAGTGTGACAAATGTAACTCAAAATTTTTAAATCAAGAGTGTCTATCATCACACGAAAAAATTCACAAAAAAAAATTTTTTGTATGTGATCTGTGTAGCATTGTAATATTACACAAGAAAAACTATTTGCGTCACACAAAGGAATGCCAAAACATTGAAAAAAATTTTAAGTGTATTAAATGCGAAAAAAGTTTCAAAAGAAATTATCACTTACAGTAACATTTGAAAAGTCATGAAAAAAACGTTCAAAAAAATATTTGTCAAAATTGTGGAAAAGGTTATGTTAGAGCAGAGCACCGAAAAAAATATTTTAGAGTATGTAATAAAAATAAACATCGTAAGTAAGATAATTGTAACAAAATTTTTTGTTACGGTCAAATGAAATCATATGTAAAAATTAGACCACTTGTAACAGTTAATATATAAGGCTTTACGAATATATTTACATTATACATGGGGAAGCTGGGGGGAGCTAGAGAGAACGGGGAGTGAAGCTGGGGGAAGCGGGGGGGAGCTAGCAAAAAATTAGGATTACTCGAAAAATGCAAGAAAATGAAAGAAAAACTACCTTATTTGGGGGGGAGCGGGGGGAGCAAAACCTCGCTCTAACTCTTACGACTATATGATATGGGAAGATATATATATATATATATCCCTATATTATATAGTTGACTTGACAAAAGTGAGTCTCAGCCCCCCCCCCCTGTCCCCTTCAGCTCCCCCTCGATTTACGTAGTTATTGGCTCGTTTTAACGTCATTTTTAATCAAATTATGTTTGAGTAAGCTACCCTTACTCCCTCTCAGCTCACCCTCACTCCTCCTCCACACCCCCCTCCACCTCCTCATAATAAAATACTTATTTATCAAATGTTTTACCATCATAAATCTTTAAAAATATACGCAATTAAGTACCTAAGTCATACCTTGTTTTTGGAGTTTTTTAAGTCACTGATCATAGGTCTCCCTCTATCTATTCGCTTCCCTTTACTCACTATGTGTCTCTGAAGTACCATTATTTGTTTAACTTGATTGAACTTTTACATTTCAAATCTATTTCTGGTCCATGTATACTTTACCCAAATATAAAATTCTTGATTTCTTGAGGACTTTATTAAGTAAGAGACATAATTCAGGAGGAGGTATTATGAAATAGACAAACACAATTAAGCTTTTAAAAAAACAATTCAATCTGATAGCTTGATGTTGTGACATTTTATGTGTCATTTTAACCCATCTGCTCTTTTAAAACCCTTTCCACATTTTTCACATATTTGTTTTTCATGGTTTTTATGAATCAACATACGTCTGTTTTAATGTGACGATCTTTAAAGTTACTGATTTTTGAATTACTGAAAAATTTCTAGCTAAACAATGTTTTAAATTTCTAATTTATTCTCGGATGCAATTTGAATAAAAATTCTTTTTGGATTCTTAGATCTTGATAAAGCAACGTTTAATTGTCCGTGAGAGAATAAAGGTTTTTTAATATACAATCCTAAGGAATCAAAACTCTGTCCTTGTCATTTGTTGATAAACATAGAAAATGCTAATACAAAGGGAAAATGTTTTCTATAGAAGAAAAAAGGTAATGACAATAAGATGCCAGTATTCAATGTTATTCTAGGAATATAAACTTTGCTTTTTTTTCTCCCATAATATTTTTGCTTCTATATTGTACTTAAATAATTTTGTTATTTNGGTTGAGTAATTTTCGTTGTTAGCGATTACAACGGTTTTTGTGACTTCACTTTATATATTAGTAAAATTAAAGATTTTTTCCACACCATATATCGACGCCTCGTACGAAGTCTATCTTTATTCAGATTTTCCGATGTTAATTTAAATGAGAAAATGTGAATGAGGCTAGACTTCGTACGAGGCGTCGATATGCTCAGGAGCGATCTCAATTGCATGAGATATCAAATTTCATGAGATGTGTTGTCGCTCAACATCGACTATGTGATGATGTGCGTGTCACACGTTATTGAAGCTTGCTACAAACTTTTACTTATTACAGTAACTCCATAAAATTGATTGCAGGAGCGGCTCAGTCAATGTAAAGTAACATTGAAAACATATATGTTATCACTGGCGCTCTAGCAGTCAAAATTTAAAACTCCCTTTCAGAGCTGCTTTGCCGTTAGTTTTTATAAGTTATATAAAAACATTTCTATTAAAGTTATTGTTAATTGTATCAGCCTATGACACATTAGAAATTGTAATTGAACTTCTGATAGAAATTGAGATTTTTGCGAACACACAAACAAACGCTGTCTCTTAATACAATAGTAAGATTTGTCCTTATAAAACTCACTTTACATCTACAGGTGAAGAGCGCTTTTTACATTTTTTTTATCTATCTAGAAGTGCGTCTCTTCATAAGTTTAGAGGCGTTTTTTAAAATCATCATCTATTTAGTTTGCTTTACCTGATATTAAAGACGTGTGATCTTAGATTCATTGGTCCGTGGCGCTTTGGTATTTAATAATAACTTTATGAATCGAAAAGTTCATCAGGTAAATAATATACATATATGTTGAAGGCGACTTGTATATCTATATTATTTATATTACCAACTTAAAATCAGGCTAAAAAAACTTTTATCCTGAAAAGACCCTTTCTTGCCTCAGAGTTTGAAAAATCTCTCGTTTGCTCAAAAATTTAAAAAGGCTGCTTCTTGCCTTCTAGTGGGAAAAGGCTCTCGTTTTCTCTAAAATCTAACAATGCTCTTTCTTGCGCTGACCCGACGATGTATCTAGGTACAGAATTTTCATAACTGCCAAACCCTACATCTACAAATTTGAGTTTACTTGCAACTGTAGAGAAGACTTCGTTTATTTCAGGACGTTCACTCCTCACCATTGAAAGGAGTTCCCTCGTACCTAACCTTTTTGACGCATAACGTAGCTGTCGAAGAAGAATTATTGTATTCACTAATTTATTGCTCATTCCATAAGCCATGAGTGAAGATGAGACTATAGCTACTTAATCACCAAGTTTTTAGCTATTTTCAAAAAAATTTCCAATTAAATCTTGACGTCGATTATACAGATATTACAGGTTATGTATCAGAATAGTACTGATTATTATAAGACTGCACGTTAAAAGTTCGAAAATAAAATTATCAATATCTAATTTTATAAGCCATAAAGGGACTTAAACTTGAATCCAAGGTTTTTCATACACTAATTAATCTCTGTTCAAAGTATTATCAATATATTGATGTTAATTCTCTTAGCGAGTGAACTCCCTTAAGCCGGCGGTTATTTACATTATACTTATTATTATGTACATTATTCCAATCATATACGGTTGTATTTTTTTAAAACTCATTTTCTAATTGAAGAAGGACGATAAAAGATTAAAATCACTGAATAAAATAACTGTTACCGCTTATTGAAATAATTTGTAGCTTGCAAGAGTTAGTCTGTGTCCAAGCATCGTATGTCCTACTTACGTGAACCAAGTAAACAAGGCTTTATACTTTGATTGTTTGTAATGATAAAACCAATCTGACATTTCTCCTAACCATCTGTGTAACAGCCATATCTGTGTTGGAAAGTGCGAATACAGGTGTACATATGACGACATGGCTGAATTATTTTAAATATCAATTTCGTTAAATCGAAGTTATAATGGAAATAAAACATTAGTCTGCTTTGTTACAGTTATTTAGAGTTAGATACTATTTGATTTGTTTGTAGTCTTACATTCAATTGTTATTTTAAGAGTTACCATATTACCTTACGAAACTAAGATCTACAAGTATTTATTATGGTATCTAAAATTAAAAAATTGTTGATACAATTCTTTATTTGAAGAAAGAATCCGTATAATAGGTAGCAATAACAATAATTTTTCTTACTTTTGACATGATAGAAATGCAGGAAAGTTATTATTTTGTTAAAATTTAATAAAGAAATAGAAAACTATTCGTAAGTGTAAATCAAATCAAATAAAATAGTTAAAGCGTGCAAAGCACGTTTCACATAACTAGTACATTTAAAAAATCACGTATTATATTGAACATGAAAAAAATACTTTACTCAAAAATTTTTTATGAAGAAGCAATTTTTATCAAGATTTTTTTAAATTAATTTTTGTTGTAAGTAGTAGTGTAATTTTGTACCATTCTATTCAAAATACATATGCGCAAATCTATGTATAGGTGGCAAATCCCTTGCTTCTGAGAGGTCCTCCAAGTTTTATCTGAAGAAAGTTGACCATCTTAACCAATTGGCAGTCAGTTTTTAACAAAAATTTATGCACAGCTTCAAAAATGTGTAATTAAAATTCATGCACTTTTTTGCTAGTGACAACTCTAGGTGCATATAAACTGAAAAATTGATAAAATCAGTTTTGTTACAAGTATTCTTGTAGAAAATCGTCCAAAGATACTCTTATTATAAAAATTTTTTATGATTTACAGTCAGATATAGACAAATCTGTAGTCAACAGTATATTAATATCTGCCTTATAATTACGTAAAACAATCACAGCCATAAGGTAGTTAAAAACAAGTTATGAAAAATTCGAACAATGATCATTTAAAAATGAAAAAATGTAATTTTAACAAATGATATTTGAAAATATTAATTTTGGCAGAATTCCATACGTAGGCCCATTGCCGCTATCTGACGTTAGAAACAATCCTATTGCACTATGTGCGTATCATTCTACCGATTTAAAAATCTGGAAGATTTAAGTGATTACTGTAAGGGTTATAATGGAAAGCTGATCTCTCATTACGTAATGGATTCTTTGTTTGTCAATTTTGATACTGCTGCTTGAATCTCGATAAATGTTCTATTCCTTGACAGCTTAAGTTAATAAGTTAATAAGAACTGTACTAAAACCATCAAGGAAGTGTCAAGCATCAGTATGAAAAATTTCAGTAATAGTGGTTGAGTAATTTTCGTTGTTAGCGATTACAACGGTTTTTGTGACTTCACTTTATATATTAGTAAAATTAAAGATTTTTTCCACACCATATATCGACGCCTCGTACGAAGTCTATCTTTATTCAGATTTTCCGATGTTAATTTAAATGAGAAAATGTGAATGAGGCTAGACTTCGTACGAGGCGTCGATATGCTCAGGAGCGATCTCAATTGCATGAGATATCAAATTTCATGAGATGTGTTGTCGCTCAACATCGACTATGTGATGATGTGCGTGTCACACGTTATTGAAGCTTGCTACAAACTTTTACTTATTACAGTAACTCCATAAAATTGATTGCAGGAGCGGCTCAGTCAATGTAAAGTAACATTGAAAACATATATGTTATCACTGGCGCTCTAGCAGTCAAAATTTAAAACTCCCTTTCAGAGCTGCTTTGCCGTTAGTTTTTATAAGTTATATAAAAACATTTCTATTAAAGTTATTGTTAATTGTATCAGCCTATGACACATTAGAAATTGTAATTGAACTTCTGATAGAAATTGAGATTTTTGCGAACACACAAACAAACGCTGTCTCTTAATACAATAGTAAGATTTGTCCTTATAAAACTCACTTTACATCTACAGGTGAAGAGCGCTTTTTACATTTTTTTTATCTATCTAGAAGTGCGTCTCTTCATAAGTTTAGAGGCGTTTTTTAAAATCATCATCTATTTAGTTTGCTTTACCTGATATTAAAGACGTGTGATCTTAGATTCATTGGTCCGTGGCGCTTTGGTATTTAATAATAACTTTATGAATCGAAAAGTTCATCAGGTAAATAATATACATATATGTTGAAGGCGACTTGTATATCTATATTATTTATATTACCAACTTAAAATCAGGCTAAAAAAACTTTTATCCTGAAAAGACCCTTTCTTGCCTCAGAGTTTGAAAAATCTCTCGTTTGCTCAAAAATTTAAAAAGGCTGCTTCTTGCCTTCTAGTGGGAAAAGGCTCTCGTTTTCTCTAAAATCTAACAATGCTCTTTCTTGCGCTGACCCGACGATGTATCTAGGTACAGAATTTTCATAACTGCCAAACCCTACATCTACAAATTTGAGTTTACTTGCAACTGTAGAGAAGACTTCGTTTATTTCAGGACGTTCACTCCTCACCATTGAAAGGAGTTCCCTCGTACCTAACCTTTTTGACGCATAACGTAGCTGTCGAAGAAGAATTATTGTATTCACTAATTTATTGCTCATTCCATAAGCCATGAGTGAAGATGAGACTATAGCTACTTAATCACCAAGTTTTTAGCTATTTTCAAAAAAATTTCCAATTAAATCTTGACGTCGATTATACAGATATTACAGGTTATGTATCAGAATAGTACTGATTATTATAAGACTGCACGTTAAAAGTTCGAAAATAAAATTATCAATATCTAATTTTATAAGCCATAAAGGGACTTAAACTTGAATCCAAGGTTTTTCATACACTAATTAATCTCTGTTCAAAGTATTATCAATATATTGATGTTAATTCTCTTAGCGAGTGAACTCCCTTAAGCCGGCGGTTATTTACATTATACTTATTATTATGTACATTATTCCAATCATATACGGTTGTATTTTTTTAAAACTCATTTTCTAATTGAAGAAGGACGATAAAAGATTAAAATCACTGAATAAAATAACTGTTACCGCTTATTGAAATAATTTGTAGCTTGCAAGAGTTAGTCTGTGTCCAAGCATCGTATGTCCTACTTACGTGAACCAAGTAAACAAGGCTTTATACTTTGATTGTTTGTAATGATAAAACCAATCTGACATTTCTCCTAACCATCTGTGTAACAGCCATATCTGTGTTGGAAAGTGCGAATACAGGTGTACATATGACGACATGGCTGAGTCGGTGAGCCTGATAGTATTAAGGAGTATCACCAAAGTTATGGTTCTGTTGTGCTTAATAAAAATGGCATCGCTTACGTGTAACAATATACTTATACACTTACGAGTCTCCTATACATAGAATACACATATGTATACAATTTGGGATTGTATGAATAAGTATATTAGTGCTTGTAAAAGATATAAGCTACGTTTACTTAGAGACGTTTATGCCTTCTGACAGATGAGTTTTTGTGATTTATCCTCATACAACAAATGCATACTCAATCCTCCGTCCTGGGGCACACAAAGATTTAGTCAATTTTTTAATTTATTGATGGTACATTTCTTATTATTAAATATACAATGTAAAAATATACGTATATAACTGTAGTTTGAAGAACTCACAACCAAACTAAGTATAACAATTGTCATTTACAGAATAAGGTTTTAATTTCTGATGCTCAACTAAATTTTAATATAGTAGTTTAACGATAACATAAAAACATTGGCTTCTTTATAAATTTAGTTCTTACTTCTATCGGCAGTTCGTAGAGGTTGCCTTTTGCTTACTTTCATTAAATCGTCCAGTAAGACTAATAACAGCATTTTAAAAGTACGGAGAACAGTTAACCCTACATCGAACTGTTTGTTTCTGCTGCTGCTTATTATGGTGCTCAGAAGTTAACAAACAGCTTGATGTAAGGGTGACTATACTCTGCACATTAAAAACGCTGTTTGTAGTTGCAATTAACGATTTAATTAATGTGAAAAAACTGATACTCAACTTGTAAAATGTTAAAAAGATTCACTCGAATGAATTTCTACGCTCAACATATTTTACACTACGAAAAAATATGCACTACATCGCTCTCATAAGGCCTGTAGTATTTTTCCACAAAATAGTTATACCTATGCATATTAACACGGTCTCGGGCTTCCATTACAATTCCAATAGACGTTCAAGGATAGGTGTAAAAATGACAATGCTTTGACCAACAGAACCGTAGTTTTATAAGAATAAATATCATAATATTTTTTTTAATTTAAAAATGTGCTTGTAATATTTTTGGACTGATGTGGAACATTTAGTAAAGTTGTGGGTGACCGAATGGGTGGGGGTCAATTTTTGTTCCAACAACAAATCCTCGTTCCACCAAACTTTAAAAGTGAATCTGGCAGTTTTCAGTTGTCAAACTAAATACCCACCAGTCCCGATTCTGTGAACTTGAAAAGCTCACTGCTGTTGTTGTTTGTTGTTGTTCAGCAACTTCCAAGCGAGCGTTTACCCAAAGGCACCGAAAACTCGTTCAAACAGCAGTAAGGAGAGAACAACTTTTGTGTTCCTCACTTCCCTTGCACTCTTGGCTAAACCATAGGTCGACGAACCAAAGCTCACATGAATCGCTGATGGTGTTCTGTCATGGTCGAGTTAAACTTCCTGCCCCTTGACGCACCTCAAATTCCAATCTATTATGCATCTACAAATAAGCACATAAAAATTTCGTTCCTTATCAGTGCTGCCATTGCAACACATTATTGGAAATTAGTGCCAAAGTTTGNACTTTCCACGGAGTTCGAACTCACGCTCTTGTGCATACGAGCCAAGTAGCCAAGCACCGTATTCGCTTAGCTACAAGCGATTTATGAAGGATGTTACCTCTTACTGCATTTTTATCACAGTTGGTAATTTATTTTTAATTTCAATGTTTGTTTACTGTTTATTAATTGATTTGCTTGATCTACAGTGTACATTGATCAATTATTTGTTTAATTGAATAATTTTTTTTTTAACTGCTCTAACTAAAAATTAAACCTCCATCCTTTGGCTTCCGATTCAGGCTCCGTAACCACTAGACCACGCTTTGATATGTCTGCATTAGCATCGATAAAGTACATATAAGAACGTGCACTGTTTTTGATACATACAATAAAGCCAAAAATCAAAGGATTTTCTGTAGACCACGGTGTTAACCACGGACAATTGGTCGATTCAAAATTATTTTTCTGTACGCATCAATTTTTAACCCTCATAAATCAAAAAAATATATTTCTCGTAGTAATAACATTAGTATAATCTTAAATTTGAAACTTAATAGGCGTGTATACCTAAAGGAGATCTACTATCTCACTCAATCGACGAAGACGTCGAATTCGCTACGTGCGCAATCTAAAAAAGTGACCGCAGCGTACCTGTGCTAATATGTGAAACTAAACGATATGTTTGTCTTCTTCTAGCAGACTGCTAAGCATTACTAACATAAGAAAGTTGTGTTTTTATGCATCTACAATATTTCTAAGGAATAAATTTTTACTAAAATTATGAGTAGTAAGTACACATTTTACTCATGCATGTTTATTGAAACACCTTAATTAAAATGCAATGAAATATATCTTATACTGTGTATCTTTTAGAGCTATTAGCTGGCGTAACCTGCAAAGATGCAGAAGCTCTGACTTCGAAAACGAAAGCAAACGTTGTATACATAGCACGTACCAAGAATGTTGCCTTCTGCAATGCGAGGCCAATAGTTCTCGTTTTTCCCTGATTAGCGCTGCTTCAAAATTGTGCATGTAGCGAATAAAATTATTTTCAAATATAATAATTTTGACTATACTGAATAGCAACGCAGTGAAATAAAAAAATTTACTATCTCACATAGTAAAGTTTACTTCAGATTATGGAACACTTAACGCTTACAATAAAATTTACTACGTTGTATGGTAGAAATTATACCATCACGATTTTTACAATGTTAGACAGTAATTTAATTATGCTGTGTAATAATTTTTGTAATGATTTTACAAAATAATTATTATCTAATTAATAATAGAAATTACTGTTAACGTAATAATTTACGTCATCTGGTGAGTATGTTTCAGTTTTTCTAAAAAGTATAGTAATTTTTCGTATGGTTATAATGCTTCCTTTAACACCATTTTTCTCAGTGTAGCTTGTATATGTACTAGGATTCCATGAAAAAAAAACTGAAATCATTGAGTCTCAATTTGAATACTGTATATGTTTCTGTGTTATTACTTGGTCATTATTGTATTACAAATTTCATTGGTAGCATTATTTTACTTTGCAACAAATTTTGAAATTATCAATCATTGATAACTAAATTCAGAGTTAGCTGACTGTACTCTTTGACAGATTTTGGAAGCATACGTAAGGTTTTTTTTCATTTTCATGAATACATAATTACAGCAATTAAACAAGATTCGTAGCTTATTCTACAGAGGTATAACTTATTCAGATTGATATTTTTGATATATTTAGTCATTAATCATAAAAAAAAACTATATTTTGTTTCGTTTGATAAACTACGTTTAACATCTTAGCATGTCTCATGGTTTGGACGAAGGCTGATCAGCGTAAAGAAGTGGGTAGATCGGACTCCTTGCAAGCCCTAGCACATGAGCCGAGTAAAACAACGATCTCAAAATTCTTACTTTAAAAAAATGTGTGACGAAAGTTAACTTTTACTCTTACTTTTGCAAAAAAAAAAAAAAAAAAAACTTTCCACGGAGTTCGCGAACTCACGCTAAGTTAACTTTAAAAAAATGGGAAGGGTGACTATACTCTGCACATTAAAAACGCTGTTTGTAGTTGCAATTAACGATTTAATTAATGTGAAAAAACTGATACTCAACTTGTAAAATGTTAAAAAGATTCACTCGAATGAATTTCTACGCTCAACATATTTTACACTACGAAAAAATATGNAAAAAAAAAAAAAAAAAAAAAACTTTCCACGGAGTTCGAACTCACGCTCTTGTGCATACGAGCCAAGTAGCCAAGCACCGTATTCGCTTAGCTACAAGCGATTTATGAAGGATGTTACCTCTTACTGCATTTTTATCACAGTTGGTAATTTATTTTTAATTTCAATGTTTGTTTACTGTTTATTAATTGATTTGCTTGATCTACAGTGTACATTGATCAATTATTTGTTTAATTGAATAATTTTTTTTTTAACTTTTAAATTTTTTTTAATTTTTTCCATGTAATCAGTAATTATTTAAACTTTATTTCTTTTTGATTGTAAAATAAGTAAATAAATGTTAATTTAATTTTTTTGTTCTTGAAAAAAAATGTTTTCAAAAGTTTAACGTTATTTTCATATTTTTTTATTATTAATTTATTCGTACGAGGTTCTACGGATAGATTGTTTGATTTCTATTACATCTTATCTTTTCAAAATTTTTTCATATGTAAATAAAATTATTTTTTTTAGATAAGCTACATTTACTAGAATGAAATACTACCCCGTTTAAAATAAAGTGGTAATACAGGGTGTTTTGTTTGTAGCTTAAATTTATGAGTGATTCTGCTTACTTGCTCAGATTGTGTCCGGTACTCGCACTCGCATGCCACAATGAAATCCAAAACTTAAAAAACGTTAAATTGTGTTAAATGTTTTCAACTTTACTTGACATATTGTCTAATACCGATATATTAATTTCTTCACTGAGATAATCGATCATTTAGAGTCGAGTTTTCCATTCCGACCCATGTCCACAACTCAATTTTACTCATAAAAACTTTCACTGGTAAAAAATAAGGCTTATCTGCCACTTGGATGTGTAAGCATCATATACTTTAGCTATTGGGGACAGAATTTGTACCTTAGCCCCACCAAAAATGGACAAAGACGAGTGAGTTTTCACTGCATACATTTTGTTTGCATATTTACACCATAATAACGGTTTTGACAAAAATCAGTTCAAACTAGTAACTTTTTGGATTAGAAATGCTAACCAATGGTCACTTTTCAAAGTATAGGACTAAAATTGACAAATCTTCACGACAGTAGTACCAGAACTTGTTACGTCTCGAATAGCCAAGTTCTTCTATTTGTGTATTTCGTGCGTACAAACATTTTATTCTATTCCGACCCCCCATAGAACAACCACTCGGTGTACGTGTGTAGGTACACAAACTACAGTTTTTTTTATTGCATTTGAGGCTAGTAAATTAAGTATGGGTGGACAAGTCATTGTAATACACCTATGAGTCAGACGAGCACAATAAACTTTGAAAATTCCATTCCGACTTTTTCCATTTTGACCGTACCTCACCTCAAAGTGCCGTTTTTTTTTCGTTTTAGAGCAATCAATCCCAGCCAAGCTTTTTTTATCACTGTTGGGCTAAATGACGAGACACGTATCTCGGGGTTTCGTCCAATTGGCCTCTTTTCGCTACATAAATGCAAAAACGGTGGTGTTACTTCCAACGTTGGTAGCCAAGTGGTGCGCTCAATTAGTCAAAATCGGACAAAATTTTTTTTTAATCGATAGGTCTTGACCCCAGCTTTCATTTAAGCCCAGTAAGAACACTCGAACTATTGAAGGACCTTAACTACACGTGTTAGAAAGAGTTAAAATTATTTAAAAATCGATGAAAACTGATTTTTTAAAATTTCGTATAACTTTTGACTAGGTAATTTTGTAGCTGCATCCCTTTAGATTTTGTTGCTGATATTGTGTACAGTAGAAATATCATGAAAAAAATTTTTTTTAACCAACTTCTTTTTGAACAATTTTTTAAGTCGATCTGAGCAAGTTACGACGAAAATACTTATATATATATACATATATATATATATATAACGGTTGTTATGTAGATGACTAGGAATGAGTGTAAGCATATGTGACAGGTACGAAATACGAGCGCGACGTTAGAGATTTATCACCTTAATGAGTTGTTTTTAAATAATCGAAAGATTCGATGAAAGTGGCAGTCTTGTACTGGCCATAAGCCTGGTAGCACGCCGTGCTATAGATATACGTTGTACTTCTCTTACCAACAAAATATGTTTTTGAAGCGAAGCTTCTTATGTAGGGCCCTCGCTTGACGAAAATAGGAGAAAGCGTCACACTTTTTCTTGCCCTCTTCGTTCCTGTTCGTCCCTCCACCACAGCATGCTCTCTCGACAGCGAGAGTAGTATATAAATATACTATATGGTAGCAGCCCGAACAGAAATGAAAGACAGTTACCTCTCTAGTTCGTGAGGCCCTACTTAGGCAGTCTACTGAGGGCACACGCAGGCGCGTCAGTGAGCGTGCGTCAGATACTCATTAGGCAGCCTACATAACCTACCTTCATCTTACCTCTCGAATTGTATATAGAGTTGTATTAGCTACAGTTGCAGTGTTAATATAGATAATAAACTGTAGCGTAAAATTATACATAGGTACACAAGTTAAGAGTGTTTTCCATCGAATCCTATTTAAACAATTAATGAGTATTCTTATACATATGAGACTGACAAAGTCAATCGACATTAAATTTGTTGTCAACTAAACAAAGTTTCTCAAAGTTTTGAATTAGAAATAATAATAATAATTGTTGCTTCCAAAAATTTCAATAAAAACTATTATAAACCGTACTAAGATTGTGAAATTTAACATGCAACAGTTTGTACACTGTTATTTAGATGTCCACCGTCAAATAAAGTTCATCTGTCGTTTAATTGAGTCAATATGTTTTTGTATGAAAGAAAAGTAAACTGCAGTGTGAGTACTTAATTTATATTCATTTCTTCGTTATTATTTATTAGTTCCTCGGAATTAACTCACGAATCACATGTTCATATTGTAAACTTGATATCAACTGTGAATAAAAGATATTTTTAAGGTCACATTTATACCTTCATTTATATAAAATTTCTAATTATCTTAGGGTTTTATTTTTGTAACTAAACGTGATCAACAATGCCGTGATAGAAAATTTTCGTGAAAATTAAGTATGATTCGTTTGAAATGGAGCATAACTTTAGTTTAATTAGAATACAATGTGACGTATTCTCATATGTACATATCTATACTTATCGATTGAAAGGTGGTTATGTTACGTCAATGGAGGCAACCTACTTGGGGCCTACCATACGCCACCTGACGCTGCCAACTTAGGATCTCAGTTGGCAAGAGAGGCAGCCTAAGTAGGCCCTACTGATCGCCTACCTACAATTTCTGTTCGGGAGGTGCATGCGCCCTCTCTCTCTCTCTTTCTTTTTCTCAGCATCACCTAACGGCACGGAAATTTAAAAGTGAGATTAGACAAAAAACTTGAAAATAAAACAGGTGAAGTACACATTTTCAAGATAACATATGAGCTGGAAAATTATTGAAAAACTCCGATCGGAAATTTTTTACTTAAGCACCCTAGCTAGCATACATTAGTCCTCGTGTGGCAAATTTATTACGTTAGATGAGGGCATGATGTTACAGGGAAAGAGCATAAATATGTAGTAATTGTATATACCTATATAGGCACAGTTTACAAAATAAATTTCCACAAAGTTTTTCAAGCTTTTCTAAATTCAAATAAAACAGCTATCGATTAAAGAAATTAAATAATTTATTATGTAATAGGTGGATAGAACTTTGATCATTTCAAAAAAATTTTACTTTAAAAATACTTACATTATCATTATTGACTTTAATAATTTTTTTAGCACGATATACTTATGCATTTTTATGCTAATCCACTTAAATTTTTTCAATGTGTTACAATTATGAAATTGAGGAATAACATAATGAAAAACCATGTTCAACATGGGCTCTCATGAGACGGTTGCTAAATCAGCGTTAAAAACTACTATAGAAATAATTTATGTTAACAAAACTTACAGGACTGCTACAAAACTATTTAAGGAGTAATCGTGCAAAGTTTCAACCCATGCTATGATACTTTTTACAGATTTAAACATTGAAATGACTAAAATCTCATTAAAAATCACTTATTAGGTTAGTATCCTGCTATGCTTATCGATTTTATTCAAGGCATGGGTAATCTAGTTACCTACAAAACAAAACATTAACTACGTAGGCAACTCCCTTAAGGACTGTTTATGCAAATAATAACAAAACTACTGGAAACTTTACGGTATGGTAGATTAGAGTATTCTGCAGTTATTTCTAGATGACAAATTTTTTTTTTTTTTTTCAGTTTGTAATTCCATGTGTTTTTCCAAATGGCATTACATATGGCATTACTAATCCAAAATCCCTTTTTTAAAGCTAAATGTAAAACCACATAAAATGTCGTGTGGCTTTCCCGAAGCAATTACGCATAGAATTCTGTCATCTGTTTTTCAGTTGGGTAGCCTAGCTAAAATTTTCTATCAGGAATATGTGTAAACGTGGTGTTCCCAAATGGTGCAAAAATCTAAAAGTATATAAAACAAGACGGCAATGGTACTCGCGATAAATTTTTATAAATATAAAATAATGAAGAAGCATTCATAAATTTTGTATTTTTTAAATAAAATAAAGTTGAATTGCCAAAAATCACATTAAAAAAAGTAGTTTTTTAATAATAACCTTATCGAAGCTTTATTTCTTTCATAGATCCTGTAACCCATTGTTTTTTTTTCCATTTTCCATTTTTTAAATATTAACTTATTGGAACCAAACCTGATTATTAAATATTCTAATTTTAAGTATAATTGGACCTGTTTTAATGCAGTAGGTTATTTAGAATAACATTTCGTAAAAGGTATATCTTTATTCGTTTATTATCCACTATAGAATTATAACTTCATACTTAGGTACCCACGTACTAAAAAATAAAAATATTGGCGTTGCATGCACCATCTACAGACGAGACTGACGCAAACAATTTCATGGTAGAGTGGCTATCCTTTTTTGTAAGGGCATCTGCCATTAAGTCATAACTATGGACGCTACCAACTGCGAACTAGTTGGAGTCAAAGTACATACCACTTCCCCCGCATTCATTACAATCATCTCCCTCTAATCCCCTCTCAAAGACAATTCTAATCTCCATTGCATAAACTCGCTATTTGACTCCAACATTCCTACGATCATGACTGGTGACTTTAACGCCAAGCACAAATCGTGGGGATACAAACACGAGAATCCCTAAGGACGGTCTCTTCTTAAGCACTTTCATAGCCTTGACATCAACATCGAAGTCTCACCTGAACCTATTTAATATCCTAGCCCCCCTGATGAGGACCTAGACATTTTAGACATCTTCCTAACGAAAAACTTGGCTATTTCTACGGAACCAGAAACCTCCCCTAACTTCTCTTGCAACTATAATCTAGTCTATCTAGAGATTCCTAGATCCCTCCTTACTATACCCGTTACTGCCAACTACATAGACTGAGTCCTCTTGGCTAAAAACTTAGAATCCTATCGTTTTAAATGTCAGCCCATTACATCTCAAATAGAATTCAACATTGCAGTGGACGAAATTACTGACGAACTCAACAGGTGCATCCAAGACGCCACCACAACAACCACAGATCCCCAACACGCACTCAAATTTCTACGCAACTTTAGGCGTCTCATTAAGGAGAAGAAAAGAGTCTGAAAAACTCTGGCAGAAACAAAGAACCCCCGAACTCAAAGTTAACCTCACTTCTTAAAACCGCAGTTAAATCTCAAGTTTTGAGAATTTTGAAACAAGGAATTTAACAAATTAGGCCTGAAGAATTAGCTCAGGAACATGCATGTATCAATCAGATGGTGCAGTTAGAGGTCCTTGGCAATCCAGAACTCAAGTACTGCTCAACCTTTGAAATCAGATGTATCATCTACTCCCTTAAAACGCGGAAATCCTCTGGCAGAGACAGCATCTCTAACAGCGTCCTTCATGTCCTCCCTCAAAAGTTATTACGATAATTTGCAGCGTTACAAACGCCACAATGTGCCTTTATTATTTCCCAACCACGTGGAAGAAGGCTGCAGTTATTTACCTCTCGAGGTGGCAAAAACCCTCAGCAACCTCTGGAGTCGTAAGCCCAATAGTTTTTCTCCTCGACCAGTAAAATCATCGAAAGCGTTATCGTTACCGGTATAAGCAAACACGTCACGGAAAACAACATTCTTCCGGACGTGCAGTACAGTCGTAGAGCCTGACACTTGGCAATATACCAGCTTCTGAGAGTCATCAAAGACCTCTCCGATAGCCTCATCTACAAAAAATTTACTGCGATAGCTTTCCTAAATATACAGCAAGCTTTAGGCAGAGTTTCGCAAGAGGGCCTCCAGTACAAGCTTATTTATTTAGGATTTTTGCATTGCCTTATCGGCACTGTTAAGTCTTACCTTTCTGACAGACTTATCCACGTTAAAGTAGACGACTCCCTCTTTGACCCCCACCCAACGGGCTACAACGGGCAATAACCTCCGGTCTCCTTCAAGGCTCCAAACTCTGACCCAACCTTTTTAACATTTTTTTTTCCATGACCTTCCCCAGTGCAAGGACATTAACACATACGTCTACGCAGACGACGTCATGGTCAGCCGTACGTCAAAACAACACTATCAGTGCACTACCCTTCGAAACGAGCATATCGTCACTCTCTATAATTGGTATCCTCTTTGAAAACTGGTCGTCAATGAGGCAAAGACTATAGGTAATTGTAGAAGATAAGAATTACAGAGTAGAAATCGACTGAAGCTACTCCGCCAAGTACCTTGGCGTCACGCTAGACCGACGACTTAGGTACGTTTGACTGTAGTGGCAGCAAGACATACAGAGCCTTTGTACATCTTAAGCCTTTTTTTAACAACAATGCAGTCTTCCGGAAGACCAAGCAATTAAGAGCATCGGTATCTACGCGATCCCAACGGGGAAGCGCTGCTAAGGGAAACCAAGTAAAGGCATCCAAGGCCCTTTCATGAAGATACTGAGGTCGGTCCTCGGTATTTCATGGTACATCAGGAATACTCAGATTATCAAGGAGTTCCACATCGTTTCTCCTATTTAAGCAACCCCTGTCCTTGTGTCTGAAGTCCCTGCTTTTATTACGTATCACTCCAACCCCACCATCGCCACTCTCGCAAACCTGGGCGCTTTGACCTTATAAGACGTCCATGCGCTCTTGTACAGAACCCTGAGGATCCCCAGAATACTCTAGGTCTCCAATCCTCTATGCTCTCATCGGATGCATCTCCGTAATTTACCAAAAAACCGCGACTTTAATTTCGCACGTTCTTTTTAGGAGCATTAATCTGCCCGCCATATTCTCTACGTCCTAAGCCTAGTACAACACTCACACCAATTACTAGTACGCCTCCAAATACACAATACATAGCGGACTCACACGTGCACACACAATATTCTTCGCTCTTCTAACTCTATTCCATCGCAAGCCAACATTCGAAGTTCGTGCAGATACGTAAGAAGTCCTCCTCTAATCTTTTTGAGAGCAAGCTGGCCTCTAAAATTCTCCATTATCTTTCATCTTCCTTCTTTTCTGAGGACCCTTTTGTCTTCTAGGCGAACAGTCCTATAAACGGACAGATTCTATATGGAGAGGTTAGTTTTAGCCGGTAGGTAAACTAGGTGAATCAGACACTACCACCAGAATAGCCTATGAAGATTTTTCCTTTCTCCCTCTATAAAAAATGCAATTAAAAAAAAAGTTTGCTGTACGATCTGAAGAAGCTGAAATAATTTTTTTGTAAATATTCTTGACGCTCCAGTGTACAAAATGAAGGGCTAAAATTTGCAGTGATTATAGTTCTATATTTATTTTTTCTGGGGGAAAATGTACTATCGCGTTTTATTGGTGCAGTTAGTTGCTAAACAAATATTATTATTGACGCATCGTGACGGCCAACAGGGCAGCGTAGTGGGGATGAGCACCGACTAATGCTTGAAGAAATGAACTTGGGCGTTTCAAATCATACGTGCTGGCAGAATCATTATTATTTCTGCTTCTTGTGATCGCACAGTAAACTATAACCAATCGATTTGGGGTAGCTTGACGAGATAAAACAAAATATCATCCCAGGTTTAAAAAATGTTCCAGTATATAAATAACACCTGTTCACACTTAATATGACTGTGTACGTGTATTAAACCGTTCACAGATTCTATAAATCATCATTATTTGATAATGTTTTTTATGGCATGAATAAAATTCAATGTAATAGTATTTGTTGATTAAGTACATTATTAGACTCTAATGGCATACTGTCAATAAGATACATTTTCATTAAAGTATGATGTGTACAATGTTTTGGTTGTATCTTTAGAATTTTTTCAAAGTAAAAAGTAAGTGACATCGAATACATGAAAAAAAATTATGTAACAATATTTTATACATTACAAATCAAGTATATAAATAAGACCTGTCAGGACTTAATACGCTTGTATACGTGTATTAAACCGTTTACACGTTCTAGGAATCATTTTTAGGCACGACTAATGTATTCGAGTGCTTGTTATTTTTGTCAGAGCAAAAAGTATAACCATTTTTAAATCATCTTTTTTTGATGTAAAACAAATCTCAAACCAACTATAATTTTTCAATTAAGTCAACTAATTCTTATTCAAATCGGCTCAAATTTTTACAGAAACTTTTTTTGTACCACACATTTTACTTTGCCGTGCAATGCAGATGCAGATGCTTTGTCATGCGAAATGTATGCGAAAACAGCAAAAAAAACCGTTTTTTGCTCGCCAATACAAGACATTTGATTTCTACAACATAGTGTTAGATTTAAAAGTTATACAGCTTATTAAAATAAGACTTTTTGCGAAGTAGTTTTCTTACAAAAATACACTTTTTTTGTATTCATTATATTTATTGATGTTGTTATCCTAACCATTTAAACAAAGAAATCGTTTAAGAATACCTCAAAAATCGTTTTGTGGTATAAAAATTTTTGACGTGTTATTTGCTAACCAGATTTTCAATATAAAACTTATAGATCTTATGGAAATGGACTCAATTGTGATGTGCGTTCATGTTTTCCGTGTCATTTTAACACAAGATACAACAAAATGCGTTTTGAAATGGTGGACATTGATTTATAAACTATTGTTATGGAATTTAAAAAATGTGTTTTACGTTGCTAACTTTTTACTTGAAAAGAGTTATAAATATATAACGAAACGTTGTACACTTTGTACCTTAATAAATATGTAACTTATTGACAGTGTACCATAAGAGTCTAATCATTTATCCAATTAAATAATATAACTGTATTAAATTTTATTTTTTCCATGAATAACATTATCGAATATAAATGATTTATAGAATGTGTCAACAGTTCAGCACACGTATACAAGCATATTAAGTGCTAACAGATGTTATTTAAATGCAGCAACTTTTTTTTTAATAAGCTAACACTTGTTGAAACCTAACTAACTCAATATTTGACTTACGTTTCACGTTGGAATTGCTTAAAATGCTCTTTAACGTATCTTACAGTTTGGCTTACTTAATCATCAAATAATATTTAACGTATAAGTAGGTTGTTTTTAATATCTTCGCATTTTCCAAATATTTTTGTCCATGTAAATGTCCAAATTAAGTTTAGGTCCCATAAGAGCCTGTGTTAATTACATGATTGTTATTTGTATAATTTTTAAAAAAATGACCCATAACAAATATTAAAAAAATTTTATAAGTTCTACGTATGTTTCCCTACGTAGAAAACTGAATATCATTGTGATTTTTGCATTTTATTATTATTCCTGAATTTCCATAAGTGCTAATAGGTATTATTTACATACTTAAAATATTTTTTTTTTTAAACTGAGATAATATCCTGTTCTATCTTGTCAAACTTCCCCAAATTAATTGCTTCTCGGGTTCTTATTTTCCAAATTAATAATTCATTGAAAAACTACATTTTTTAGCAGTTTCCTCGATTTTGATAAACAGCCAAATAATCTATTTCAATTTGTCGGGGCTGATTTGGTAGACATTTTTAATATCTTCAACTGATTCTGTTCAAGTATTGCTGTAAAATNTGTAGCTTAACTTGAGAATATGTTATAGGTAACAGCAGCCTGTTGCCTGTTTCTGGCTGGTAAAGTTGAAGAGACACCAAAAAAATGCAAAGATATTATAAAAATTGCCAAAAACTTACTGTCCAAAGAAAATTTTGCATCTTTTGGCGTCGACCCCAAGGAAGAAATGATGACATTGGAAAAAATTCTTTTACAAACCATGAAGTTTGACTTCAAAGTGCAACATCCTTATTCATATTTAACAAGGAGACCGTGGTTCAATTCCCGGCCAGTGCGACTTTTCGGGCAAGTACCTCTGTGATTTTTCTCATGTGCTTTTTCACCGCGCAATGCTCCTCGAGGAGGGCTTAGGCGACCTTCTCGCAGCAAAAATTGCCTAATTTCCCCCATTTAAAAAAAAAATAAAATTAAACAGTTATAAAAAATATATTACATAAACAAGAAATGTACACAGTATAGTCATGGCGCGACATGCTGCCATTAGGCTGACCAGTACGAGAATATAACTGCTATTATTAAATCTTTTAACCATTTTCAAACCACTACCTACTCTACTCTGATAACATCCTACGCTCGCATCTGTCACATACGCTGACATACTCATTCTTACAACTAGTCACGTATGGGGATGATGATCTAGCAAACTTGGCTCAGAAAGCGCCAGGGAGCCAAGGCTCCAGCAAATAAGATTAAAGAACACGAATCACACTTTCTATATATCTATATAAATGATTTTATCTTTCCGCTCACTATCTACTGCGTGCCAAAATATTATTTAGCCTATATGCTTTTAATCTAAAATTAAATATTGTTACAGTTAATTGGTGATACAGTTGGATAATTCAAAAAATTTATTATTAATCATTTTAACATTTCAAAAATATTTTTTTACTTAACATACGAGTTGAAATTTTAAACTGCCTCGTATTCTTCTTATCAACTAAAGTCTCTCCTTACTGCTTCACTCATAAGTTCAAACTCTGTCAGTCACCATCTCCATACGTCACCCTCAATAGTCATCCAAAAAAAGCTTGAAAAATATTGGAAAATCGGTGTTTTTAGTAAATGTTTATTCAATTTTAAATTTCATAAAATAGATAATTAACACTTTGACAATAAAATATGTTACAAATATAATGATGATATACACATAATTAATTATTGTAAATTGAAAAATAAAGATACGTAAAAGCAGTTTACATTAAAGTAATTCGGGAGTAATAATAAAATGCAGAGATCACAATTATATTTTCTTTTCTAGGTAGTCTAGAATTCGAAGAACTTAAATAAATTTTTTCAATATGTAGTACCTATAGATCATTTTTAAAAGAATTATACAAATGAGAATTATGTGATTAACATAGGGCCGTAGCCTCAATTTAAACATTTATAAGAACAAAATTTTTTTTTTTTAAATATAAAGTGCAGGGACTAGTCGCGTAGAACCATGACCCGGGGCAAGGAAGCGCGAAGACGCTCGTAAATAAGCAGCGGTCTTGTCGGCATGGCAAAGGGAGAGGGAAGGCCAAGCAGAGGCTGAAGAGCGAACACGGGAGAGGCGTTCAGAGGATAAGTTCCTCTTGGAGCGGACTGAATAAATTTGGATGGTTAAGTGTTGTCTAGGAACCGAGGGCTCTTCTTTTGATTCCCTCGAGAAGCAAGGCCATCTTGATTGAGTTTTTTGCCTCTACTTGGTCTCCTCTCTGTGGTGTTCGTAAGTAAAAGGGGCCGTTTTGATTGGCGAATGAAACGAGTTCGTAAATTGTCTTTGAGACGATTCCTCGTTGTTGAAGCAATAAATCTCTTGTAGTAGCTTCGTAGACGTACTTGTTTTTTTTTGTCGATTTAATTGGCTATCTTATATTGAAGTTCTTTTTTCTTTTGTTTTCTTTATCGTCGTTCCGTGCCATCTAGCTGACACACCCATTGATTCTGCGACGCGTCAACAATTGTAATCCTTTTCATATTCTTCATATATTATAAATAAAATATATATTTAATTTTTGGTTAAGTTGCAATTTAATTGGGTTTCAACAAGACTTAATGATGGCATTATGTTTTTTATAAGATAAGAAAGGGATTGTATTAAGCTACACTCTTTGTCTATCGTTGTATACGAGATGTAGATTTGAATATATTTTGAGATTATTTTGCAATCGTTTTGTATTTCTTCACGCACCTGATATTGCTGGTCTCAACCATATATATTGTGTTTCTTTATAATAAATAAATGCATGTTTGAAGGGTCAAACCACCTGATCCCCCCCCCCAAAGAAAATAAGACACGTAAAAGGTATTAAAAAAAAAAATATTAACGAATTAA
Source organism: Copidosoma floridanum (assembly GCF_000648655.2). The sequence goes on along the minus strand of NW_019384249.1, from coordinate 376,124 downwards.
TTATTATTTAATAATTTAGTGAACAAAATTTTAAGATATGTTGTAGCTCATTTTAAACAATGCCAACGTCAAACGTAAGTAAAATGTTGAGTTTGTTGAGTGCAAGAGGGAGGGCGTGGTAAAGGGGGTGAAGCTGAACAAACAGGGAGAATTCTCTCTTCTCCACCCCTTTGAATAATACTTCTAAACCTACTTAAGTCTGCACGATTTTCAATCTCGTAATTAGATTTATTTGGAATGTATTTTAAAAACGACATGGTTGGCTCGTAATAACTAAAGTAAGAAATATAAACCTTTGTTTCTTATCTAGAATAATTAACATCCTGTAGTACCACTTTATCTGTAATAAGATAGTATTAGATGCCAGTGAATTTAGCTTGAAAATCACTTTTTTGCGAATAAAAAAATTTGTAAAGAATAAGACGCAATAAAAATGTAACAAATTATTCTTAAGATTTTGTATGAATAAACCAATAGTGATAAAAGATGAGAATGTTGAGATAATAAATCAAACAATTATTATTTAAAAAATGCCCAATTATAGAAAAAACTAAATAAACATCAATTAATACATAGAATTGCTGTTACCATACAATTTATAATCAAACCAATTTAATTTACAGACAATACATATTTACACTCAAAGTACGGTACGAGCTCACAGTATAACAGAATTGCTCGTAGCAGATTGGGTAGGGTACTTGACTTACGTGCTGAAGATCACCACTACTTCGATTCTTGTAGAAAATTTTTTTTTGTTTTTTGTCAGGAATAAAGAAATAATATGCAAAATTTGCTTCCTTCAGAAATGCGCTTGTGATGACTCGAGGTGGTTTAGCGTGGTGACCTTACAAGTATGGTGCGTTGGGGTGGGGCAAGGTTAAAGTAACATGCAAAATTCACTTCCGTCACATATTTTCTCCAAGTCACAAATCCGAAATCGATGATTTACTCTGTAGTGCAGAACGCGCCTACAGAAGTATAACTTAAAAAATATCATATTCTTATGCCATCGTTGTAAGGCCAGAACATACTGCTTACACCCTTTGAATGCGATAAGATCAAAATTTTAATTGCTTCACTATAAATTAGATAACAATATGCTACCTACCGTAAAAATTTAATGCAAAACTGCTCGTTTTCTGCAAATACTTATAGAAAAAGGATAGCATGTGATAGCTTCACATCGTTATACATTGAAATGATACTGCCACCTTAGAAATAGTGATCGAAACTGGTAGGTGGAGTAAAATAAAATCTTTTATTTCAAATATATGTATTTCATTTACCGAGCGCGCGGTGGCTCAGTTAGCTAGGTCGTGGATTGGCACGCGGGAAACCGTGGTTCAATTCCCGGCCAGTGCGACTTTTCGGGTAAGTACCTCTGTGATTTTTCTCATGTGCTTTTTCACCGCGCAATGCTCCTCGAGGAGGGCTTAGGCGACCTTCTCGCAGCAAAAATTGCCTAATTTCCCCCTACCCCCCTCCTGTAATGGGAGGCCTCCCATCCCTTTCCTTGTCCCTTTCCCAAGTGCTAAGTGCCCATAGTAGTGCCCTTATTAAAAGGAGCCAGACGTAGAGCATATTAAAAAAAATACGTATATATATATATTTCATTTGTATTACTTCTGATGATGTAGATAATTTTTCCAAATTCTTGAATGACGAAACTACATTTAAAGATGTTTTTACGGACACATATTAGCTACATCAATCCGTTTCATATTTATCAGAGTGGTTAAATAATGATATAGTCGTGCAGATAAAATACTGAAAAGAACTGTAGATATTATTAAATTATAAGTTTAGTCTCGACATGTACGAAGTAACCTAACAAACACCGCGTGCGCCATGGATTTGCTGTCACACCACACTATGCTGTCACTGTGTGCTTATTGTGCTGCCACCTGTATCGTCATGCATAGACCACGGCATGCTGACACGCTGTGCCGTCACAGTGCGCTCATGATGCTGTCTGCCGTGGGATACGATGCGCATGATTGTGACGCACACCATGACTTCAAAATGCCGTCATTTTGCTTGCATGATAAACTTATGAATACAATTAATGATAAAACTGCCATTTTGATTATTTACTTCTTGTTTTTCCTTAAAGTGATAGGCAGAGTTCAATCAGGACGTAGTGATTTTCTTATCAATCTGCAGAATTCTGAGGAGTTTGAAGAAAATTTTAAGGTAATCAAGTGTCGTGAAAGCTTTTATTAGCAATGTATCGTGTGAAACATTATCGATCCCGTAAGAATTTTCAGGAATACTGCCCTGAGTACCGTAGAAAAATACAGCGGTTAATTCTAAAGTCTCGTAACGATCATTTAAAATACTCATGGGAAGATTCTTATGGTAGTATTAATTCGGTTAAATTTGTAGACAACTATGAAAATGATAATTGTATGGTTGAGATTCAACATCTAACATCTTTTAATGATAATTTGTCTGATTCATGCAGTGTAAAGAGTGTTTTTAAGCAATTTCATTCTTCCAATGCATCTGTTTCTTTTAAACAAGACACGATTGTAGAGTACGATACCTTATCAAGTATCGAAGAACGTCTTGGTGATGCGTTTTAATCTACTAATATGAATCAGACACAAATTAAAGCAGTGGTTGAAGTTCTCCGAACTCATTCGTGTTTAGCTGCTCTTCACAAAGACCCCCATACTATTTTACATACTCTTCGTTTTAGTGTACCTATTCAAGAAATTGCTGGGGGTGAATATCTTCATTTAGGATTTGAAAAAGCTGTTAAATCGATTCTTGAATGTACTCCACAGGAAAAAATTCCTGAAGTTCTGCATGTTGATTTTAGTACAGATGAAGCTCCTTTAGATAAAATGTCGAGGGTAAGAATATGGCCCATTCAAATAAGAGTTGCCAACATTGAGGGTAGCAAGCCAGAAATTGTTGCTATATAGAAGGGTTCTACAAAACCTAAGAATTTCGTTGATTTAATGAAACTCTTTGAAGATGATGTGCTTGCAGTATTAGGTAATGGAGGCATTCAATTCGAGAATATTAAAATTCCTTGTGCAATTCGCTGTTTTATAGCAGATGCTCCAGCTCAAGCTTCTATTCTTGGACATCTAGATCATAATTCTCGCGTGCCGTGTTCAAAATGTTGGGTAGTAAGAGAATATATTCGTTCTAAGTTCTGTCATGGTTTTTCGAGATACAGATTATCCTTAACGTACAAATGAGGAGTACAAGAACAAAATAGATGGAGAACATCATCAAGAGGGTGAGAGTGCACTTGACTGTCTGCCTTTAAACTTTGTTTCTCAAACAATATTTGATTACATGCACCTAGTTTGTATAGGTGTTATGGAAAAAATTCTAAAAGGTATAGTTGATGGATCTTATGCTAAATCTGTTAAAATATCGAAAGAAAATTTAAAGTTGTTGTCTGAAAGAGAAGGTATAGTGAAACTATTTTGCCCTCACGATTTTGCTCGTAAATCTATTATAATTGAGAAACATGGGGACTTCAAAGCTACAGAATACCAACAAATTCTATTGTACAGTGGACCTGCTATCTTTGCCGGATAAGTCGGTTCTTCTGTTCATTTACATTATTTGTTGTTTCATGTGCATTTATGTAAGTCCCCATCCTTCTGAAGATCTCCTTTTGTTTGCTAAAACTGCTACAAAAATCTTTGTTGGGAGGGCCGAAGAAGTGTATGGTTGTAAGTTTTTGACGTACATAACTCATGGTCTTCTGCATCTTATCAAAGATGTCAGAAATTTCGGTCCACTTGACTCTTATTCCGCTTTTCCTTACGAGAATAACATGACGTACTTTCGTCAAGTCTGTCGTAAGCGTAATCAACACCTTTAACAGATTTTTAATAGGCGCGCAGAATCCCAACGCAGAGTCCATTTGTAAAAAAATCATCAAAATTTAATAAAACTAACTGGAGAGCATCGTAATGGTCCTATTCCTGAAAACGGTCAAAACTATCGCCAGTTTTCAAAGCTTAACTGTAACTCGTTATTTTTATCCATACACATAAAAGTGATAATACTGTATTTCTTCGTGATTCAAGAGTGCTGTTATTAAAAATATCATTCAAGTCGACAATGAACGTTGTTAATTAGCTATTCGCATTTTTAATAAAAAAAGTGATCTTTTTAGTCATGGGTCACTGCGTTCATCCATCGCTGATATGTTTAAAATGAACAGCCTGTCGCCAATTATAAATTTTATTTCCCTGTGTGACGTGCAAGCCAAATGCTTCCGAATGCCGTACTGGTCGAATGATTTTGTTTGTCCGAAACCTGTGAAAGGTCATTTTGTTGTTGTTAAAATCATTGCAAGTGAAACTTGAATCTAGTCTATTCAATTTATTAATCTTCATTTTATTTTTGTATCTATACTTGTTTTTTTTTTTTTTTTTGAAACACTATTAAATGACAATTATTTGTACATGCATACCATTGAACCGAAGAAAAAAAGCATTAATTCGATTAAGCGCTATAACACGCAACATCTCTCAACCAAATAGGTGCATTGAAAGCGCTTAGCCGAATTGGTGCGTTTTATATCACTTGATCAAATTAATGTGTTCTTTCCTACAGGCAACGATAAATTGTTACCTTGTACAAAAAAAAATTATTCAATTTAAAAAAAACGTATTTCACGGTTCTCTTGAAAAAAAATGTTCACAAAATATTTGTAAAAATGTCATGTAAAATATTCGTAAGAATTTTTTTGCAATGTTTAATAATAGAAGCTATGTATATAAAGATAAAATCACTAACAAAAGGACGGGAAAAATCTTAGCTTTTTCGATCAAATACATTTTGTTGCATACAAACTTAGAAACTAATTGTGATTAAATTAAAATTAAAAAGTCTGTTCGTCCGCAAATAACTTTGATCTCTTACGTTCATGATAGTGTCATAAAATATTTAACTTTATACACATTTATATTTTTTATAAAGCATGCAAATATATATACACACATGTATAAATACAAGGAAAAATGCACTCTGAATTTCATTTACAGTAATGCCTCCCAAAAAAAGAGAGACAGGTACAGAAGCGCTTTCCCCCCAACAAGCAAAAATCAACATGCTAAGAGACTTAAATAAAACGAGCAAGGTCAACAATACATTATTAAGTAGCTCCCACTCAAGGCTCAATTCGAAATGCTCATGGAGTGCAGCTACATATGCCCTCACAGTCCAGCTCAAACACTTACTCTAACACATCAACTCTGCTAAAACAAACACCTACAGGAGCTACAAAACAATGCATGCAACCATACAATTCACCTACAACAGGAACCTTCTTAACACAAACAAAGACAATTACGCCCACAATAGTAACAACCACGCTCACTTTACCTCGAGTGTCATCAATAATTCAAATTTCTACTAATAATGCAAACAAATTGTTCCATACAACATCAGAAACTACACGATCGGTAGAAACACTCACACAACCAATGACATATATTCTTAAAGCATCCTCAATCCATTCACAAAAATTATTACGAACAACATTAGCAACCACGCTCACCACAAAAACACCCACACTTCCAACAGCATGAACTCTTCAGACATCCTTAACAACCCACCCACAAATATTCGCACCTACATCATCAACCATAGACACAACAAGAACACCGGTAGTAATGTACAATACTCCAGATTTTTCGAATACACTGAAGTAAGTTTCTTTTCAAACGTCATTCTCTTTAATTCACATAAACTTCTTAAATCAATTGTACGTGAAATAAAAAAGAGTTAATAAAATCAAACTAATTTTTTATGTTTTAGCAATTTTATTGGCCAAATGCAATTGCTTCTGGATAAACAAGAGTAAGAGATCATTTGTAACAAAAACTCTTTAATGTTTTTTTTTGCAGTTACGTGCGAAAAAAATTTAATTGTTAGCTCTAATTTTAGTACGTCAATTTCTGTTTACTTGCGTGCAAAATATGTACTTATACTAGTGCAAATAGTATTTTTCACATGAATTTAAGCCCAAAAAAAAGTGTATGTAGTAGCGCGAAATTTTTTATATTTTTTGCAAAAATATAATATTAAATTCAACGTGTAAATTTTTCGCACCTTACTGCAAAAATGTACGCAACAAGTGCAAACGCGATTTTAACACTCATGTAATTAGCGTGTTCTTATTATCGACTTTACTTTTTTATTGTACTTTTAGTACACATGTGGTCATGTGGTAAACTTTCTCAGCAACTCTGACAACTTTTAAGGACGATCTCCGGGTATAGCAGTTTTCGTAAGAATTTGCTGAAATTGAAATGTGTGTGAAATGAAAGTGTTATTTACACGTGAGCAAAATTTCAACAGGTGTTTCCTTACTAAATTGCGAACTATTCAGTCTTAAAGATTGTCAATTTTAACTGTGCAGTATATCTACAGCTATAATATAGGCAAAAAAACGCACACTTTCGAGCATAACTTCACGAATTTTCACAGTATTTTTCCTAAAAAATTGTATGTAATAAACAAATTCCTAAGGAAAAAAATGAGTACAAGTCTTATAGGCCTTTCCATATCAATTAATGAGTAACAATAATTTTAATAACACCTCATCTGGCCTCCGCCGAGAGAGAAGCAGACCCCCCAAGCAACTTGGCAACACTGCAACATCCTGTTACTTACTGAGTACAGAAAAGTCAGACGACGGTCACGAAAAATGGCCCAACTCAAATATCAAACAACTGATTTTCAATGTCAAGTACAATTATGAGATTTTGTAATACTGTAATATCACAAGTAGCGTCGTGAAAATTGGCAGAAAGTCTCTATACTCGCCTCGAAGCACCTAACCCTAACGGCCAGAGTACATATATATAGTAAGATCGGTGGCGAGATGTTGTAGTGTCGCCAAGTTTCTTATGTGTCTGCGCATCGTCTGCTCATGCAACGAAAAAGAGATTCTCAACTTACATCAATTTTTATTTAGAACCACTGGACCCGGAGATCGTCCTTAAACACTGATTACTGGAGCAAAAAGTCTATTTGTTGACAGAACTAGAAAAGTAAGTATACCATTAATGATGATTGTTTCTTTGAATCATTCCTATTACATCATAATATATGTCGTTTTGCAGAAAAAATAGTGATATGTTAAAACGCTTGGTTAATCGTAAGACTCGAAGAATAAGAGAAGCTCCTGCATGTATACCTTTTGAGACTGTAGATAGCCTTACTGCATTTAATGAAGCTGATGATGAGACTTATTATGATATTGCATGTAAAGGTACATATTTTTTTTTTTTTTTAATTTAGGGTACTTTCAGTATTACATTGGTATTCATAAACCTTTTTTTAGGTCGACTACTTAAAGTATTTGGGAGGTTTAACTCTTGGTGACTGCGCTGCCAAATATCTAAAAGAAGGATTGAGTGTAAACAAAAATTTACTGGATAATTTGACGTGGTTCGGGCAACGTAACAAAACTAAATTATCAACGACTTATTTTGCGAGAGCATGTCAGGGTATAATTACTAGTGCAATACTATAATTTGTTGTATTATTATTATTTTTTGGTATGATTGTACAACAAATAATTATTATTTTTTAGATGCCATGAATGAAAATGCTAACTTTGAAGAGCCGATCACGAAGGATACTTCTAATCATCTGATGAAAATGGCACTTAAAAGTTTAAAAAAGAGTTTGCGGCGCCAACTTGGAATTGTTCAGCGATCACCAAATCAATCTCCTCCAAGGATAAGGGCAAGGATGAATGGCGAGATGAATGGTTTGGATGATGATGATAATCAATCCCATAACTATCAATCCCATGGTAATTTTTCCCTATTTCTTAGATTTTTTTGGCAAGGAGTTGTGATTCATAATTGTATAAACTATAATTCTTATAATAGTTTGTTATTTAAACATTTATAAAAACGTTACTTTTTAACGTTTAAAAATTTAATATATATATTTTTAATATAACTACCAATAGACAATGAAGAACAAGATGTCATTTACGAAAAAGACGAAAATTTAAATGCAGATGAGATTGCAGAATTTGAAAGTGATCCTGACATGGACCCTTAAAACATTATGATTTGATTTATAAACAGAAACAATAGATTCGTTTAATGTAACAACTTGGGTTTATTACTTATGTATGTGTTAATCTTTAACGATGCTTAATTATTTTAAATAAATAATTTATTTCTCAAGTTAAAAAGTATTTTATGTTTATTAATGAAAGCATAAGCTTTTAGGTAAGAGCACGCATGCATTTCGCATGGTGCCACAATGGCCACAAAACGTAGAGCACAATGTATGAATTTTGCCAGCACATCGTGCCGTCACGTCATGACGGCTATGCGAATGCACTTGGACGTCCAAGTGACAACATGTTATGACGCGCGTGACCGCATTGTATCAATATTGTGCCGTCACAGTGTTTGTTGGAAAATATAAAATTGTTAAATTACTTACCATCCAACTCTGTGGCGAAAATTTTAATAAAAAAAGTTTCTAGATAAACTTTTTTCATCATTGAGTTGGCTGAAGTGATTCTCTAAGAAGTAAAAACAGTTCATGGTAACGTTCTATACCCTAAATCTCCTCTTGTCTTTCAGCCGCAACGTGGCCTTCATTAAAACAACATATTACTAGGTATGTTCGGGGACCGAGATTGGGCGTACGCCGTCAACCCACGGCTGCCTGCGCTCTCCCGAACTCGACCAAAGAACGAGCGTTCTTTCGTCAAGTCCGGGCAACTCCCGTTAACTATCAGCTGTTCTGTGTTTTTCAAATAAGGAAAAGTTTATTTAATTATTGCACCTATATCTCCAATTCTACACTACGTGTACAACAATGGGTTCTTATACTGTAAGTAAAAGTAAAAAAATTTCTTAATTTATAATTCTTTTCTGCACAAACACTTGTATTATATAGTACCATGTGTACCGATATGTAAATGTTTTAGATTAAGGCCATTCTTTATTAAAGATTGTTTCTTGGAAATAGCTGGAAACTTTATTAATTTCACACCAAACGGTAAGATATATTAATTGATGACCTTACTTTTATAGCTTAAATGTATTATGAGGCAGCTGTTAAATTATTTATTGCAGATTCCGTAGAGTAGGCACTTAAAAGAAATGCTGTCCTAATGAAAAACGATCAACTTACTTCGCAAGATTTTGAGAATGCTTATCCCGCTAATGCGGTTACCATTTCAAACAATGATGTAGGTGCTAACAATGAGAGTAGACAAAAGGATGATCAATTGTCGGACTTATCGAAAAACACGTCTTCAGTTCCAGCAGAGATTAGTAGGGAGATTGCCAGTGTCTATGGTAGAGAGTGTGTCGCTTTTTCCCACTGATTTGAGTGCACCGTCACCGCAGACCAGTCGAACTATACGCACGCTTACAGCAGCGGAGGGGAAGATCAAAATGTGCGTACGATAGGTACCTAGTAGAAGGGAAAGGAATATGTGCGTACACATGGGTATAACTATATACGTTTTGGCTGCCTCTTGCCTGAGCTCTCGAGTCGAGTCCCTCGGCTCTCGGCTATCGCTGCAGCTCTCGCATGCACGTATATACCTATATATGTTTCCGATGCGCTGTATTCACTCAAAAAAGATTTTGTTATGAATGTTGGACAGTTAAGTATGTTATTATGTCCGGTAATATATTACTCGTTAAATAGGTAAGTATTAAAAACATTTGAACAGCTTAATATCGCTTAATGCGAAGTTTTTTCTTGTTTAAAGTGACAAATCGAGTAATGATTACGTGAGTCCCGATATTTAATGTAAGTTCTCGAAACTTCTCAATAAAATTATTATTTTTACAACTCGCATAATGTATGTTATTATAGGTACACTAAAAAAAAAATTGTACATGATATATAAATACGACGTACCGTAACGTTGGAAATTATTAATTCTTTAATAAATATTTGCTTATTAAAATTTTTTCAATTAAATAAGAGCTCTTTGCTTTTATCTTAACGTTTATTTAGCAATAAAAGACTTTTCTAGAATTAAAATGTCGTTCTTCGATAGATGTAACATTTTCAATAA
>NW_019384249.1:344921-355512 GCF_000648655.2 Copidosoma floridanum | reverse complement strand
AAAAAACTTTTTAAAAACTGTCTTGTCCCCCCTCCAACCATTGTGTAGTTGTTAATTTTTTAAGATAAAAATAAAATACCAGGAGCTGCTTCTGACTGTGTAGAAACTAATTCTTGATTGTCTTTATTTTCACTTTCACAACTTACTACTTCTTTTCCTTTTAATTTCATCCAATACTCAAACATTCCTTCAAATTTTTTTTCCCCACTCCAAAATCTTTTTGCTTCTGCTTCTTTGAATTCATTTAATAAATTTTGATCCAGTGATTTCTCAAATAATTCTAATAATCCACTATTTTTTGTAGGACTTATACTGGCAGAAAATTTTGTCTTCTTTTTTTTACTAAATATGTTGTAATCAATTGCATTTGGATCAAATGGATACAGTCCTGTACATTTAAAACCACTCTTAACAATAGCAGCTTCGTCTATCATATTATTAAGAGTTTCTGCAATCACATTAGGACAGTGTTCTTTTTTTAATCGGCTTACATTATTATTTATTTTCCATTTATCAACAGTTTTTGCCCAAGTTGCTTTAAATGGAGCAAAAAAAGCGACATCAAGTGGCTGAGATATATGATTCGAGTGAGGGTATAAGGTGACTATCTCAATTTTGATCTACAAAATTTGATTGAGGGGATAGTTGCATGAGATGAATGTCCATCTAAATACATTAAAACAGGAAATTCAATTTTACTGTCAATCACCCAAGGATAAAATATATTGACAATATACTCATAAAAAGTTTCTGCAGTTTGCCAACAGCTATCAGAATCTTCTAATCCCCAACCTTGAGGACAATTTTTTAAAACTTTCTCTGGAATACCATCTTTATATTTATACATCACCATAGGAGGGGCACGAACACCATCAGCATTATACATAAAAGAAGTTGTAAAATTACCCTTCTCATCACCATCAACTTTTGTTTGTAAACTGTTTTGGAGCCTACTTTAGTGATGACTGGCTTTAGGACATCACTCTACACTAGTTTCATCACCATTAAATATTTGAGAAGGTTTTAAATTTTCCAATTTTTTTTCCTTTAAAAATACTTGAACCTCTGCAAACCATTCTCTCATGTGTTCTTCAGTGACGTCTGCTTGAACCTTAATCAAATTTTGTGCCATTCTTACTGTCAATTCTGGGTGTCTTTTGAAAAAATCTTCCATCCAACGTCGTCCTGGTCTGCCATTAGTAAAGGGAGTGTCTAAACATTCAGCTTGTACATACTGTTGCACAGAATCTAACAATTCATCTTTTGACATTGGATTTCCTCTCTCAGCTTTGTAAATAATAGCGTTCACAATATCATCTTCTGCTTCCTTTGAAAAAACAGTAGGTGGTCCACTTAAACTGTCAAATTTTCCAGGAAAGCATATTTTTCTGGCAAAAGTTGTACGAGGAACTCCAAAATTTTTAGCTGCCAACCTGACTGTAGTTCCATTTTGCACCGCTTTCAAAGCGTTAGAAAGAGATTCTTTGGAATAATTTTTTCTACTCTTTTTTTTTGTCTTTGTTTTTATTACTTTTTTCTTTGGTTTTGACTTGTTTTGACTCGTTTTACCTAAAAGAGTATGAAAATTTGTAAACACATTTTTTGTTTTGTTGAAATTTAAGGTTAACTTTTTGTAAACAAATTATGATGTTAAAAGTATTATTACTTACCCATGGTTTTAGACACACTAATGTTTTTATGATCACTTAATTTTTGAAACAACAAAAATTTGTTTAAATAAATATAAATTAAACATAAAAACAATGATCAAAATTAGTGGCCCATAATACGTACGATGACTGACTGTGTGATAAAACATTTGGGCCACTCTACTTTTACCGACTCATAATAAGTACACCAAACAAAAATTATGGATATAAGTTGGGCCACGACTTTTTTAAAATAATTATAATATTATAAACAAATCTAAGATCGCTAATGGAATCTACAAGCTTCAAGCTATTTATAATGTCATTTTCATATAATGTATATTTTTTTAAAACAATAAAAATTGTAAGTATTATTTGCGTGATTGGACGTCTACATTCCATTTATTCCTCTGCGATGTGAGCTAGTCAGATGGGACGATTAGAAAAAAATTTTTTTTTAAAGTTCAGAAGTATTATAGAAAAATTAACTTAGCTCATTAAAAAGATTAAGGTTCAAAGAATACACTTTAACTTTTATTTAGTACATAAAAATAATTTTAATTGTTAAGATATACGGCTCAATCGTCAAATGGCCCATAATACGTACAGTGGCCCATAATAGGTACGTTTACCTTAGTAGTATTTCACCTTGAGTAAGTGCCGTTTGCTCATGATATTTACATCAGTTGAGTCAAAAGTTTAATTATTGTAAGTATCACAGTGAATAGCTAATATAAGCGTGAGTTTGCAAAAGTTTTGGTTAAAAAAAATAACATGAAAACGTATTGCGTGCCAACGTGTAAACTCAAAAGTTACGACTTAGCAGCTAAAAATATAACCTTTCACAGGTAAATACTTATGTACACTTTCTTCAGAAGTTTTAGTATTATACTTTATAGAAAAATAGAGTTGCATATGAAATATGTTTTTATATGTATAATATTTTAGTGCTAGCAAAGATGAAAAGAGAAGAGAGCAGTGGGCAAATAGTCTAGCTATTCGTTGTCAAATAAAAATGACGAACAACTCTTTTATTTGCAGTCATCATTTTGAACCAATATACTTTTATACTTGTGGGCTTCGCAAAAATGTTAGACTAGTATCATTAAAAATCACGCTTATATTATCTATTCACTGTGATACTTACAATAATTAAACTTTTGACTCGACTTGATGTAAACATTATGAGCAGACGCCACTTACTCAGAGTGAAATATTACTGTACCTATACATAGAGTCAACGGATAGCCAATCGCGAGCGAACAATGAGAAAAGGGTTAAAAAGTGGAGTACCCCAAACCTACTACTTTCTCTCTCTCTTTAATGGCCTACACGTTATCCCATTACGTGCTTCCTCCATATGTATATGCTCTAAGATAGTTAATGGGGGTCGCCCGAACTTGACGAAAGAACGCTCGTTTTTTGGTCGAGTTCGGGCGAGCGCAGGCGAGCGCGGGTTGACGACGTACGCCCAATCTCGGTCCTTGAACATACCTACTGTAGATACACAGGAAAAGTTATACATGTGTGAAAGTTCTTGAAGTAAAGAAAATCGAACAAAACCAAACGAAATCTACGTCTACAGTTTAGTAAAATACGTAAAAACTTAAGTAAATTTCAATACCGTAACAAAAAATTCTTAGCAGTAGAAGTTTAAGGATATATTTTTCGCGTTTTTTAAATGTAAAATTGAAGTTTTTAAACCAGATAGTAATAAAATACTATAGTATGCTGCCTTAAAACCTATGAGAGGTCACTTAGAAAAGTATTAGATACTGAATAAAAGAAGATTTAGCTGCTACCATCTGCTATTTTAGTTTTTATGCAACTTTTGGTATAAAATAATTGAATATTTGATAACGCAGATATAACGATTCATAAAAAGTTAAAGAAAGGAAGTATGAAAATACTAAAATTAATAGAAAAAAAGCATCGAAAGAGAAAGTGAGAACTACATGTACAGAATTCTAGAAAGAAGGAGGATAAAATAAAAAGAGAAAGGCAGAGAAGAGGCAGAGCCTATACAGTAAACAAAGGATCTACTCATAGTATGAACGTACATTTCTGTAGAAGTTTTATGTCTTCTTGAGTGTGTGGGTGTGTTTATGTGCGTGAGAGTTAATAGTTCTGTTCAGATCCTGCACATGGTAACTCTACACACCTGTGTGTATACGCATGCACTAGGCACTAAGCATACATTCCATATGTTACTATTATTTGTTCAACAGAAAATTCAAATATTGATATTTTATTTATCAAACTTTAATACAAGTAACAACATATTTATTTCTTCTTCTTGCTTGCATGGATATGAGTTGCATTAAACCTTGCATCCTAGAAGATGTCTGATACATTTAATGAAAGAATTGTGGAATAGAGTTATCTAGTAAAATACATAGAATGACACTCAAAACTAAATCTAAAAATATGATATTTTATTAAATTTATTCTAGATATTAGTTTTTGTTTCAATTATCAACATAATTTTAAGATTATCAAAAAATTTATTCTTATTTTGTACATTTCAGTAATAAGATGTAATGTGACTTTACAAGGCTGAAATTATTTAAAGAAATAACAAAAATTTTAAAGAATGATATAAAGGGAGTTTAAGCTAAAGTGGAAACAATTTTATTGGAAAGTAAGAGTTTAAGGTATCATTTATCACTTGATAAAAAAAAGAAAATATCAGATCAAATGCATAAAATAAGATTAAAATAGGATGTAAGTGAAGGAATAGAAAACAAATTTTTTCTTTTTTAATTATGATTGGTTACGAAAATTTATTGAACTGAAAAAAGAAAACCAAAAAAAAGGAAGGAAATGATAAAGAATTAAAAAAAAAAAAACAAAATGATGAAAAATTCCATTGCAGGTCAGCGAGAGCTCAGTTTCTCAGTCTCTTCTGAACCAAGTAAATGCAGGAAAACAGAAGAGTCACGACTGAATGTATTAACTGAAGCTCTCCTATACTCAGCAATAAGTAAATTACAATTTGAAAGTAATACCGATTTTGGAAAAGTTGTGCGTGATATTTCTGAAGGGAGTTCTACAAAAGCTTCGAAATACAGAAAATCATTGGAATTTTTCACTAGTAATGAAGCATTGTCATTGTTTATTAAACTTGGATTTTGTCAAAGTAATTATCAGCAGCTGCAAAATGCTTATGTGCAGAAAAAATCAAGGATAATTTTATCATACAAGAAAGAGAAATAAGTACTTTTAAAGTTTCTTTTAAACTGTATGTAAAATGGAAAAAATGTTCACGTGTAAATAATTCACACGTTTTTATTGTATTACCATTTTATTGATGCTCATTATTTACCTTACATTCAGTAGAAAATACGACTCTCAAACCATTTTACTATCACCTCTCTTCAGCTGGTTTAATAAAGTGCTTACTTATGTCAACAATTAGGTGGGTGCTATATATGAATTAAGCACTGCGTATGCTATAAGAACCTTTAAATCACAGAAAAAACTTTTTTTTTAAAAGTAATGGTTTGCTCTCAAACCATATATAGTGGGTCGAGGGACAGTGCGACGGATAGGGTCACGTAGTACTGATTGGTTCCACTATTTTCAGCACCTCCCACAATTTTCCATTGTATATAGATATACAGTTCTGTGCCTAAGTCATTGTAGGGCATTTTCTATAATAGCGCTGCCCCCACGCACTTGCTCAGTGCAGTGAAAGCGCGATTGTAGAATGGAGTGGTGGTGGGATGTGAAATGTTATTTACCATTTCAAATTGACCGCCACTGACATGTGCTATAAATGGCGGCTATCCACTGCACTGTCCTTAGATCCACTGTAAAATCGCACAACTGACGGAGCCCCTTAGTATTGTAAAAAAAAATCACATAATGTATTTTCTACATGAAATGAGAAGAAAGAACATATATTAACCATTTCGTTAGATATCTTAAAAAATCTAAGTCTGTGTAGAACGAGTCAGTACTTGTATGGAACCTGTTTGTGCTCGTACACAACTAGCAATAATTGTGTACACAAATATTAAGTCGATGCAAATTTTTTTTTGTGCAATCCAAACTTTACAACGTAAATCGTACTTCTACACTGTATAGAACTTAATTGTACTCGTACACAATAGACTATAAATGTGTTGAGTAATATATTGGTGTTAAACTAATGTTGTGTTCATCTTTTTTGTGCAAAACATGTTATTGTCTCTGTTTCAGTGTGTTGAACCTAAATTTGTATTAAAAAACATGTGATGACTGCAATATGTAAGAATTTAAGGTGCATATCTGGATCCTTGCCAAAAAGATAAAGAAAGCAAAATTACAATATTATCCAGCTTTAGGTTTATTTTTCACTGAAAATAAGGTGGTTGAATTTCACTTTCTATTAAAATATATGATTGACCGCATTGTATTATATTCTTCATCAAATAGAAGTTATGAAATATTTATCTGGAAAACAACTAAAAAATTCAAATTTTATAGTTAAAGGGCGTTGTGATGGTAGTTCGGAACATAGTGAATATAAGCACAAGCTCGATGAAGACGATGTTGGTGACTAGTATTTTTTTCACCTCTTTCGTCTCATTGCTACTGGTACACAGAGACTCTACGACGTAGAAAAATACAGTAGTCTGGAAAAATGTAAGGCTGTCATCACCCAAGATTTTGTCGGCCAATTAAATCTGAATGTGCAAAAGAATCAGATGGCTTAACCAAACAGACAACTAATGACGTCGAAAACCAGATACATGATCTGAATCTGTTTGAAACTACTGTTGAAGGGAACATCGTGTATGTTAAATGATTTGTTCTTGAAGTATAGGCTTGAATGTTGATGAACTGAAAGGTGGGAGTGGAACATCAAACGGTGGTAATACCGCCTCGTCTTTTTTTTTAAAGTATGAACAATCTGTAAAAATAACTGGAATTGATACATTGATACGGAATAGGATATAATACATCATTGTTACATCATACTGCAAGCCACATCAAGCGGACATGATATTAATTGGGGCAGTTTTAGACAGTATGCTGTGAAGCTCGAATGATTTTAGAAAAGTATGATTCGTATTACAACCCAACTTTAGTGCATAAGCTACTAATTTATGACCCAGAAATCATTGAAGATTCAGTTTTGCCTATCAGTCAAATATCATAAAATACACAAGAGGCCTACAATAAACTTTATTCATTCCATTGCCTGAGTTTTGCTAGAAAAAACTTTCGTCAAAAAACAATGCAGGATGTGTTCAAAAGATTTTTGGTAGCTTCTGACCCATGCATCTCTATTTGTAAAAAACGATTAGCTAAACAGCTAAAATCCTTATTAACAGATGCTATTAGTTATTGTCGTTTCCATCTGCTAATAAAAAAAATCAGGACAGTACTGATATTAGCTCTGCTTCTGAGTCAGAGATAGATGTAAATGCTCATGACATTGATGATGATAAAAATTTTGTTATGTTCTTTAAAGCAAAGAACATTTTCCAATTCTTTAATATTAGAGTGCGCGTTAACAAATAGCTGTGCAAGTTATGCTACAGTTAGAAATTCTACATCCGTGTATAACCTATAATTTTGAATTTTAATAAAAAATTTTGTGAAAATTTGACAAAAATTTTAAATGCACTGTGGCGTCTTGCTCTATTGGTAGTTGTGAAATAATAAGGTATTGCGAATGTGCTAACGGCATGAGGACCATAAGAACTTATTTTTATGTTGAACCGATTATTTATTATTTTTCTTATGCTATATATTTATCGAAAGTAATACACCAGCTATAGTTTTGTAAGTTGTATGTCTGCAGAATGAGCTACGAATGTCGCTGTATGTATTCATGACAATCATTAGTTTCACGAATGCTTCCAAAATATATCAAGGAGTGTAAGGGTATAAGAGTATGACTTTTTATGCCTAATGAGGTGCGTAAGATCTGATAGCAAAACTCAAAAATAGAGGCTGGTTGCAAAATTACTAAGTTGAAATTTCGATTGTAAATTTTTTTATGATTGATAGAATCGAGATCTAATTTGTTGAAATCGATAGGTATTGATAATAACTCTAAATCTTAATGATCAAACGAAATGTTAATAAATAAACATAAATAAAAAAAAAAATTTATTCCAGGGACAACAGAAGTCAGGAAACGTTTTCACTTTTTTACTCGCAGCAGCTACCCCAATTACTTTTTTAACTTTAGCCTCAGCCAGATGACTTCTTCTTGAATATTTACCTTGCAGAAGAACATTTTTCTTAAGTCAACCGATCAACATTTTTTTTCAAAGTGAAAGTTTAAGTTACTGATAATTCGCACTTGAGCAGGGGTCTAATTGCGTATTTCGATATAACGTAATAAGGTTCGAGATTGATGGTCACATGCATACTAAAATTTGACGAAAATGTAACGAACGATTAATTTTGAACCTTATTGCGTATATCAAAGCCCGCAAAGAGGGAGTATCAAAAAATTGATCACCAGAGTGCAGCATGGCGCTCGGCTTGCCTGATGTACTTATAGCCTATACCTATATACATGTATACAGACACACACAATGTTGCTCAATCACACTGTTGCTAGATGAGTGAGGGAGTGAATCGTGGGTTTAGGCAAGCCGAGCGCCATGCTGCCTTCTGCATGGTGATTAATTGTTGGAAACTCCCTCCTTAGACCCCTCCAGTTGATCGCCTACCACCAACAGAGAGCTGAGCCACATATCGATATTTTACATAGTGGAAGCAAGCCAGCCATGATTTCATACGGTCACTAGAGAGAATAAAAACAGTTTTTTTTTCTTTCTACGGATCATTCGGTTTTATTTCAAGAGAAAATGGAGCCACTTCCACTATGTATGAACCTGCACAAGAACCTGCTCAAGATACCTAGGGTGACCTGAAGAACTGTACACTGTTAAACTATTTTCTCATTAACAAAAATATTTATAAACGTAATAAAAAATTTTATTTTACATAATTTGCTCCCCTATTTACAATCGACCCACTTGTTCTCTTGTGTCTTATTTTTAGCTTATAGAAAAAAAAATATTTTTAACGTGCTTGATGAGAAACATGTCCAGATACGTGTAACTCTGAGCATTTTTTTTTCTTTTACAAGTTTACCGTTTATTTTGTTTAATTTTTTTTCTAACCTGCTGAAAATTTTTTGGAGATTTCAGTTCCATTCTCTCATAGTTTCTCACTGAACTTTATAACATACACAAAAAATAGAGTTCATGTAGCCACAAATTGGATATTTATACATGAGGTTAAATGAGGTTAACTGAAGAAAAAAAGGGTTGACTTTATTTGACTGCTTCATTTATTAATGTAATAATTTTTAACACACACACACATATATATATATGCTTCTCCACATTTTACGCGCATATANGTACATATATATTAAGCAAGAATGGCTTTTTTTAAAGGGAGTAAGGTAAATGTCCCTATTGTGAGACAGGGTTAAGCGTACTCAAAAGTAAATTAAGCTGTTCAAAACTAAAAAATACATATAAGTGGGACATTTTTTGTATTATTATATGAAATGACGTGTTTTAGCAATAAAAAATTAATTTTAGTGTATAAATAAGATCGCAGTAATAATTTAATTTCAAATAATGGAGAAAAATATGAGGTACCGATTAATGGCACATCAAAAAATAGGATGGCCCAGTTGTCCCACTCCGTTAGTCCCAGTTTATGGGACATACAAAAACTGTTATGTTTAACCTACCGTGATAAAAAAATTTGTTGTATCTAGGTAAACATTAATAATAAGTTTAATAATTTAATTTGAAATAATGGAGAAAAATATNTTGTAATACTTTTTTTAACACTACTTTTCTCAGTGTATTTTCACTTTAATTATGTATGATTTTCAGACAGTGTAATAGTTTGAGGATCATGTGAATAAGTATGCCGTGCTAAAGAAAAAAAAAATTTTTAACTTCTCTAGATTCAAATTTGACAACGTTGCATAAATCCAATTATACGTGAATATTTATCCACGTACATATATTATATTTTTGAGCTTATATTTACATCCTTTATCAATACCTTGTGGTTATTGCATTGACGAAATTCGTACTACATATATGTACAAACATGAAAGTAGATTTTATTCTAGTTTTTCATTTTATTATTTATAAATAATAAATTATAGTTATTAGATTCTATCTCACTGTGTCAGTTACAAAAATCTCTCCTTAGTCTTAAATCTTAACTTAATAATTTTTATTGTAGATTTTTATCATTTATCATAAATTATTCACTAATGTTATTTTTGTTTGGTATTTGTTGCAAACTTTACATTTAGTACGTTAATGCCATGTTGAGTTTATAAGTAATATGTAAACAAATTATAATCTGAATCTAATAATGGTGAATTTTAGGGTAGGGTGGGGTAATCGGAGCGCTTTTTCACAGCCTTATTTTTTTAAACACTATTACTGCAAAGTTATTTTATTTATGATACTAAAAAAATATAAATAATATCTAATAACTTACAAACAAATAAAAAAAAATTCTATTCTTCCACCTGCACTTAAACATATTTTTTTTAAATTTAAACCGAAGTGACTGCCAAGTTAAAAAAAGTGGGGCAATCAGAGCGGTTCGCATGAGGCATTCAGAGTGGTTTGACGGTTAATTTTTTCTTTTTTTTTAACAACTTAACATTAAAAATTGCATGACTGATTACCGAATTACAAAAAATATGGTAAATAAAAAATACAGACAGTTTTTTAAGTAAGAAGCAAGTTGTTTTATCACTGCTACATTTTTTTTTAAGGTTAGAGCAGACAAAACAAACGATACGAAACTGCTCCAATTGCCCCACCAAAAATCGCTCCGATAAGCCTTTACTTATAAATCATCAATTGTGAAAAAATTCGTTGAAATTTTTACTAAAATTTTTAATGAAAATTAAGCTAATACATTATATTTTTTAGTTCATGTAT
>NW_019384249.1:291998-310505 GCF_000648655.2 Copidosoma floridanum | reverse complement strand
GGGAATAAGACAATAATAATAATAAAAATGATAGCAATAATAATACTAGGACCTCCAAAAACTTCGAGAAACCTTTACTTTCTTCAATAAAAACGTTCCACCAAAAAAAATCAAATTTTTTCAGACATCGTTATAGTTTAGGGTATTGAGAAAACTGTGCTAAGCTTCAAATCATGAATTTAAGCTTAACGAGTTTTAAGAGCGATTTCATAAACAAGACTCGTCTCGTTTAAAAAGAACAGCTGGCAACAGATGGTAATGCTCGTTGCTTTCTCAAACTTTTAGTACACAAATGTCTCACAACTTTGTGTACGTTTGTTTTATAATTTTTTCCAAATTACTAGTAAGATAATTATTTTTCAATAAGCGTGTCTTTCTTAATGCTTCATCGAGTAAAACAATTTTATTTCTTACTTTAAGTCTATTCTCATACAGTAATTATTACTCAAACCATGAGAACTGTCTATTATCCCTTAAGAGCATGCATATGCTCTACGGTACCGGCTTATCTCGATTGCAGTTTTTAGTTTGACGTCGCTAAAGCTAGTCAAAAAGAGTTTTCCTTGTCTGAATCACTAAAATTATTGAAAACGAAGAGCGAAAATTATTGCCAAGAAATTCGTAAAGTAGCATTTGCACATTTTTGATGAAACAAAGCAGAAAAATGATGGTTCGGTCCTGATGTATATATACACACGTAGAGATTAGGCATCGTCTACAAGAGAAAAAGATGTTTCGTTGCGAGAGTACGCCAGGGCTCATCAGGGGCTCTATCTCTATCACGACTTTCGATATCTCGCAAAAGTCAGTATTTTTTTCGATAATTCTCAAACTGCGCATGCGCACAACCATAATTTTATGTAAATTATCGAAAAAAATGCTGACTTTTGCAAGATATCGAAAGTCGTGATAGAGCCCCTGTAGGGGTAGGGGTATCTGTCCCAATTATAGACCTTGTCCCTATCGTGGACCCATTATCACATTATTAATAATAAGTTAAACGAGTGTTTCAATAGCACAATGAATTGTTTTTTAAGTTGTTATTTTCTCTCTAATTCACCATAATAATGACAAATAATAGCATTTAAATAATGTTATATCATAAAAATAATATATTAAAAAGTTACACAGCGCTTTTGACTATTTTCTTCATCATGCCTTGTAGAAAACCGTAAGATACTCATATTTTTGAAATGCTGTATAAAAAATTAGGAGTATTATTTGAACTCAAAAAATTGTTTAATATATCAATAAGAGTTCAAGAAAAAGAATAAAAACAAATTATACTCCTAAAAAGTATATTTATATACATTATTATTAGAGGGTCCACAATACAGCGATGATTATCGGCTCTGTCTCTATTATGGATCCTTTATTCCGCCAGTATTGAGTGCACACATAACCTTCAACTTCATAACTTCGAGCTGTTGTTTTCGTTCTAAAAGTAAAGAAAGAGCAACAAAAAATGCCTCTTAAAAAACGCACCAAGAAGACTAAACAACCATAACAAAGTCATAAAAAATATAAGATTATTATAATTTAAAAAAGTAATAGTAATTATCACAAAATTAGTTTTACATAAAAATTTGTTCTTAAAAACTTATCTCAAAAAGTGCCTAGTCATGTATTTTGTTAAAAGTGTGAGAAGTACTTATTAATAAATCTCAAATGCTTATTTAATTACATACAAATATTTTTTTACATTATGGACAGGGTATATAATTGGGGGGTCCACATTATGGGCAGGGTCCGCAATAGGGGGGGTCCACGATAGGTTCAAAGTCCATCGAGGGGTCCGTAATACGGACAAAATTTTTTTTTCTTGTTTCATCATT
The DNA here is from genome assembly GCF_000648655.2 of Copidosoma floridanum. Next base: position 308,670 of record NW_019384249.1, on the reverse strand, counting down.
AAAACAAAAACAACAAAACTTTTTGATAAAAAAAAAATTTGATGTTGTTAAAAAAGTATCAAACGACTTATACGTTATTATACTAGGTGTAGTTCTATTGACCGTTAGACACAAAAAAAGTTGAGCTCGAAATTTTTCTTAAAGGGTCCTTAATTGGGACAGATACCCTATAAGGCTGATAACGCGCGCGAGCGCGCATGTGTAAGTGTGTGTATTTACAATAGCTGACTGGCTGCAGAAGCAGATATCTCCGCTGACCTATATACATATTTCATCAAAAATATGGTAAATATGGAACCTATTGGACTAGAGTCACTGGGGCCACCCACTCATCACCTATGTGTATTGCCGCACGCATTTCCAAACTTGTAATTAATATTATACCTAATCATACCACGGTTATAGTGTAAGTATCTCTGGTAGAACACCTTGCCAGTTAAGCTTACACTCTCTGCACCAATGGTTCATCGGGTCCACCCGCCACGGTGTAACCTTTCCTCCCCGGAGAAGACTCCGTATTTCAGGACGTCCACTCCTCACCGATGCTTGCCTGGCACCTGGCATCAGATCTGCTAATCCCTACCTATAGTTCTAATACTGTTTCACATTCACCCATGGGTCAATTCATCAGGCTCAAAGACTTGTGAGGCAAGGAAAAAATCTTGGAATTACCTTGACAGAAAAGACTCCACGGAAAAATCCGCCCCGATACAGTCGGGATTGCATTGAAACTTTTTGCGGCGAACAGTTTTTGAAAAAATCTGCAATTACCAGGAATCGAACACACGACCCCTAAAACAGGGTTGTATGAGGCTGCGTATGCATGGAGTCTTGAACTTCCAGGACCAGCCCATGTGCCCTTGTGAGTGCGAGAAAGAGAGTAATATGTTCTTGCTTCTCACTCGCACTCACACGGGCTTATGGGCTGGTCCTGGAAGTTCAATACTCCATGTATACGCAGCCTTTGTAATAAGCACGCTCACCACTGAGCCAACGCCACTTAAAATTATAGTCACAATTATAGCTATAAATACCTACAAAACAGCTATAATTACCTACAAAACAGCTATAATTTGACTAACCTGTACAATATAGCTATGTTTTACAGCTGTAAATTTTGAAAACTTTGAATACAGAATGGTTTAAAATTTGATTTTTTTAAAGGTACATAACTGAATACTGACCTTATCATCAGTGTGATAAAATTTATTTTGAAATTTTTCAAAGAATCAGGTTTTAAATTAACTTTTATTTAAAATTTGAGAAAAATTTACAGCTGTAATTTGTAGCTATATTTATAGCTAAATTAAATATGTAATTATAGCTGTTTTATAGTGTTACGTCGGTGCAACGTATTATTCGAGTCTAAGCTTTCGCTGTATAACTCGGGACTCGCACTGGGCGCCTAGGTGGGACGCGGGGCCAAAAGGTAGTTACATTTCTTGTCTGAGTATTTGAAAGGGGGCGAGGATGGCCATTTTGATTAAATCGACGCGGTTGTCGAGCAATAATGCGATGCACTCGTTCGCGGTGCGTCTCGGATTTATCGAGAATACCTGGTGCAATGTGTCGAATAGTAAGGTAGTTACTCTCTAGAGGTTACGCAAAGGTGTAAAATGGTTTAAGTTCGCGACCGGTCTAGGATCCATCAGTACCATCCGGAGTAAATGTGATTGCCCTAGACTTTACGTGAAGAATAATTCTTTTATTTAATCTCGTAGCGTGGTACTTTACCGATATCAAATTTCGAACTGTAAAAAAAAAAAAACACGCCCACGTTGGAACTGAGAGGAAAAAAGACTTGTCACTTTAGTATTTAAATTTGACTTACCTTTATTTTCGGTATGAAACGTACAGCGAACCGAACCAGCGCGAAGTGTCCGAGATCGAAGATTTAAAACCGCACTCGTGGAGGACCGTGAGGTAGCAGAGGCGGACTCTAACTATCTAGTCAACTGTTCGAGGGTGAAATTGAACTGTAACCGTCCTCACTGTGCCTCCAAGCTCTTTTTATAAGGAGTAGCAGACCTCGACTACGCGCTGGCTGGAAAACGACGCAGGAAAGCTTGCCGCCGAAAATTTTGGGGAATAAGACAATAGCCGAAGATCTAATTGGCTGAAGTTGCTCTAGTTTAGCCACTTAAAATTGGCACTTCCCACCTCTAGCTAGCTTTCCTACATGCGTCAAGAGAGGGGAAGGTGATTTACTTACTTGCACCCTTCCTTTCTCTTTTACATCAAGATTTTACAGATTTTTTATGTTATTTAATATCAACAATAGGATGACATATTGCTAAAATTTACTTAGACTAAGCATTGTTCGTTTATTCAATCAAATTTATTGCAACAAGTGCGGTAAAAATTGTCCAATATTTCATGTAGGTGTTGACTGAATAATCGTTCACTGCGTTGCTATATTAATAATAGGGTTAATAATAATAACTTTTACACATTAATAACTATAGTAGTTGCTAGAATTGCCAGATACATTAATCGAACAAGTTGATAGTCGGAAAGAGTAATTGTTAACAGCGGTCCAACCATTTATCTGTGAAGCAGCTGTAGTTGTAGTCCAAACACTTATCGGGTGTTTGTCGCGACCCATTGATTGTTAACTTAACTAAGCTTGTCGGTTGTTGTTAGCTATGGATGTATTTCGAAATGTTAGTAGCACGATCAATTCTAATTTTTCCTTTTGCTTACTCGTCGGAGAGGACGTCGGCATGTGGTGCCCTGGGGATTTGAAAATTCCGTTACTTATATTGGCTCGGTCGTACGAATTCTCTCTCTCGACATATCTGAGTCAGGAAAAGGGGAAGGAGCTATTGTTGACTGTTGGCTCAACTTTCCCGCTTTCTTTTACATATTAAAAAGTAGCAACATTTGTCCGGATTACAAAAATTAGGTTTTTGCGAATGGTATAAAAATTCTATGATGCAAAAGGGTAGCTTGGCAACTTATGTATCAAAAACGAGCGAAAACTAATAATGTCGCTTTGTTAGGTTTACAGTAGTTAACATTATTACTTATATATTGTGATTGCTTATCAACTATACATTAACTCTATTAAGTCTACTTGTCTTAGTTCTTATCAACTGCGCAACTGTTCCTAGCTAACATTTTGCATCTGTTAGTTTTTTAAAGTTATTTTATTATTTTACGCTTTGAAAAGTATTTCATTTGATTTCTTTTCCGGTCAGCATGGGCCAGTGTGCATGTATGTGAGTCATGCATGGTCGTAGTACCTCAGCTATACGAGCAATCTTGTAGGTGATTCATACGGAAGCGCCTATACGCCATATGTATGCGATGTCGAAAGCACGCATCTTTTCACATAAAAGTTGCATGGTTGCGAGCAAGCAAGCTAGCATGCATGCACTGCAAGGTACTGCACTGCATAAGCTGTAAAATCCAAAAACTGTTATTGTTAGTCATGGCAAGTTAAAAAATAATAAACTTGGACGTACTATAAACGTTAAATAATACTTAGTCTATTCTAATAATTTAATACGAATATAAACATTAATGAAGTAACTTTAAGGTTTGTAAAAGTCATCATAATTGACTAAGAGGTTATGTTTACAATCAAAATATCAGGTTTTTCTGCCTTTGCTGTCGTGTAATGAATAATTTAAAATTATTAAACTATAAAAAAAGACAAACTTTGTATTCTGGTAAAATATGTAACATTAAAAAATATGTAACAAAAAATAGGAAACATTTGAGAACATAAAATTAGAAATACATATTAATGTCAATGTACTAAAATAAGTTTATACATAAAATGTTGCATTTGCTTTTTACAATAGTCTTTACTTACTTTTCATTAAAAATTACGTATAAAGTCAGTATCACTACGTGTACTTACCTTACATTTACTTTGATAAAGTTCGTATCGGTACTTAATTCAATACTTAAGGTACTGCACTGCACCAACTGTAAAATTTAAAAATATTTTTGTTTTGTTTTGTTTTTAATAATTTTTAATTATTCATTACACGACAGCAAAGGCAGAAAAACCTGATATTTTGATTATAAACATAACCTCTTATCAATTATGATGACTTTTACAAACCTTAAAGTTACTTCATTAATGTTTATATTCGTATTAAATTATTAAAATAGACTAAGTATTATTTAACGTTTATAGTACGTCCAAGTTTATTATTTTTTAACTTGCCATGACTAACAATAATAGTTTTTGGATTTTACAGCTTATGCAGTGCAGTACCTTGCAGTGCATGCATGCTAGCTTGCTTGCTCGCAACCATGCAACTTTTATGTGAAAAGATGCGTGCTTTCGACATCGCATACAGATGGCGTATAGGCGCTTCCGTAGATTCACCTCTTTGCAGATGCACATTGGCCCCTGCGTTTAGTGTTCAAAAATCGGCACGGAAAGTTTTATAGCTATACCCTACTAAAATTTCTCAGGTGAGATCTCAGGTGATTTCTCATCTTAAAATCTTACCTGAGAGATAAAATTTTATGCTTCAATTTTTCACCTTATCAAGATACTTAATCAATTTCCGACAACTTTTGAAAACTTCAGACTTAGAAATTTTTTTTTTTTTAATTTAAAAAAAAAATTTTAATCTGAAATTTAAAAAAATTTCAAAGTCCAAATTTTTTTAAAGTTGTCGGAAATTGATTAAGTATGTTGATAATGTGAAAAAATTGAAGCATAAAATTTTGTTTCTCAGGTGAGATTTTGAGATGAGAAATACGAGAGATCTCTCCTGAAAAATTTTAGTAGAGTATATTTTTGACTGGGTGTCCCTCGAAACTTATCATCATCATGCGAAGAAAAAATGCATGACTTACCGTTGTTTTTAGTAAACAAGAGAGTCAGAAGAGTTGTGCAGGATAGAAAATTTTAATCAAACGACATCACATTTCTATCGCAACAAATGCCTGTTAAATCACATAAATCAATCTAAAGTTTCAAGTACAGCGCAAGTAAAAATAAAATTTTAGTGAATTTTAAAATCTTTCGACATAATGTATTAAATTTGTTTTTTAGTATGTCTTTTAAAACTTACTGATCTGCAAAAGAAGCATGACTTACAATTGCTTGTATTTTATTAAAAGGAAATCAGAAAGATTGGGCAGGATTTTAAATTTAAATCACTCACATAAAATTCAATCGCATTAATCACATGCACTTACATTGTAGTTAAAACCCTTTAAATCATACAAAAAAAAAAAATTTGGTTAATGCTTAGGAAGGGCAGTCCGGAGAAAATTGAAGTTTCCTACCTTATCAATACGATCAATCTCATTTTTTAGCCTCATAAACATTATTTATCAAATACCTAGAAATTTTCTAAGAAAAAGAGGAGTTGACGCACATTCTTAATAACATTTCTAAGAATAATTCAAACCCAGACTCAGCGAGATTAATTGAGAATTGGATGAGAAAGACGTAAAATTAGATGTCAAGCGAACTATACATGATCTGATTTTTTACTTTTCTTTCTCAAACTACAATGGATTGTACTAAAATTAGTTTTGAATTGTTCTATGGTGTTAGAAGAATGTACGTCAACCCTTTTGTTTCGCGTGAAAATGAGCAGAAAAAATTAATTACAGTAAGTTAAAGTAATTAGCCAAAAATCGGTTGGGTAGGAAGCTGATAAATCCAATGTAAACTAATGGGAGAAATCAATAAGAAGTGATATCATTTTTATTCTAACTTTTTTTTATGCAATTTATTAAAAAAAAAAAAAAAAGTTATTGCACATTCCTAATACTCTAAAGAATATATAAAGCCTGATTTTAGTTAGATTAATGGTGATTTGGAAATGAAAGACGAAAAATCCGATTATGTGTTGTTCTTTTGACATTTGAATTTACGTCTTTCTTCTTCAATTTTTAATGAATCTTGATAAGTCTGAGCTTGAATTATTCTGAGAACTGTCAAGAATGTGCGTCAACTCTTTTTTTCTCATAAAATAGCTTATTATTTAATAAGGTAATGAAGCTAAGAAATTACATTAACCTTATCGATAAGGTAGGAAACTTTAATTTTATTCGAACTGCCCTTACGTCTGTAGAGTGTACGAAGTGCTCTACTTATTCGCTTGTATAACTCACAATGATCGCTTGTCACATGCAATAAAATTGGCATTTGTGTGTCAGTTTGTCAAACCACATCTTTGCGAAACCACAAAACAATACTAAAAAAAAAACTCAGACAAAGTTGGAGTAAAGTAGATGAAACAACAGAAGATTAGGCGAAATTTCAAGTAATTTTTAAATCTTCAGACTATTAGGCAGAAACTGATTTCTTTGCCAAGAAATTACTACTTAAAATTTTTAAATATTGGCTTTCATATGATTACTATTTTTTTCAGCAATCTATGCTTAAATTGTAAATATATATTCATTAGAATTTTTATACGATACCCACAAATGCTTACACTCTGAGTAATCTCAGTAAAATGGAATGAACCTCCTTCATATAAGCCTTTTACTTTCTCCTAATGCAAATTTTCGACGCACTCATCTTACAATTAAGGGTCCAGATCGAGAAATCAGCCGAGAGCTCGAAACATAATTAACATTCGCGTTTCAGGGGACAATTTTCAGAATTCCATTAAACACGTTGCATTTTGCACATCGTGCGCAGTTATTTCATCTATTATTTACGCATATAAATCTTTTACTTGTAAATCATGCATACTTGTAAAAAAAGGTATTATCTACGGTGAAACATATAAGCTGACATAAGAGCTGGAAGCTAGAGCTGTTTCGTAATAAATAGATTTGAAACTTTCCAAAAATCTTCTTTGAATTTTACGGATTAACTATGTCGCTGAAAGTTTTACCAAGCTGCAAATAGCTCAAATACTTTTTTTGTTGAAATTCGCAAGCTTAAGAGAAACAGTAATTTAAATTTTTTTTAATTTTTATGTTTGTGTTTTTAAGGTGGCTCGTCACACATCTTTACTACCTATTTACGTGATATTAAACTACTAGCAGCCCCCCGTCTCGGCTTCGCCCGAGACTTACTAAATAAAACACCGTAGTGTGTTGACATATAATGTGAAACATTTTAAGTTAGAAATTTTACACATATTCCTGATACATCTCAAAACAAAAATCTTCTTATTGAAAACATATTTTTTCGGAATCCATATAGTTTATTTGGTCAAATAATAAGCTGTAAAAATTAAAAAACATATGATTATGCTGAAAAGTACCGTGCGTTTTTTATGCCATAAAATAATCGGTGGCCATAAGAAGCCGTTGATTTACAGTTTCTCCCGTGTAATTCACGAAAACGGCTATTTTGCAAAGCTGTTAACATTTTAAACCCCCAAAAAATTTATGTTAAAAAAAAATTTTTTTTCTCATATCTCACAACTTTATTACCAGAGCAACAAAGTCCTGGACCTTAAACCCTACATTTTTATTGCCACAAAAACACAAATACATTTTCTACTTATTTAAAAATCTGAAGTAGGATCTTTAAAGATTTCAGAGATTGCTGTGAGGGTACAATGAAAAGCTGATCTCTCACGTAATGGACTCTTTAGTTGTCGATTTTGACGCTGCTGTTTCAATCTCGATAAATTTTCTGCGTCAGTTTCTTGACGCCTAAGTAAAATTGTATTTATTAGATACACTTGAAGTTTTTCTTCCAATTCACCCTCTTGCGACTTTTGGCATGCTTAAAATTTGTGTGACCCCTAAAGTGTGTTTTCTGTCAACTTTGTTAAGTTCTAATATATTTGTTGGCAAGGTAGTTCGACGTCCGATGGCCCTAAAAAAGACCGGTGAGCTTCTTAAGTTAACTCTTTCTTGACTGCAGTTAACAGCAATTGTGACTGCCTGGATACCTCAGGGTGATCTTCTCTGGCTTGCTGTTGAAGACCCAGACTGATTGGGAGAAAAATTACAAAGTCCGAAGCTTTGGGGCTAGTTGTAGTGCTCTTTCCCAACGTCTCCCGGTATAACGTCGAAGACGTTGGTGTCTAAAGCACCTTTTTTATTTGCAGATTCAGTTGTTTTGGTGATCTTAGATGGGGAGATTGGTTAGTGATACTTGTCCAGTGGAGGCTGTCCCGTTGGCTCAAGTTTTTTTTCCTTCATAGCTGTTATAGGTTTGCCCAACGCAGACCTTGGAGAGGATCAGTGATTCCTGGTTGAATGCTTAGAGTCGAGAGGGTAGTATAGGGTCGTCGGTCACCGGGTTTTCCAGCCTTGCGAAGAACAACTCCGCAGGTGACGTCTGCTAGTGAATGGCTGACTTGGTTTAATAGTGCCCGTCTTTAGTTAATATAGTCTTTTAGTCGACGAATCGCTTCCGGAAATGGTAATAAAAATGTATTTGTTGGCAAGGTAGTTTACACTTAGGTGGATCCTAAAAAGAACCGATGAAATTGATGGTTAAGTAGGGAACGTAAATACTTATAATGGCCCTAAAAAGCGCCAGTGGTGAAACTTCCAGGCTATTCTTATTCCTGATGATGAAGAGCTGGCTACGGTTGCTTGATTCTTACCCTGGGAGTCTCGATGTACGGAGACTGTGATGGAGGAAGGTACGCTGCTGACCAAAGAATATCTCGTCTCGGGTCGTTCCCCGGATAACCAACCGCTCATCGTTAGACGGGAACATGTGGGTAAGCGCGTTGGGGACGCGACGACCAAGAAGGTAGCCGTTGTGGCTGCCCGTGCCCCTCAGAGCTGTTTTCCCTTGCTTACATTTGTAGCCACAAATTCTCTAACTGCACCAGGTGGGATGGTGGGACTGCCACACAACTCTGAAGAGTTGGTGCAGATTGTGCTCTGGCTAGATATGTCTCCTGGTATTGTGGCAGAGACGGCATCGGTTGGAATTAATTTTTTTTTTTTTTATCGCACTCGTCGAGATTCAGGGTGAATGGACACCTAGGTCCCTTCCCCCTTAGAGAAGAGTGTCGTCCGTAACCGGGATACCCAGCTGCAAGACTATCATCAGCATTCTCTATACAGCTCGTTGAACTGCCGAAGCTCGACTACATCACTATCGAGACGCTCCGGCCTATTATAACCACACTTATTTAATTATGTTGCAGGTAGCTTCGATTTTATGTCGACGCCACCTAGCGGATTTTACTGAACTAAAGTGAAAAGCTGGCGTATTTTTGCAAAACTTTGAGCTCATTTATTGCTATTGTTATTAAATTTTCTAAGATGAAAACTATACTAAAACCATCTAGGAAGTATCATGAATCAGTGTGCAAAATTTCAACAAAATCGGTCCAGTAGTTTTCGCGGTTAGCGATTACAACGGTTTTAGCGCTTCTGCTTTATATATTAGTAAGATATACACATCAAATGATAAAGTTGCCACAGTTCTAGTAACCTGTATCTATTCAAAAACAATCGCTTAATAAAATTTTGTAAAACATTGTTTGGAATACTAACTCTTTCTTAATGTCACTAAAAAGCTTATGATTTTTTTTTTATTACCTAGTTTGATACTAAGAGTTAAAGTATGATTTGAAAGATATTGTATCAAATGCTATCAACGTATTGAATGATCTTCGATAAGAAACCACGTTAAACATAAATTTTTAAGTGACGCGTTTGAAAAAAATTACCTGATGGCAACATAGGTTAAAATTTTGTGAGATGATTTAGTTGCAACTTTCATTCATACGATTTTGTGATAAGCCACCTTAAAAAAGATGGTTTTTATTTTTTATCTCAAAAAGTAAAAGATTAAAAATTTGTAAATATCATAAGATGCGAATTTTTATTCTCTATTATTTGCTTTTTTTTAAATAGATCAATGAACTTTTGAAATTTTTCCCCTGCGTTGCAAGTTTAAAAAATTGGAAAAAAATTGTACAAAATCTACATATGCTCTACGGTACCGGCTGACCTCGATTACAGTTTTTCGTTCAACGTCGTTAAAACCAGTCGAATAGACTTGTTCTTTTCTGAATCACAAAATTATTGAAAACGAAGAACGGATAAAACGGTCTTATTGCCAAGAAATTCGCGAATTAGCCTTTCCATATTTTTGATCTTAATCTTTTTACCTTCTTTAAGTTTTACTTTCTATTAAATTTATATAGTCCACAAAACAATTATGATCTTGATCTTTCGACTTCATACATTAAACTTTAGCTACTTCACTATTATCAGGAATAAATAAAAAAAATTTTTCACCGTTTAAACCAACAGTACTATGAGATCCGTTTGAGTCGGTACATACAATTTCTAAAATACCTTTTTCTCTTGATATGTCATTATTAAGTGGTAAATTATCCATTTTATTTTTAAAACAAATTCTATACATTTAAAACATCTGACCCTTATTTCTTAGGCAAACCATCTAAGATTTGTTAATCACACATTTTTTTGTAATAATTAAAATTTTCATGACTTGTAGTGCTTTACGCAACCTTTTTTTTCCTTAATTTACTTTTTATCATCAAATTCCACTCACTTTTTACAATTTCAGTTGTTGTATGACAAATATTATTATTTTTAATAGCTAATGCAACTACATTCCTATTTAGATAAAAAAATTTTGACATGTTACCTATTAAAACAATTTTATTAACTTTATTTACTTTTCCATCCATCTCTTTTAGGAAAAAAACATTTCTCATAGTATTTGCTTTACTTTTTTCATAAACCTTAAATTTTTGTTTTAAATAACTAACTTTAGTTGCTTTTAAAAAACGATTATCGCCTACTTTTACATTTATAGGCTCTTTAAGGACGTACCACAGCGTAAATAATTAACAGAAGAATTTTGTTAAAATTTAGTTCACTAATCGATAAGCTGATAAATATAGTACGTGCAAAGTTTCAAGACCTCTGATTGTTTTTGGATGGAGAAATTAATGAAACAGTTTTTGGAGTTTTAACATAGTCTGTTATGAAAAATAATAAAAATTGATTTTTCATCATGAAATTCTAATGGAATTAAGGGGTTCCAGCGGGAGGAGTTAAGAGGCCGTAGGTAGTTTAATTAACATATAAGAAGCCGCTGAATCCAGCGGTTTCTTTAATTATGTCTCGAACCGTTGGAAATTTCGAGATATTTTCTCTCAAAGTTCGCACATTATACACTGATGGCTAGTGGCAAGGAGTACTATATTAATAATAATATAAGTAATTTTGCAAATAAAGAAAGATATCTGTATTTAAATGTGTCCACCTTCTGTGCATAAATGAAACGGAACGGTAATAAAGTATAACAGGGATAGGGGAAACCGGGGAATGACGGACACCTTTTCTTTAACAGCTAATTACAGCTTTAATTTTAAAGTAAGATTAACCAAAAAATCGATTTGTAAAGAAAAGAGAATGTAGTTATCACAACACAAGCAAATTATATAAAAATAATAAATCTTTTTGTTGAAGAACGGCACAAACCAAACTTCTGAAAACTGCTAGTAGTTCCCCATAGTGAAGTATTTCTAGCAGGGGGTGGGGTACCACTAGCCTGATAAATCACGATGATTTGTTAGGGTAACTCGTAAAATGAATTATGAAAAAGAAGTTTTTTTTTTATTGAGTACACATAAAATTGAAATAAAAAAATGACGACAGCATGTATACATGTATACATATTACAAATATTTTAAATTACATTGAAGTTGTAACTTTAGAATTATAGTTTTGATTTATGATTGATATTTAGTTCTCATCCCAGTTCCCTCGGTTACTTTTTTTTTGTGACACACCATTTGTAAAATTTGCTTAAACAATAAACATCTTAAAAACTAAATCACCTTCTGTATCACGGTGTATCACTGTATATCACAATGTTTACATGTCTGGATAAGGTTAGGAAATCTATTTACGGTTGGAGATCACCGATAATATAGAGAACTCCCGTCCTAGTAGCGCCCCCCCTAAGGTGCCGGTCATTACCCATATAGAACACGTTATTATTTTTTCAAATAACTTTTTTTTCATGCCTCCTACAGCAAATTTAAAAAAAAGTATGTTGAAGCTTAAGTTTTAATCTACAAAATAGACATCATGAGATAGTTTAAAACAGGTTCGATTGTATCAAGTGTGTGCGATTAAAAATGCGAGAGCAGGCACTCTATGAGATAAAATTTTACATGGTTTTTCATTAAACTTACGCTGCATTGTTTAGTGTTTTACTTGGAGAGGGAAAAAGTAATCGCATTAGGAATTGTTTACAAGGTTTGAATTGAAAATATTTTATCATTTGGGAGAAACTGAGGTGCTAGAGTTACCTAGTAAGCTTGTCATTCCCCAGTCTCCCCTACTATGGATTTATCTAGATGTTTACTGAAAGAAGTGAGAAAATATAACAGATTTTGGCCAGAAAAAGCTTAAACGTCAGCTTATTTAAAAAAAAGATTATAACTGTAACTGTTAAGTAAAATAAGACGCACCCTTTGAAATTAAGGTTGGAGAAAAGTCTAGTATAAAAAATATAAAGATTTATGAAAGTAGACGTTTTATGAGAATACCAGAGAAAAAGAAAAATTCAACATGGGGTGAAAAGGCAGATTTAGGTATTTTATTGTATTATCAAAGTGTTGATTACAGAGTTTTGATTGATAATAAAATTTTAGTAGCTAGATCCACTGATATCATCAAAGATAGCACAGATTGTGTTAGTTTAAAATCAGAAGATGACATTAAAAAATTGGTTTCAATGAAAACAAATATGTCAATTTACATAAAAACTGCAATGATGAAAAAAAAATTAGAATGTAAGACGATCAACCAAGGAAAAAAGCATTGAGTGGATTAAGAGAAACCCCAAGAGCTTGGTATGAATGTTTTGATATTACTTATACATATTAAAATGATTGTAGCGTTTATATACAATACTATCTAATAAAAATGAAACTATTTACTTGATTTTGTTTGTTGATGATTTATTGATTTGTAGTAAAAATAAAATAAAAGTAAATAATATTAAAGTCTTGCTGTCAAAAAAGTTTCAGAAGAAACATCTAAGAGAAGTAAAAATACATTAAGGTGTAAATATTGATTAGGATTATGAAAAAGGGAAAATGACACTTGATCAAAAAAGATACATTGAAACGTTAGCAAATAAGTATGATGTTAAAAATTTTAAATTGTACGCGGACCCGATGGAACAAAATTTAAAACTAGAACCAGTGCAATCAGCACCTAAGGGAAGTAAATATAGAAACCTAATTGGAGCCATGTTGTACACAAATTCAGGGATAACACATGATATTAGTTTTTGTGTTAATTATTTAAGTAGATTCCAAAGTAGTTATGAGACACATTTTGAATTTCTGTTAAGAATTTTTAAATTTTTAGTTGTGACAAAAGATTTAAAATAACTTTTAAAAAAAACTATTAATTAAAATAACGTCTAATGGTGGTACTGTCAAATTTTGTACTTATTAAATTTGACAGTACCACCATTGGACATTATTTTGATCACTAACCAACTGTCATTGAACGTCTTATATAACTTTTTAAAAAAGATGAAAGAGGTGAAATTATTGATCATTATGTTGATGCTGATTAAGCTAGTGATGTAGTTGATAGAAAATTTACGACAGGTCATATTGTAAGATCATACGATCATGTAATTTTTTCGGAAATCGAAAAAAAACGGTGTTACTAAATCGTCAACTGAAGCTGAGGATGTTGGTGCTATAAGTATGGCGAAATACGGTAATTTTACGAAGAATTCTAAATATATTGAGACGCATTATTATTTATACTTGTACTTTGTATAATCAATTAATCACTTAAAAGTAGAAAATTGGCCCGGTGTGCCCTAGGATCAGATGTGGAATTTTGACGACTGTACACAATGAGTGAATACATGCAGTAATAATTTTACTTGATACACAATCTGAATTAATTTATTTATACTATAGTGTACGTATGCAACAGTTCATTATGTTAAAATACTTTTGATTTTACTTTTTCAAATTATCCTCTTCAAGATAAACAACGAACATTTTATCAAATGATTTTAATACTATTATACATGAATATATATTCGTTTTTATCTAGGCAGAGATACCTTTTTTTTTTTTTTTTTTTTTGATTCAATTTTTTATCAAGTACTTTATTATAAGCCTGTTTTTCTTATAGTTAATAACATAATTTTTCAATTTTAATGATATAGGGACAAGAATACAAAAACATTTCTTATTAATAAAACGTGAATCATTATGAAGGATGAAAAAATCACTTTTGAGTAAGAGATTTCAACCTACAACCTTCTGATTCATAGATTATTGCTCTGCCGATTCGACTAACGAAGGAGACTACAATTTCATCGACCCTTAGTCCTTATTTATTCATGCTATAAGTAAAATTTTTCACGTTTAATGTCATGCAGTGGCATTGGAGAGGTTAGATCCGCAGTATAAACAGAGCCGTTGACTGGAATGTGTCTGTCCCACCCGCTGCAGCGATTAATATAATGCCTAACATTTTTTTTTTTTTCAATTAGCGATGGCGACTTTCAGTTGCAGTTAAAAAAATTTTTTTTATTTCGTAATAAAAGTGAAAACTTCCAACTTTCGATTAAGTATATTTTCGAATCGATTTTAAGAGTTTCTTCATGTTTTTCCAGACGTTTCAAAAATGATACTGCATGAAAACATTAACTTCTAAATTTTTACTTTTTTTTTCTTAACAACTACGTAACTTTTTAAGACTTTTTTGTGCCTAACAAATACCTTATGTTTACTGCTGCCAATACAAAAATAAAGAAGTATCCAAAAGTAATTAAGTATTTCAAAAAGTAGGTGGCCCCTTCTAACCACCTGGCTCTATATACCCTACCTTCCCCTATACATTGAAATCCAATGCCGACAGCGTCGAAATCAAGAATATCGAAGTATACACTGCATATACATCGATAGTGCATATTTAAAATGCTTACTTCCGAATTTAAGATGCAAATTTTTCTTACATCTAGAATCACAGTGGTGCTATATCAAGACTATTGATACAAGCAGTGTATACTTCGAGATTCTTGATGTCACCACTATCGACATCGGATTTCAGTATGTATACTATCTTATGTGTAAAGGCACGTTTTACTATTAAACAATACTAAAAAAAAACAGTAAGGCTGCTAATCACCTATGTTTACACTGAGAAAAGTAGTGTTAAAAAAAGTATTATAACTGTACTAAAAATTACTATATTTTTAGGAAAGCTAAGCTATGCATGATGACGCAAAATTATGACGTTTAAAATAATTTTCATTATATTTTAAGTAATTTTTATTATGCAGTAGCCCTACAAAAATTATTTCACGGCGTAATAAAAATTACTACGTCTAACATACTAAAAATTATGACAGTGCAATTTTTGCGACACGACATAATAAATTTTATTGTAATCGTTTCAAAACGTACCACATTCTAAAGTAGAATTTGCTATGTGACATAGTAAAATTTCTCATTCCACTGCATTGCTATTCAGCATAGTAAAAATTACTATGTTCGAAAGTAATTTCTTCCGATGTATATAGATATATACGCTTGTTGAGTTTCAAATTTGAGGTTACACGAATGTAAATATTAAGAGAAACATATTATTTGATTTTTCAGAGTTAAAAATTGATACGTGCCGACAATTAATTTTGAATCGACTAACTATCCGTTGTTAATACCGTGGTCCACAGAAAACCTTTAGATTTTTTAACTTTATTGTGTGTATGATAAACAGTACACGTTCCCACATGTACTCTATTCACACTCGCACGGACATCATGTCCCATGCCACGGAAAATTGTTGTTACCAGAAAAACAGGTTCTATATGTTAGTACAAGTATTTTCCATACTCTGTACAAGAAAAATGTGTGCTGGTACAGGTATATTTGGTACGGTAGTATACTTTAAAGTACCTTATTGAGTATAGCTAAACCTTATGCTTAGTACGTCAAAATCCGATACGTGGTACGGGTTTTTCCTGTACCAATACAGAAAGTTAGTTGGCCAGTGGGAGCATGCAGTATGTCAGTATATATACATACATACGTAGCTGTATACTTTTTTTTTTTTTTTTCGTCATCGCCCCTTATAAGAGGCTTAGACATGGCTATTTTGATACTGAAAAGTGTATTTAGCCATACGTTAGTTAATTTACGGTACGTGAAACGTTAGGGAAATGGATAGGTTTAATGAAGCTCAAATTCCACCCAGAAAAAAATCTCATTTATTAATAAATAATTTTTGTCCAGAGTGGGATTTGAACTCCAGCCATCAAGATCTGTAGGCAGACACGCTACCGACAGAGCCATCATGAGGCTGGGAGCTGTATATGTATAAGTATACTTGTAATGAATATTTATCAACATGTTCGGATAAATATGCATGCATATAAGTTTTCACTCGCAAAGAACAATTTATATATTTAGCCAAAGTAACAATGACAATCCCGTACATGTATGCATATATATATATATATATATATATATATATACTGACATTCTGAATGCTCCCACTGGCCGACTAACTTTCTGTACTGGTACAGGAAAAACCCGTACCACGTATCGGATTTTGACGTACTAAGCATTAGGTTTAGCTGTACTCAATAAGGTACTTTAAAGTATACTACCGTACCGAATATACCTGTACCAGTACACATTTTTCTTGTACAGAGTATCGAAAATACTTGTACTAACATATAGAACCTGTTTTTCTGGTAACAACAATCTTCCGTGTA
>NW_019384249.1:244006-272686 GCF_000648655.2 Copidosoma floridanum | reverse complement strand
AGAAATAGAAAATATTGTTTGGAAAGAGATTTTTACATAATTTATTGACTTTACTTAATGATATTTATAGAATACTTGGCAATGTTTATGGTAATAAATTGAAAGTCACTCATTAATGTTCCATCATTTAACAAGTATACATGACATAATGTATGAAAAATATTGTGGGGGGCCTGTGGGGGGCTGTTGGGGGTCTAAGAAAAAAGTGAGAAAATTTTAAATTAGCGATGAAAACGGTCGAATTTCAGCTTCTTTGTGGGGCGCTGTGAGAGGTCCATGTGGGGGGTCTGTGGAGAGTCTGTGGGGGGCTGTGAGGGGGCTGTGGGAGGGATATGTGGAATGCCCTACACAAATAACTATATAATATAGGGATATATATATATATATATATGTGTGTGTGTGTGTGTGTGTGTGTGTGTGTGTGTGTGTGTGTGTGTGTGTGTGTGTATGGATTTACATAACAGTGTTCGTATTGTCAGTAGAATTCCATCGTCATGTGTTTGGAGATAAAGTTGGCAACTCTTACAAAATGGGTAGAGACTTTACAACGCGACTCTACTTACTCAACGCATTTTGTAAGAATTGCCAACTATATCTTCAAACCCATGACGATGGAATTCTACTGACAATACGAACACTGACGAGTGCACGCTTTTTCCTGATACCTTCTGACTGATGGGTACCTTCACTGGCTGGCTCTCACCCCTATCTCTCTATGTGTCACCACTACTGCTCTGTCTTCCCCCTCGCTAACAAGTGCACGCTTTTTTCTTACACTTTCTGGCTGACGGAATTTCCCTCAAAGCAGAGTATAATACTCTAAAGATCCACAAGCTATAGGCTGGCACAAGTAGAGTAGAACTCGAAAGAGTCTCTACTCCAGTTTCCATACTCCTATACTCTCCCTCTTCATGTGATGTGCACGGTTACCCCAAGCCCGATTAACAGCTTATGTATTACATCTGTACCCCCTCATTCACATGACGCCGTAGTCGAGTGGGCTGTGTAACTTATACTTAGGCTGGTCATACCTTCGAATCTTGTCTGCATTTTTTTTCTTTTCTTTTTATTTTTTTTTTTTTTCTCTACAGATACTATTTTAGTACAGTCATTAAAGTTAAAATATTTATACTTACAAAACTGTATTGACAATTGATTCTTATTTAAGTTTTATAAATTGAGGGCTCCGAAGTAAAAAGAAACTTTGAATAAAAATCAATCATTCTTACTAAGCTCCAATAAAAAATAACAAGAAATGACAATTCTTCTTTTTCTACTTAGTAATGGTATATCAATTGATAAACTAGTGCCTTTCATCAAATAACCTGGTAACCGTGTGTGTATTATAGATGTAACTAATTATAATGTCAACTAATAAACAAGCATGTTTGGCCTAAAAAACTGGTGTACTAAAGTCTTTTCTTTTTTAATAAACAATAACGTCAATTGAACAAGTAACTCTAGTATTTTTTTTCAAATAAATCAATTTATCAACTAAGGAACAAGCACGTTTAAAGAAATAATTGAGTATGCCCAAGTCTTGTCGATTCTAATTTATTACGATATTAATAAATGAACTAGAGCTTATAACAAACTGCCCCATTCGATATTAGTCTTTTTATCTTAAATAAACTAAAATATCAATGAATAAACAAACAATGTTGCTCGACATGTAGATGGAATGATCCAGTACCCTTAAGGCATCCCGATTTCAATTTCTTGTGATGTGAGTTCTCTATCTAAAGTATCAATATTGATTCATCGTTGAAATCAACAATGGTTCAATGTTAAAATCAACGTTTAATCAACGTTGAATCGACGTTGATCAATGTTGAATCAACGTTGATTTTACCATTGAAATCAATGATGAAACGCCACGTTGATCAATGTTGATCAACGTTGATCTGTGGATTACAATCAGCGTTAATTCAACGTTGAAAACTATCCTAATTTAATTATTAATTGTTAAGTGAAAATTGTCTTATGAATTATTACGTAATGGAGTAAAATAAAATTTGTGGTAAACAATTTGAAACTTCGTAAGTACAGTAAGTAATTTATTTAACTTTTATTTCTTTCTAATCAAATTATTATTCAACAACAATGAACTCCATTTTAAAACTCGTTTTACGAGTTACTCTTAAAAGGGTTTTTTAAATTATTGTTAATGATATAAATGTAAAAATGTAGTTACACGTATACATTTCCAGACTCTTTTTGATTGTATAAAAAAATACAAAACTATACTTATGCGATAATAAGCAACTACAGATATAATAACTAAAAATACATTTAAAAAAAGGTTAACATATTAATTTAACTTTCGTTACGTTTTGTCTAACAATATAATTTCATAGACAATTTTTTTTTTTAGAAATAACATTTAATCTTATTTTCTTTAGCATCGATGTCATAAATTAATGTTTCTCTTAAAAGAAATACTAGTTTTTACGATGTAAATATCATTAATGTAATTACACACATGCTCTCAAATTTTTCTTTTTTTCTTTGACACCAAAGTTGTAATGAGCGTTGATCAACATTAAAATCAACAGTGATCAACGTTGCATTTTATCATTGATTTCAATGATAAATCAATATTGATACTTTAGATAGGATTAATAAACCAGCGCTTATTACATGAACGACCCACTACGATCTTGTATTTTCATATCGTAAGTAAATGAAAACTCGTAAGTATATTAATCAAGCACCATGAACGAAACAATTGAATAAGCTCTTATTTTCTCTATTTTAATTTATTCTGATCTTAGTTAATGAAAAAATGCTTATAACCAAACGACCTGGTACGCTCTAGTCTTTTCTTTTGTTATAAATTAAATATTAATTAATAATCAAACACATCATCAGAATAATCATGTACCGTAGAGTTTTTTTTGGCGTATTACAAATAATAATGTTAATTATCGACTGAAGGATTTTAATTTTACTGCTGCCATGTTTATTTATTTACATATAATATTTTTCTTTGTATGGATAAATTCTATATACCGTAATCCATTAACATCTTCATGTTCCAAGAAGTTAGTAATGTTCATTACGTTCAATTGATTATGTACAACTTTTACTTTGTAATTGCCAAGCAAAATTTATCGAGTAATGCCGTTAATTTGACTTTTTTTTGTTACGAACTTTAAAACTGATGGTTTTTTATAACTTTAATATTAATCAAGTATTTTAAGCTACTCATCACCCGACCCGTAAGTTTATACTGTTTGATATAATTCGAACTGTTCTATATAATTAAAACATTACTGTGAACAACTTAAGGCAGTGCAAAATAATTATTTAATTATATTTATTCTTTTATCAACGATTTATTCTATTTATTATCAAGGAAAACAATTAAATGCTTACCATTAATTATTTAAAAAAAGGCGTTTGAATATTGATGATAATTAATATTAGTCTTTAAAGCATGGATACGTAAATAAATCATAGTATTGATGTGAGTACATAGTATATCTGTGCAACATAAAAATATTATGTATAAACCAAAAAACGTAATAGCAATGCATTGTTAAATCAAAATCCCTCATTCAATAACTGGTATTATTTAAAATAAGCAAAAGGACTAGAGTACATTGAATTATCCCTTGGACAAGTTTGATTATAACTTAACTTTTAATTTATTAAAGATTGGAGAACTAAGACGTACTCATTCGGTTATAATCACTCGTTTATTAACTAACATAAAAATAAATTTACATGAAGAAGACTTTGGTGTACTGAATTTTTCTATGTAAGGTGCTTGTTTAATAATTGACATCTTATTGTAGGATATGTAATGTACAGACCAGAGTGCATTGGATTATTCCGCTCAAGGAGCTTGATTATTTAATCTATATTATCGGTCGTCACTTGATGAAGATCCATATCAGATTAAATGAAAAAGTAGACTTATTATGTAATGTCGATCTTCACTTCATTCGTTAAAAACGTGTTACAGCTGTTTCGGTATCACAGTACCTTCGTCAGACAGATGTACATCAAGATTTAATAATATACAGCGCTCTCTCAAGAACATACACGTTGCACCGTGGTCGACAATCAGATAACAGGCACATACATTCACACATTCATACGTACACACATAAATGCATACAGTTCGTATATAGTCAATAATACTGGTCATTTCAAAGCTATTCAATTAAGTAGAGGCGAATTATTCAAATTTAACATGTAATTCAATAAGATATTAGAGTCTTTTAATTTATTAATTTCTAGTGCTTCTAATGCATCTAATTTTAATCCTTTGTTACATGTGTGTAAAATCTTAAAATTGTTATTGTAAATATGATTACATTTAAGAATGTGATTGACATAAATAGAAGTATCTAGTTGTTTTTCGTAGGCATTTTCGTGTTCCTTGAGTCTGAACTTGAAAGCTCTACCTGTCTGTCCTCTATATTTCTTATCACAAGAACCATAACTAAGTTCGTGAATACCTGATTTGTTTTCTTTTTCCGTCTGACCTTTATTATTTTTGATGATAGTTTGTAAAGTTTTGTTTGATTTAAATAGATCTATATACATATATTTTTTGTTTAATAACACAAGAAAGAAGGGGCCAAGTATGCGTAAAAGCGTGTATGTAAGCTGATCCATATAAGAAAAATAATTTCCAGCATTGTTGCATATATTTGCGCTCCTCCCACCTCTCTGAATTTTGTTCTCAATCACAAAAGAAATTTTGTGAAAGAAGAAAACGCAACAAAAATCAATTATTGTATTAATATAGTAGCAAAAATTTTTTTTTTTTAATTATGAAAATTATGAAAAAACGTGAAAAATTGTATAAACAATTATTTACTTATTTAAAAAAAAAACAAATTAATAATAAGTGAATGAATTTTTACATACGAAAGCAATAACAGTAAAATACAGTAACGGTACTAAAATTTATATTTCATTAAATAAATTATTTATTCATTTAATGTATAATTAAACCAAAGGTAAATACAAATTTTTATGAGAAATATCTTACGAACTGTAAGATAAAGTAAAGTAAATCGGTTCTCCATTGTCGGGCCTGCTCATAGCAGAGTGGGTGAGGAGCTTGCCCAGTGAGCAAGAGGGGATGGTGGTTCAAATGTCTTTGAGAACTGCTTTTTTTTGTTTGTTTTTTTTACATATTGGTTAAAAAAAAAAAATGTGTGGTCTGGTAGGATAATGTTGTGTGGTGTGGTGCTATGACGTTGTGTGGTGTAGTACTGGGGACCGGAAGTACGTCAAGAGGGGTGGGACGAAGGGGGAGAATCAACGCAAAATCCACTTCCGTTACACTTTTTCTCAAGGTCACCAATCTGAAATCGTTGATTTACTCCGTAGGGCTGAACGTGCCCATAGAAGCATAACTTAAAAAAAAAAGAAGAAAAAAAACGCAGATGAAATTCGAAGGAATGACCAACATAAGTATAAGTTACGCAGCCCACTCGGTCACTGCATCACATGAATGAGGGGGTACAGGTATAATATATAAGCTGTTAAGCGGGCTTAGGGTAACCACGCACATCACATGAAAAGGGAGAGTATAGGAGTAGGGGGACTGGGGTAGAGACTCTTTCAAGCTGTACTCTAGTTGCGCCGGCCTATAATCACTGTGGTCCCCGTTTCCAATCGTCCTTATACACAGGAAATATACGGGGAGTATATAGCCTATCGTAACCCACGATAAAGAACTTCGTTCTAAAAAATTTTATAAATCTTGCTCGTTACATAAATTATTTTGGAATAGCAGTTGATTGACACTTTTTTCCAACCTTACATGGTAAAGGACCATGTGACGGAGTGAGTAGAACATTGAAACGACTTGCTGCTAGAGCCAATCTTCACATAGTAAATAGTTCTATTCACTTACTGATAGACTTGTTAAACTGGGCGTCTGAAGCTCTACCAAATATAACGTATCACTATTAGACTGATAATGATTATGAAGAAGAAGAAAAAAGATTATCAACGCGTTTTTAGTAAACTATTACGATAAAAAGCACTTTAATGTATAATTCTATGGTTCCAATTTCCCTTTAAGAATTGGAAACAAGTAAGCGATTCTCATTGGATGAAAAAAAACGATGTAAAAATTTTTAAATAAACAGAAACTATACACGTATAGTAGGAGTATAGTATATTATAGCATAGTATATCATAGTATAATATAGTATGATAGTGATTGCAAGTAATTAACAATGTTACTTAATACGAAGTCGTTATTGACTAATGATATTGTATTGAAATTTTAATAAGTAACAGTGTAATTATTTGCCACAATAATGTTATTTATTTATTGATTTTTTCTAATTCTTGATACATTAATTTCACTTGCTAATTAACATTATTTAATTAATAATGTCAAATAATAATTTACATGACAGGAAAAAACGATATGAAGGAAGGAAATAAAGCATGCGATAGAATCTGGGCGTCGATAAGACGTACCGCACTACATTAGTTGATTTATTTTCAATAGTAATAATTATTTCCCCAGTAAACAAAACACGTTTTTGATAGCAAATTGGTCATAGAGTACTATAAAAACATTCAACTAACTACGAGGGTGAGGCAATTGATAAAAATCGATTGAAGCCCATTTATTGTTTAAAACAGTGTGAATTTATTATTAATTGTTTGTGTGATAATTTTTTTCTCAAAGCTGATTTTTTTACCGTTAACTGAAAAAAAGCTTGAAGAGAACCAGAGTTACGAATTTTTGAAAGTTAGTCTATTAGCCAAAAATCATTAAATTCTCAAATTTTCAATCGATTCTATTTTCAATAAAATTGAGTTTAAAAAAAAAGTACGTATCTCTGTTTTAATATAGAACATGTAAAAAAAGATTCAGCCGATTGGACGATGTGAAGATCAATTTTTGTTAAAATCTCTCCTGTTCGTAAAAAAAACGTCACATGTGTTAAGTTGGCCGCATAAGGTTTAATCTCACGGCCAGTTAAATGAATTCATTCAAATCAAATACCCATATTATCTCTCTCCCTTTCTATTATCATTCCTAACTAGTTAATAACCAAATAGTGAGGCTGTCTGCTGGTCCTGCAGAGACTGCAATCTACCACCTTCAGTTTTAAATTGAAGGCAGGGTTAAATAACAATCATAATCACTTAACATAAATGACATAATTATTTAACATAGCTCTTTGTAGTACACATAATGATGTTATTGTTACTGAAATTAATCTAACTTTTGGGAGTTCAACTTATTTACTGTGCACTTCAACTTTATAGCAAAGCTATAAATGTTTATTCCAGTGAGGTTGATTTCGACGACATCGACAACTCAGTGCAGCGACTGTTTATTTTTTTGACAGCCAATAACGAGGCCGTTCATTTAAATTTTCCATTTACAGTGCTCTGTGATTTTCTGTCGAAGTAATGAACAGTCATTGCGCTAAGCTTTCACTGTCATCAAAATCAATATCGTTGGAATAAAAATCTATAATTTTACTACAAAATTGAAATGCACTGTAGTCGATTTTGTAACGTCGTGGCTCTTCGACGTAACTTTAGCACACAAGAATCTGAATGCAGCGTGCAGCGCACGGACAGCAACTATGTTTGTGTTTAGCAGTGTCTGTAATGAAATTGAGGTATCAAAAGTAATTTACCAGTACTTTTACGAGTAATGGGTGATCCAGCTGACAACTATCCTGAGTTGGCAAGTGAAGTGAATTGCTTGTTAAGCCGGTAATACATTATAAGAAAGGAAAAGCTCAATTGAATTATCAGCAAAGCTTGCTTTGTTGAATCACAAATATTATAAGGATAATTTTGAAAATCGGAAGTTTAATAATATAACTCGCTGTAGTTAATACTGGCTACTTGTTTGTTGGTCGATGGATTTTCTAGGAAAGTGCAGGAGCTCGCAGGGCACGATTTTATTTAAACCATAATTCGGATCGATAATCAAGGGTAGGACTGAGTCAAGGAGTGGAGGTAAATTTGAATAACATATTCTTGGAAAAAAGGTTCAGCTGCAGACGTAAGCCAGCTGTTGTATTTGGCGGGGGTGGGGTTAGGGAGCAGGAATGGCTGGTGAGCACGCGATCGACCGAGTGTGCGTTGGTATCGACTTATGGGTGCGGTAGCTAGGTGACAAATACCATATGGTATTTGTTACTGACAGTGGGTAGACGTCACTGGACGAGACATGCCCCCCCCCCCTAAGTTCTTACTCGCCAGGCGAGTTCGTGCCTGGTAAAATCAGCTCACGTTTTACAGATATATGTTTTACGTAATTTGGATAAATCTAGGGTTACATTCGCATAGAATATTGTCTTTACATATTAGTTTTTCATAATACAATGTGAATTGATAGCTAACAATTATCTTATTTTTTAATGATACAGTAAGTGCGGTGCGGTGTTTCTTATATTTTTATTTATTTTTATTATTATTATTTATTTTTTTTTGTTATCAGGAATGCGCTTAAGTTCTGTTATCGGTACGATTTCTTAAAAATATTCTTACAGTAGGTTGATGGAGTAAAGAGGCAGTAATAATGACATGCAGACGGGATGATAGGAGAAAAGAAAGGTGGTTATCGCTGGACTACGATGTTGAAGTCAAATTTGTTCGAAGTGGACTCACAGTAACGGCAAACATTATATAAGTTCCGGTGGTATACTGGGTTAGGGCGATCAAACTGGCATCTTGCAATGGTGTTGTCCCCATTACCTTGGAAATGATGCATGGTACATGTGCAGCAGTCTTTCCAGGGTTTAATATCAAGGAGACAAAGTTTGCATCACTGAGGAGTTACATGACATTCGTAACCCTTTCCTCCCAATGGAAACCGCTCTAAAAGACCGGCGTATGTTATACACGCTGTACTGATCGTGGCTTGCTCTTGTTCACGGGTTTTGGCTCGATCCCATTCAGGATATTCTATGAATTTTCTTACTTCACGATGCTGAAGGCTGCTGTTTGAGTTTTTAAGGGTTATCTTGACTGCTCGATTTGCTTGGTGTTTAATGGTAATTTCAGAAATGAATTCGGAATCGTCCACGAAAACATTTATTACCATATCTTCGATGAAGCTATCCGAGTATCGTTTGCAAGAGTTATCCAATGGACACGTTTGCCTCATGCCATAGATGTAGAGAGCTGTTTCAAATGAGATTTTTCCTGCTTCCAGCTTTTATGCAATGGTCGGTTTCCTGCTTGCATATGTGCGTGGCTGGCTGTGTATGGGTTGGTATGCGACAAGTGATAATGAGTCGCCGACTCTAGTTGAAAAAGTCGTCCCGACTTTTCGTATTTTTTTTAGCGATGGTTTTCGCGTATCATCCCAACAAATATCCAGCGCTTAGCATTAGTATTATAGTCCATGGGTCCATTGATGCGATGCTTAGTGGATTAAAAAGAATAAGTTAGGGGTCGATGTGTGGATGATGGGATTTGAAAGTGGCGTACATATTATTACGAATGAGAGAAGGTTTTAGTGATTATTACACATACATTATTATCCTAGCGCACTTAATATATGTGTGAAAATCCTCGTCAGAGGGTATAATAGCGCTCCATCATACATGTTTTTTTTTTGTTAGTAGTGTTCTTGTTTTTTGTGTGTCGTTTAAAGTTTTTTTTTTNCGATAGTTTGCTGTTGGGGACTATGCATATGTTTGAAAATTCTGATATTCTAGGAATGAGTTGTGGTATTTTTAACTTTGTACGATGTTAATAATCTATAGAATATAGAATTGAGGTTACCTAGTTCTTGAATTTTGATTGCTAGTTCTTTTATTGCGTAAGACAAGGTGTCATTGTGGATGTTTCTTTCCAGAAGGGTAGTGTTAAGATTGGTTAAAGTGTCGGTGAGGTCATAATAAGCCTTTTTAAGATGTTTATTAGTGTCTATGTGAGACACTATGGACCAAAATTCGCTTATTATCCTCATATCTTGTATTTGTTCAAAAGCGATTCCTGGGTAAAAGTTTGATTGATAAAATTCAGGTATTACCTCAGCACTCATCGTTATCATGTTTGTAATTATAATATAACTGAAGAACATTTCTGATATCTAAAAACGAAATGAAGATATTCTGAATGAAAAAAGGGGTTGGACAGAGTTATTCATATTTGTTGATGGGCTTAACTCTAATAAACTCAATAAAAATTATAATAATATAAATTTAGCAAGGTAACTTTAGTTAGAAAATAACTTGAACGTTCTATGCCCATCTATGAAGTAATTTTTAGCAATTTTTTCCGAGTCCAAGTACTGAGTATAGGAACATTCCTATGTTATTAAAGGGATCTATTTTTAGACAGCAATCTTACATGCTTCGTATTTAAAACAAAATTTTTTACGTAAAAACAAAAAAGAGTTTTAAATAAATTTTTTCATCAGGCATTATTATGCATTGATGGATTATAAATAAATTTTTTTTTTCCTATTTGCAAACGTCTTCTATTCGAAAATTTTAATTAAATTGGACTGCCCAACATATTTCTGTCCAACTACTGTGTACTTTACCTTATGTATTCCTTATTTGTGTTGGTTTTTTTTTTTTATTTCTTTCTTTTAGTGTTGTGATTTTTTCTGTTGATTTATTTTTGTTTCTGTTTTTTGTGTATTTCTTATTTGTGTTGTTGTTTTTTTTTGTGTTTTTGTGTTGTGATGTTTTGTTAGTTTATTTTTGTTTCTGTGTGTGTTTTTTCTTTGTCTGTGTGAAAATTTTAGTGTTCTCGTTTTTTTGTTGTTTTTTTTTGTGTGTAATGATTTTAATTTTTTTTTTGTTTTTGTGTGTGTGTATTTCTAATTCGTGTATTTTTATACATATATATACATATATAGAACTACATTTAATTTTGTTTTCTGTGAAGGAAGAAAGAAAAAAAGATAAAACATTCATTTAAATTTTCTAAATTATCATTATCTAGTTCTGGTGGATTAATTATAACTGCATTGAGTTCCGGGGGTCCTCTACAGCTCCAACAATACTTTTGGTTCGTCAATTCCCAGACGTGCTCTTCTATAGTACACTTTAAGATGCACCTGGTTTGAATGTCCTACAGTCTGTAGTTAATGTACCGGTGGTAACATTGTCTGCACGATCTGCAGACTGGTAATCCGTCACCACAATCTTGGCAAGTGCCAAATTTAGGTGAGTTTGCGAGGCTATTTTTACCTCCGAAGTTCGTTGTTTCTAGAAAACCTGAATAGGTTATTCCACGATCATCCGCAGCTACTTCTTGCTGGCAACGAAGCTCGTAAGCATCGTTTCGCGGATTTCCGGATGGCACGTTTATCTCCCGGTGCACAAACTGGCTGTTAAGCCTTCATTCCATTGCCTTGCTTAAAGCAAGGCTTCGCCTGGCATCCTGGACTACCTTCCTGAAAGACTCCTGTTCCCACAGGAGTTCGTTAACCACGAAATGAATCTTATTTCTAAGCGCCTCCATCGGCAGATTCTTTTCCTCACGATCGAGTCGTCTCAAACCATACTTGAGGGCCCAAAGAAGCTCCTGGCCCTGATATTTATCTGTGGGTATATTTTTGGTGTTGGTTCTCGCAGATATTGGATTCTTCTTCCTGTTCACTGCTTTGGCCTCAATCCTTCTTCTTTGTTACCAAGATTTTGGACGTCAGCATACCTACAGTCAGGATCGTAATGGGAGCCATCTTTACGAGTAAAAGATAACGGCGTTGAGAATCAATGGGTACTATAAGTCTGAGAGACTCCAAAAAAATGACGAGAAAATTTTTTTGTGCTCGCATTTAAATACCGTTTGGGACTCCCTTGTTTGCATGTTGTGCAAAAGAAATGGGCGTGGCACCCTTTGCTTTCTTTGCATCAATTGGATCTGCGAAAAGATGGTCTTGACTTCAGAAAAATTTGGGGGCAATGGTTTGGCTTCTGGAAAATGTTATTAGACGACGAGGGTATTGGGTGTGCATTTCGGCCACTCCCATTTTTTTGGGATTTTTTTTTTTTTTGAAGTTTGAAATCTCGGGTGGCCATCACAGTGGGATGTGTTGATGTTATCGTCATAGAGTCATTAGATTGGCTTTGCGAACGTTTGAATAGTGCACCGCTTTTTCTGTGCCTGCATCTATGACTGTGACTCGTTTCCCATCACTATAAAGGAATCCTATGCTGTGCGCAACTTGTATCTCTATAGGCGGAAAGTTGGATAATCATAAATTTGTTCTGTCCTTCTGGCTACAGGGTTCGTATTATTTTCTGGAGTGCATATCAGACCTTTGGAGTCGCAGCGAGATTCGGGATCGATGCTACCGATGGGTGTGTAGCTGATGCTGGTTTGGTCTAGCTTGGTATTTAGCTTTTCGAAAACTCTTTTTGTTAAAATTACATAACATACAATGAGGATCGATAGGGCTATAGCGTTAAGCTTATGAGGAGTATTACCGTGGCTATATTCGCAAGGTACAGTTGTTGTTGTGGCGAACATGTATAAGTATAGTTTTAAATTTTTTCAGGTTTGTACATCGTAAGAGTGAGGGGCGGGATGATTATATTGCTGTTTACGTATCTATTGGTTCCAAAGTCGAAGCGTTTGTCTACGTCTTTTATAGTGCACCCGAAGCCTGCTTTTATGATGCCATATCCAACTGATGGCGGGTGATATTTATTTTCACCGCAGTGAACGGTGATACTGTGTTTATTTTCTGTTGAAAAGAGCCAGTGAGACGGGTTGTATGTTTTAATGATATAAGACGGCTTGGCGTTAAATACTTGTATATTACACCTATAGAGATCGATATTTTTAGGATTAGAGAATATTTCTATTTCGCAAGAGTTCGTTTTTAAGTCACGTGATCGTGATCGGCATAAGTACACGTCGATGAAAAGACATTTGCTCAGTTCTGATTGATTAATAAAATAGTATTTACGGTTTCCTATCTGTTAGCGCTGATTAATCTTCTGTGGATATTATGCGAGCTGCGATCGTGCTATTGCGGCTATTTGATTTTTGAAATACTGACCATGATATGCATTTGAATAGTTTGAAAGTCATTATTTGTACGAGTGGAAATATTAATTGTATTATGATTTCGCTGTCGATTACCTGAAATCGAAGTTGACTGTATTTATATAAAAATTGGGTATTTATTGCTTCGACTAGAATTTGCATTTCTTGTTGAGAAATGGTATTTATAAAAAAATAACTACCATATTGTATTAGTCTTACTGAAAATATAAGCTTATTTTGTTGCATTGAGTTAATAATTTTTTCTATGAGATTTTGAAAGATGACGAAGATGTGATAGGTTTCAAGTAACAAGATGTCTGCTTGCGCTTGTGCTTTAGTAGGTGTGCTGGCGCTCTTTTTAAATTCAGTAAGGTTTGCTTGTAAGTTTTTTAGTCGCTCGGTGGCTGCTTTCTTGTTTTGGTTAATTTCATTGTTTATGTAATAGGTGCATTTTTCGCGTTTAGCGATAGTTTGCTGTTGGGGACTATGCATATGTTTGAAAATTCTGATATTCTAGGAATGAGTTGTGGTATTTTTAACTTTGTACGATGTTAATAATCTATAGAATATAGAATTGAGGTTACCTAGTTCTTGAATTTTGATTGCTAGTTCTTTTATTGCGTAAGACAAGGTGTCATTGTGGATGTTTCTTTCCAGAAGGGTAGTGTTAAGATTGGTTAAAGTGTCGGTGAGGTCATAATAAGCCTTTTTAAGATGTTTATTAGTGTCTATGTGAGACACTATGGACCAAAATTCGCTTATTATCCTCATATCTTGTATTTGTTCAAAAGCGATTCCTGGGTAAAAGTTTGATTGATAAAATTCAGGTATTACCTCAGCACTCATCGTTATCATGTTTGTAATTATAATATAACTGAAGAACATTTCTGATATCTAAAAACGAAATGAAGATATTCTGAATGAAAAAAGGGAGATTATTTTTTTCCTCTTTTTTTTGTATTACATAGTTATATCTAAGTATTGTTGCATTTTGAGGTTTTTAAGATCTCGAAAGTGATTGTCGACTCGTTTGGCGAGTCGGCGGCACTCTTTGAGAGTTGCGTAGTAAGTAAGTGGGCACATGCAGCGAACTACTGGGGCTTTAAGCCCTTTTATGAAACAAGCTATTGCTAGTTTTTCACGCTCCTGGGGTGTTTGTATAATCTCTGGATAGTTGCGTTGCGCTATTTTACTCGCTCTAATATATAACTGTAAGACAAGGTCGTTTCTGTGGGAGTAATTCGTCGTTGATTCATGTCTACATTGTTTTGTCCAAATTATAACGTCATTGATATGGATTAAATGGTTGAGACAATTTTCTTTTTTAAACTGAGTTTAGATATTTATGTATTTCTTGTTCCATGTTAAAAGGGTTTGAAACTTGTGTTTCTGCTTTTTTAGTATGGATGGCTACAGATGAAATTTGAGGTTCATGTAATATGGGGTAAAAGTGTGTATCGGTTTTTGGTGGTGCGGTGGCTGCAATAGAGTCTATGAATATTGTTTCAGTGAGTTACTTCACTGTTATTTGCTGATAACTTGGTGTGTTTTGTGCAGTGGTATTCCCTCCGTTGCCTGAGTTTTTGCCGTTGGGCGGCGATCTGGTAAGATGTAGCAGCAGGTTCGTGAGTGAACTCTAGATTGCTCCTAGAATGTGCATTGACCATCCACAAATGCTGTGTAGAGCGTAACCGTAAATAATTGTGTCTAGAATAAATTAAATGGTCCGAAAAATTATTATTATACTGATAAAATAGTGATATACCTGCTGCCACTTAATTAAGTACCGCTGAGCGTTTGGAAGGAAACATGATGTAAGTTTTTAATTTTTCTAAGTCATTGCAAGAATAAATACCTCTATTTGCTAAGTCAAGGGGACTAGAGTATTTCCAAGTTTGTTTGGTGTTCGGTTTTAGTAACTGTGGGTCATCTTGACTTGTAACTTGTGGTAACATTTTGTACCATCGTGATCCGAAATTAAACATTACGGGGAGTACTGTATCGCATCCTGTTTTTGTAACGTGTTTTTAAAGTGCGTGTGTGCGTGGCACCAAAAAATATGATTTTTCATTCCAAAATACTGGCAGCTCTTGGTAGCACGCGTCGGTTCCTCTTACGCGCACTTCTACTTGTACATACTTAATAATATGCGCTACCTCTCCGGCCAAAAAGCTGATGTAACCTGGGCCAGACATGCAGTGATAAGCGAAATTAGCTGGTGAAATGGTGGCAATACTGAGTACATTTCCGATTACTTTTCGCTCTAACTTGCATTATTTTAACAGTACGTCTTTGTCAAGTTCCTTCATTTGTTTTCTGAAGTGTTTTTCTGTAAAGATAAATTTAGAATTACGTATGTAAACATATCTATGTTATTAATATGGAAGTTTTTTTCTGCTGAGAAATTCTGCTTCTCGGGGACAGTCAGTAAAAATATTTTTGGGTGTTTTAATAAGCGCCAAAGAGCATGTTATACTTTTGTGTAAATGCATTCTATCCATCTCGTGTTATTTCTCTGAGGTATTTCATTTCCCCGTTTTTTATTGCCGAATTAGGCGACCAAATGCCGCAATGTTGTATTCTTCTCTTAAGCTTGATTTTGCAATAAATGACACGTGTAAAAGCGTAGTCATTTAATTGGATGAGCGAAACGTGTACTTTAGTTGAATTTATGACTGGTTCAGGAATATGGCATTCTCCTGTATTGACTAGAGAAAAAGTTGTAAGATTAGTGACAAATTGGCCGCAGTCATATCCAATGATTGCTGTGGCTCAGTTGATGATTTGATAAAAGATGAATAGCCAGAGGATTATCTTTATCTGTAAAATGAGTAATTTTTAATTTGTTTTTCGTGATTAATATTATTGACTCATGCTTTAGCGTGGTCTTTACGGCATATCTAACAAAAATGACAACGACAATACACACAAGCGTTTAGCAAGCAAAAAAGGGTATACTTATCTGCAGATAGCGCATGCGTGTGTAAGTATGTGTGCATAGGTTTTTTTTTCTTTTTTCTTTTTTTTTTTTTTTTTTTTTTTTTGAGGTTCTGACAGATGTATATCTTGCTTGACAGAATGCTGTGTACTATTTTGCTGTGTATTTCGTTGATCTTAATTTTTACGTTTTCGTGTTTTCCCATGAGTCGAGCACTAAGTAAGGTCCTGAATTCTNGCAAGAGTTGACAACAAAACTCAGATACATCTAATGGTACCTGAATTCTTATTTTAACAAGTGTAAAAACGTTTTTAACAACTTGATCGTAATCTTTACTTCTTTTTTTTATTTATTCAGGGGTTCTTAGAGATGTACGAGCAGCGTAAGCAGTTGCTGTTTACTATTTTGCTGTGTGTTTCGTTGATCTTAATTTTTACGTTTCTGTTTTCCCATGTGTCAAGCGCTAAGTAAAGTACTGAATACTGACCGTTGAAATTATGATCTTTGGGGCCCTGAAGGAGCCATACATTGTCTCCTATTTCAATTAATTTAGAATGTGATTTTTTATCGTATATATTTTTTGCTCTGTTTTTAGCCATGATTAATTTTTCTTGAGCGATCTCATGTATGGTCTTTAGTTGAGGGACTAGATCTGTCTGTATAGTAAGTATGTTGGAAATAAATTATTTGCTTCAAGGGGTTTTCTACTAGGTACCCCTGCTATTTTTCCAAAAACTAGTTCGAAAAGTGTGTGCTGAGTACTTTCGTGTTCATTAGTATTGAAATTAAATGTCGCTAATTCTACCCATTTATACCACTGTTGTTTTCTTATGATAAGTATTTTTAGATATTCAGTAAGGGTGTGATGTGATCTTTCATGGGAACCGTTTGATTGGGGGTGGAATGCCGTTTTTTTAAACTGCTTGATTTTGAATCGACTAGCTTCCCTCTTAATTAGTTTACTAAGAAAGTTAGTGCCTTGATCCGTTAGCATAGCTACTGGAGCTCGATAAATACAAATGAATTTTTTAACGAAAGTGTCTGCTATTGATAAAGTAGTTGGATCTTTTAATGGGACTGCTATAGCGTATTTTAAGAATAAGCACTGCATCGTTATAATATACTCGTTATTTTGCTGAGTTGCTGGTAACAGACCCACTATGTCTAAAGCGAGTTTAACAAAAGGTTTGGTAGGTGTGTCAAGGATAATTAATTTTTGTTTTGTTTTAACACATACTAGTTTTTTTTAGTTGACATTCGAGGCATTTTTGTATGCTCGATTGGATGATTTCCTCCTGATGTTCCCAAAAATATTTGTATTTTAGTTTGTTGTAAGTATTATTTGCACCTTTATGCCCTCCTATGGCGGAGTTATGCATTTCTTTAATAATGTTATATCTTCCCTGCGGCGAAGGATGCTGTATTCTACCCAGGCAAATTATTATTTTGGTTTGTGTGATATGTTTTTGTAACATTTGTAATATTTTTTGGAACTCGATATTTTCTAATTTGGCGGTTCTAGTGATAATGACTGTCGATAAATTTTTTTCTATTAATATTTCATTTAATAAGTGACTTATTTAGCACTGCTGTTATGTTTGTTATGCTTTCTTTGTCTTGGCCTCTTAGGGATAAAACTATGTAAAAATTGGTGTTGTATTTAATTAATTTAGGTATGCCGATTATCAATTTTTCCAAGTAGGGTAATTTGTTAATTGTACAGATATTTTGTGCCCCGTCATCTATTGGTTGGCCAAGGTTGTCGGTGAAGTAAACATAATTGTCTATTCTCATATAGAATTTTTCCCTTGAAAAAATTATTTTATTTTTTTGTGTGATTAGGGTGGATGGGCTTATATTGTTATTAATGTTATTCTGCGTATTTTTTTTCGTGTTCTCCTAGAATGGATGCTTCGCATAAAGGAAAGAGTTTGGAAAAAATTTCCTTCGCCGTTATGAGGGTCTCGCTGCTGACTTTTATTAGTTTTGTGATGGGTGCTTGGCGAGTATTCTTCGGTTTGCCTTACTTCTACGGAAGAGATCGCCTGCTCTTGCTTGAAAAAAGCTGAGCAGGGTGTATGGTCTTTATTGTTATTGTTGTCGAATTTTCGTTTTTTGGGAGCTAAAACTAATAGGGCTTCTTTGTAGCGGGAGCTGATTTTACCTACCTTTTGGCGTGTCGTTATGCCATATTGCTGGGTTTCTTCTGATACGGTATTTAGCAGCTGTTGCGGCTTTTCTTTTGTGCAGGTGAGTAAAAGTATGTGATCGTCGATTAGGTTTCTAGATAATGTGTCTGCTTTAACGTTCTGGAAGCCTGGTTTGTACATTATATCAAATTGAAAATCAGCGAGTTTAAGTCGCTAGAGTGTGTGTGTAACCCGGGAGCATGGGTGTTTCATCGAATTAAGCCATACAAGGGGTCGATGATCGGTCCCTAATATGAATTTTCTTCCGTACAGGTATACTCTAATTTGCTCTATGCAATATATTAAAGCTAGGGCTTCTTTGGAGAATGTACAGCAGCTGCCTTCACTTTTGGACAAGGTGCGGGTTATGAAAGCGATGGGCTTATCTTTCTCAATTTCTCCTCGTGAAAGCATGCCTCCTATAGCGTAGCCCGAACCTGTTGTAAATATGAACGTTTTTCTAAAGTCGGGGTTGATTAAAATTTAAGGAGAGCATATTTTATGTCTCAGGATTTCAAATAATGTTTAAGTTTCTTCGTTTCACGAGAACTCCTGATTCTTTTTTAATAGCATGTTTAAGGGTTTTGCTATTTTGGCAAAGTTTTGTATAAGTTGACGGTAGTAGCCTACTAATCCTAAAAATTGTCGGACATTTTTTTGATTTTTGGTCGAGGAAATTCTTTAACTGCTTCTATCTTGTTTGGGTTGGGTTTCAGCCCTTACTTACTAACTATATGACCAAGATAATTTATCTCTTGTTTTAAAAATTCGCATTGTCTGGCTGCAAGACGAAATCTGCTTCTCTTAGTTGCTTTAAAAATTAAATAATAATTTCACAGTGTTTATCAAATTCTTGGGAGTAAATATGTACATCTTCCAAGAAAGAAATTGCTCCTTTAATGTTTGAAATGAAGGCCATTATGAGTGCTAAAAATATTGGTGCACTTGTTTTTAATCCGAAAGGGCATCTTTTAAAGTAAAAGAAACCTAGATCGCACATTAAGGCAGTTTTATGTCTGTCTTCTTTTTTTTTTTTTTTTTATTTGGTGATAACTAGCTTTCAAATCAAAGACTGTAGAATATTTAAATGCTCCGATTTTGTCAATAATATCTGCTATGGTCAGTACTGGATGATTATAGTCAGGTATTACGTCATTGAGTTTTCTAAAGTCTATTACGACTCTCTATCTTTTTTGTCCGTTGGGTCCCGGCTTTTTTGGCACTCAGAAAACAGGCACCGCGTAAGGGCTCATGGAGGGCTCAATGACTTTGGTCTTAAGCATTTCATTGACTTGTCTGTTTATTTCTTCCCGCAAGACGAGGGATTGCTGGGAAGGCTTAATTTTAATGGGGGTACTAGTTATTGTTGGGGTGCTTAGCTCCATGAGATCCGTAGTAGGTAAACTTTTACCTTCGAGATAAAACCTGTCGGCATAATCTACTATTATATTTTTTATGGTTGTAAACTCGCTGTGCTAGATTTGCTTGAGACGTAATAAATTTAGAATCTTTAGCATATTTTTCTTTTATTTGTAATTTGAGGTTTTTTATGCAATTTTTGGCGCGTTCTTTCGCTTGTATGATTTTCTGAGGGTTTTGCTTTTTTAACTATGTGCCTATCTGTTTTTGCAATATTTGTAGTCCTTTTCGGTATTTAGTTCTGAGATATTTTTGAGATAGGTTTGAATATCGTATGAGGCCGCAGACCTTACTTTTGTATATAAGTGATTTTTCTACGTTTTTGAGACTTTCAAGGAGTTCGTTTCCCATGTCACTTTTGTTCGTATTTCGATGTTGTGCGTATAGATTGTCGTTATGATTCTCAGCTTTGATGCTTTTGCAATTATTGACAGTTTCACAATATTTTCTTTTGGGGCTAGAATTTTTTGATTTTTGAATATGGATACTTGATTGTGTCGTGGTTGTTTGAGTCCTGATTTTTCGAATTTCGGATTTCGAAGTTTATTACGGAAGTTTTTGTATCTTGATTTCGGATTTCGGCGTTCGTAGAATAGTTTCTTATTCCTTGATTTCGAATTTCGGTGATTGTAATGTTAGCTTTTATTTCATTATTTCGGATTTTGGCTTTTAGAGTATTATTTTTCATTCCATAATCTGGAATTTCCGTTTTTGGAATTTTGTTTCTTATTTCATGGGTTTAGATTTTGGGTTTTGAAATGTCATTTTTAATTTTATGATTTCGGATCTCGGAGATCTTTGATAGTTCGAGATTTCTTGTTTCTTGGATTCTGGTGAGTTCGGATTGTGCAGTTTTCGAAGGTTCTGAGTGAGAGTGCTCTGTTTCTTTAACACTTAAGAAGTTGCATAGAATATTTGTGCGTGCGATGGAACTTTCACGCTGTTTTTGGGAACGCCTTGTGTTATTTGTTCTGGTTTAGATAGGTATTACGTAATTTATTATTTTTAAGTAATTTTCATAGTAATTAATTTGTACTTGATAAGTACAAAATATCTCGTTTCCTATTAGGCCGTATGTTTCTATAGGGAATTCATCTGTTATCATGTGAAATTCAAAGAAGCATTCTTGAAAGCTTAGAATGATGTATCCTTGGGTTTTAATTTTCCCGTTCGTTATATTTTTTAGGTGTAGAATGGTGTCTTAAAAAATTACGATGTTGGGTGGAATAACAGATTCTTTAATAAGTGATGCTTCCGCACCGGTGTCGAGAATAAATGACAATGGTCGATTGATTTCTCTGAATTTGATTGTTACGGTAAGTGTTTGAGTTTTTATGTTTAGTAAGATGGTTTTGTTAATTATTGTCTGTTTTGGAAAGTTGTTCGTATTACATTGCTGATTTCTCCCAAGCTTCCCCTCTGGATGAAACCTGAGTCGTTTCCCGATGCCTCTTGTTTGATTTTATCGTTGTAGGCCCTTTTTTTACATTCACTTTTCCAGTGACCTCATTTTGTGCAATAGTTGCAGGTTTTTTAAATGTTTCAATCATTATTAATTAAATTCAGAGTTTGTTGCTACGTGTATTGGTTTGGTATATAATCGTTAGACTGATGTGTAGGTGCGGGATTATTATGTGATGGTTGACTCCATGACACGCCCTTTTCTGGGGACTAAGTGTATACGGTAAAGGGAGTGGCTAAGACGACGTATGGTGGTGGATGGCGTAGCATTGTATATGGGCGTGGCTTGGTGAGTGTCGGTTTTACTAGTATTATAGCGATACCAGCAATTGCCCGTTGTGTGCCTTCGTCTTTCACAAATTTGGCATTTTTCTGGAGTTTGGATTAAGTTTATTCATGCATCTTGACTTTTTCTATTAGTTATGATTTTTACAGTTTCTTATAGATGTTCAGATTCATAACATGCAAAGTCTCTTTCGATTTCTATCGCTTGAGTTGTGGCAGTTTCTAGGTTGTTAGCGTGGCCCGTACGTGCTTTTAATAACCAGTACAACCCTCTTATGAAATATTTAACTTTGTCCTGTTCTAGCTGCGCATAGAATTCCTGATGTATTCAACCGTCACGGAGAGTTGCTTCAATTAATTCTTGGGCGGTAGCTTTAAGTCTATTAGAAAAGGGAATAACGTTCTGGATCCGAAAATGTTTGTAAAAAATATTGCTATTTCTTCGATTGTGTCAAAAATTTTATTTTTGGTGGAGAGTTATGCTTCTCCCGAGAGTCGCATTTTAAATAATTTTGCTAGATCGGGTTCTTTTATTTTTGGAATTACGTGGCACTTCTCTATAGCCGTCTAAAAAAGTTAAGAGTGGGATATTTGACCCGTTATATATAGCTATCATTTCGATTGCGTCTTTTATAGAAAGATTGTGAATGGGTGCCAGAGTTGAATTATTTATGTTATAACAGCTATTTACAGTTAAGTAAGGAGTGCTTAATGAGGACTTTTAAAAAAAACTGGAGTGATTATTGTGAGTAAAATTGTTGGAGTTGTGATTTTTAGGTGTTTCGATAATTTTTGAAAATGTGCCAGTGCTTGAAGTGTTAGTGATTTTGTTTTCAGTAGATTTTGTTGTATTATTGCTTAGTGAAAATCGCGGTTCATGATTTCTTCTATTAGGGTTGGTAAACTGTGATGCTTTCTTGTATGGATTAAGTGAGGTATTGAGATCTTGTTTTGGAAGATCTTTGGAAATTTCTATGTTGTGCAACATCAGTAACATTGTACTGTGTAAATCGAAAATTTAGTTTATGAGATTTGAAATCTCGCGCTTTAGGATATTCTCTTACCTATAAGAGCCAATCATAAGCGTGCGCGCGTCTATAAATACACCAATAGACTCTGTTTATACTTACCTTTGTCCAGCAGCTTGCTGCTGCTGCGATTATCGTCAGTCAGCCTCAAACGCCCTTTTCGATAAGTCGCTTTGCACTCGTGTTTATAATTCTCACGTGTATCGTTTTTATGTAAGATTTCTGTAACGAAAACGATTCACATTTTTGATTGACACGTAATTTCTCCTTCTGACTCAAAAATTAGTTCTTCCTTTTTTTATCTTGCAAGTAAGCAAGTATTATGACTTGTTAAAGTAAAATTAAATAAAGAGATTGTTTTTTTATAATAAACGGCTAAAGTGTTTAGAAGTGTGTTGTGCATTTATTATTGTGTCTTTATTTACATCCTTTTTCACGCTCCCCCAAATCCGGCGTGCGATGTAAATTAAACAGTCCACTATCTTACTGAGTTCAATTTCGAACATGGTCCTACGAGCCGGATGTGGGGTGGTGAAATATAGGTGTAGGACATTTTCCTTTTGTGTAAGACACGTGGTCGTTTTATCGGCCATCTTGGCTTCTTTTTACGTTCTTCTCGGGTGACGAGGCTGACGCGGTCAACGCGCCGGCGCGTAGTCCGTACGCACACACACTTATATAGCCATATCTCTTTCTCTCTTTTCTTTGTTCTTTTATCGTCAGGTGCGAGCGAATCCATTGTTTATATAGGAGACTCACTGCTGCTCGTACTTTGGTCGTCGTCAGCGTGTGCTGCTGCCTGCCTCTGCAGGCTATTGTGACAACACCGCTGCTGCTGCTGGCTCCACGGGTCCTTTCATCTTCAGCGTGTGCTGCTGCCAACTTATACAGGCTATTGAGTCAGCACCGCTGCTGTCAAGTCCTGCAGGTCTTTCGAACACAACATAACTACGAATACTTGGTCCTGTTTACACGGTTTGTAAAATTGTATATTTGTGGTATGTAATATCAGTTCCTTATAGTTTTTCGTTTTTTTGTTTACCGATTGACTTGAATATATTTTTGCCAAACTAAACTTATGTAAGCACTTGTAAAAATTAAGAACACTACCGTCGTTTAGCGTTATTGTTGAATTAGTTAGCTTTTGTCTGACTCAAATTTGGCTACGGTGCGCGGTTCGTATTTATTTATTGAATATTTATTAATTGAATTGAAATTTACCTTATCAAAATGGATAACCTTTATGAGGTACAAGTTAAACTGTTTAACAAAATTAAAGGTTCCTTTACAAACTTTAAGAAACTTGGCCAGATTAAATTGACCAGGGGTCAGGCTGACTCTAGGCTTCAACAACTCAGAGATACTTTTGAACAGTTTAAATCTACTCATGATGATATTATGAATATAAAACCTTTACCCACAACTCATGATTATTTTAAAAATAAGTGCTATGAAGTAGTGGAGGATACTTTTTATTCAGTTCAGGGTGATTTTAACGATTTTTTCAATTCGCTTAATGATCATTCGAATCCAACAGGCACCTTACCTCCTGCCAATGCCAATGTTAGTTCGTTTCTAGTTTCTCTTCTTTACCTTCAATAGACTTGCCATCCTTTGATGGTGATTTCACTAGTTGGGAGAATTTTCGCGATGTTGATAGGGCTATAGTCCATAGGAAGCAAGAATTACCAGCTATTATTAAATACCAACATCTTAGGGCGCATCTATAGGGTGAAGCTTCAGACCTCATTAAAAATATACCCTTGTCTGAAGAGAGTTATATACAGGCCTGGGATACCATTACCCGGTATTATGATAATAAACGTCGTCTCAATAATATGTATACAACTACTATTCTCAGTTGTCAAGCTATGAGAGGCAGTTCTTGCTCTGAAATAAAGCGCATATCTAAGGAGATAATAAGTTCTGTTGATTTCTTGATATCTTTAGAGAGAACAGTAGGAGATGCTGACATATTTATCGCTCTTGTAGTTAGTAGATTTGATTTTCAAACGAACAAGGATTGGCAAAAAATGTTAGGTAGTAGCAGTAATCCTCCTACTTTAGGTCAACTACGAGACTTCATTTCAGCGCAAATCATTACAATGGAATCGTTTCCTTGTAAACCTGTAAATTAGATTGTAAATATTCGCGCAACTACTCCTTTTAAAAATATGGGATCTTCTAGTGGCAAGCCTATATCTGGTGTTACTGCACATCAGACAGTTGTTTCAAATTTCATTGTTTGCCAATTCTGTAATCAAAAACATCATCTTGTCTCTTGTGATTCATTTAAATCACAGGATTGGAGCGTTAAATGGAAATTTCTGAAGTCCCATCGTCTCT
Source organism: Copidosoma floridanum (assembly GCF_000648655.2). The sequence goes on along the minus strand of NW_019384249.1, from coordinate 248,048 downwards.
GTGTTGATTGTTTTGGTCCTCACCTTAGTCAGGAGTGCTCTGTTAATAACAAGTGTTCACACTGCAACCAAAAGCATTACATCTTTATGCACAGAGGGGATAAGTCCAGTTTTACATCTGTCTCTGCTAAAAATAAGCAAACAAAATCTGTAAATAACTTGACGAACTCTTTTAATGTACAAAACCAAGCTCAGATTTCTTCAGAGTCTAGTGTGAATGTACAGTCATGTAGTAGTAATAAAATCGTCTCACCCAAGGTGCTTTTGGCTACTGCTCGTGTTTTCGTGTATGCCACTGATGGATCTCGCATATTGGTACGAGCTCTCATTGATCAGTGCTCACAGAGTTGTCTTATTACTAAATCTCTCTGTGATATGCTGCATTTGAAACCGAGATCAGTTAGTACGACTCTGTCAGGAGTGGGTGGACTGATTTCCATGGACGCTAGTAAATCAGTTGCTTTCAAATTTAGGCCTCATTTTGAGTCTGGTTTTGAGCATCTTGTTGATGCGTTAGTCGTGCTAAAAATTTATTCCTACGAACCACCTCTAGGTAGTCGTTTGGCAAATTTAGATTATGGGAAGGATGTAATTCTAGCAGATCCAGAAACTTACAGTTTAGATAAAATTGATATTTTGTTAGATGCATCTGTCCATGCAATTATTATCGGTCAGGAAAATCGCAAATTAGCCCCTGACTACCCTACTGCCTCTGCTTTGCGAATTGGTTGGTTGTTATTGGGTCAGATGCCCTTTGGTTCAAGATCCAACTCGTCACAAAAATCACTAGTAATGGTTAATGTTGAGGAAACTCAGCTTAATGAGTTAGTTCAGCGGTTTTGGATTATTGAGGAACCTCTCAAGCCTCAAAAATTTTGAGTAAAGACGAGATAGCCTGTGATGAGATTTTCATCAATTCACACTCTCGAGATTCAACCGGCAGGTATATTGTACGGCTTTCTTTCAAGGTTAATCCTAAAACTCTTCCTGAACTACAAAGACAATCGTACCAATCAGCGTTGGCAGTTTTTCACCATTTAGAACGGAGGTTTGTGAGAGATAAGTCTCTACATGATGCTTATTCAGTATTCAAGTCTGATTATATATCTTTGGGCCATATGAAGGAATTACTGGTTGACAAATTAGCAGCTTGTTATCTACCTTATCATGGAGTTTTTAAAAACAACAAGTTGCGAGTAGTTTTTAATGAATCAGCTTCTTGTAATTCTAATTTCTCGCTCAATTCCATTTTACACTCTGGAGAGAATATGTTGCTTAGCTTATTTAATATTATTATCAGATGGAGATTTTACCAATTCGTCTTTACTACTGACATTGAGAAAATGTTCCGACAAGTTTTGGTAGCTCCTAAAGATCATGAGTATCAGGCCATTTCATGGAGACCTAATGCATCTGTAACTATTCGATCTTACGTCTTAAACACTGTTACGTATGGTTTGACAAGTTCACCTTACTTTGCCACACGTGTTTTAAGGCAACTTGCCAAGGATTACACTGAATCTCATTCTATAGCTGCTCAAGTTCTTTGTGAAGACTTCTATGTAGATGATTGTTTGTCTGGTAGCCATACGTTAGAAGATGCTGAGATCAAATATCGGCAACTAATTAAATTGTGTGAATTAGGTCAATTTCCACTGAGAAAATGGTCAACCAGTTCATCTGAGTTGGTAGCTGAGTTACCAGTAAGCCACTTGTCTAGTAAGCCAAAGATACTAAGCGATGATGAACCAATTGTTTCTGTTTTAGGCTTACATTGGAATCCTAGTAGTGACAAGTTTCGATTTTGCGTTACAGTAAACGTTGACACACCCGTTCGCTGGATCAAACGTACTTTATTAGCGCAGTTGTCAAAATTTTTTACCCTTTAGGCTGGTTGGCTCCAACGATAATTTTTGCTAAAATACTATTTCAATCTCTTTGGTTGTTGCAAGTATCGTGGGATGATTCTCTGTCACCTGATTTGGTTAAAACCTGGACTCATTGGTTAAATGAAACACCTTTGTTGAACGAAGTTCGAATACCTAGATGGAATTATTTTTCACAAGATTGTGAATCTCTCGAACTTCATGGTTTTGCCGACGCTTCTAAAAACGCCCATGCAGCGGCTGTTTATTTATGCGTTGTACGCGAGGGTGAGATTTTTGTACATCTTCAATTAGCCAAAACGAAAGTAGCTCCGATTAAAACGCTAAGTATTCCAAGACTAGAGCTATGTACTGCAGAATTGTTATCCACAGTAGTTTGTCATTTCGTTGTTGTTAATTCATTGATAGAAATACCAGTTTATATGTGGTCCGATTCTAGGAATGTACTATATTGGCTCAATGGACTTCCTTCCAAATGGCCAGTTTTCATAGCTAATAGGTGTTTAAAAATTCATGAATTGACTCCATATGCTAAGTGGCATTATATCACGTCAAAGCAAAATCCAGCTGATGTAGCTTCTAGAGGTGTTCTTTCAGGCCAATTTCTGAATCAAATATTATGGTTTTAGGGCCCTAAGATTCTTCATGAATTGCACCCTAACTATCCAGAGTTTGGAGTAGAAATGATTGCTCCAACCTCTATAAATGTAAATAGTTCAATGCCTTCTATAAATAGCCTTATAAATAATTCTGAGTCTTTTTGTATGACTCTATTAACTCGTTGTTCCAAGTGAAAACAGTTGCTAAGAGTAACAGCATATTGCCTTCGTTTTACATACCGTTGTTTACATAAAGTTAAACAAAAGAATTCATATTTACCTATAGCTGGCAATCTTAAGCCCCCTTTACAGGCTAGTTTGCAGTTTATTGACTTGTATTCTTTTATTGAAGCTGACTCGATTCACCTTTTAACATCAGAAATTGATTGTGCTAGACTGTGTCTAGTTTATCAGCATTAAAAATGTCACTTTTCCGCTGAGTTCAAGGTACTTACTCAAAATCAAGATCGTAGTTTAGAAGATAGCTTATCACTACTTCGATCTAGCCGTTTGCTTAATCTTACGCCGTTTATAAACTGCGGATTGATAAGAGTTGGGGGTAGATTGAGTAGAGCCTTACTTGATGATGATGCCAAACATCCCTTGATACTAACAGATAGAAATCAGTTGACATTTATGCTCATTGACTATTATCACAGATTAAATTTACATGGTGGAGTGCAGTTGACGATTATTACACTCAGTCAAACGTACTGGATTGTAAGTAGTAGACGGACTGTAATAGCTGAGCTTACTCGTTGCATCACTTGTAAAAGATGTAAGTCTAAATCACAAACTCAGTTAATGGGAGACTTGCCTTGTTCTCGTGTTACTCAGAGTCCTCCTTTTCAAAAATCAGGGATCGATTATGCTGGCCCCTTTCCAATACGATTGTCAAAACACAAAGGTAAAGGAACTTTCAAGGGTTACATTGCAGTTTTCATCTGCATGTCAACTCGTGCAGTACTTCTTGAAGTTGTGGAGGATTATACAAAGAAGGCCTTTATAGCTGCCTTTCACAGATTTATTTCTAGACGTGGCCACTGCACTGATTTATTCAGTGATCATGGCACGAATTTCATCGGTGCTGATACTGAGTTGAAAAGAATGTTGGTAGAACGTAGTCATGACCCTAATTTTGCCTATGAATTAGGTAAATCAGGTACACAGTGGCACTTTATTCCTGCTTCTGCTCCACATTTTAGGGGTTTATGGGAATCAGCAGATAAATCTGCTAAACATCATTTGAAGCGTGTAGTCGGTGATCAGATTTTGACAGTAGTTGAATTTTCTACTTTATTGTGTAGAATAGAGGCATGCCTCAACTCTCGGCCCTTGGCTCGCCTTAATGATGATTCCTCTGAGCTTGATCCTCTTACCCCTGCTCATTTTTTGATCATGAGGTCTTCATTTCTTGTGCCAGAGCCCGATATTTCTACTGAAAAGGTATCGCCACTTAAACGCTGGAAGCTAGTGACACAATCTCTCCAAGTCTTCTGGAAAAGGTGGTCACTTGAATACCTTTCTACTTTACAAAGTCGTTGCAAGTGGTTGAATC
>NW_019384249.1:199719-243769 GCF_000648655.2 Copidosoma floridanum | reverse complement strand
AAAATCTGAACTTTAGTCAGGACACAATAATAATTAGTCTTATTTAGATCAATTTATTTTCTTTTCATTTACTATTATGATTTTTAAATCTCATATCTAAAAGTCACAAACCTTGCGAAAATATATATAAAATTATCAGTAATTTGTTTATTATGTTTTTTTTGATTTTTGAATTATTTGCTATTGTACGTGGAAAGCGTTCCACCGCTTTATTCACACGGTACTTAGTTGTATATTATTTCTTTTGATGCACATTCGGTCTCACTCCTGTCCATCAACCTTGGGACTATGTAAAACATCAGTATTACTGATTGTTACCGGCTGAATGTCATTATATCAACAAAAAAAAACTTTCATTATTTAGAATTTTTGTTAGTGGAATGCGATCCACCCTTTTATCCTTCTAAGACTTGTTATTGATATACATTCGTTACACTTCTGTCTATCAACCTTGCGACTATGTGCAACATCAGTAACATTGTACTGATGTAAATCGAAAATTTAGTTTATGAGATTTGAAATTTCGCGCTTTAGGATATTCTCTTACCTATAAGGGCCAATCATAAGCGTGCGCGCGTCTATTAATACACCAATAGACTCTGTTTATACTTACCTTTGTCCAGCAGCTTGCTGCTGCTGCGGTTATCGTCAGCCAGCCTCAAACGCCCTTTTCGGTAAGTCGCTTAGCGCTCGTGTTTATAATTCTCACGTGTATCGTTTTTATGTAAGATTCCTGTAACGAAAACGATTCACATTTTCGATTGACACGTAATTTCTCCGTCTGACTCAAAAATTAGTTCTTCCTTTTTTTATCTTGCAAGTAAGCAAGTATTATGACTTGTTAAAGTAAAATTAAATAGAGAGATTGTTTTTTTATAATAAACGGCTAAAGTGTTTAAAAGTGTGTTGTGCATTTATTATTGTGTCTTTATTTACATCCTTTTTCACGCTCCCCCAAATCCGGCGTGCGATATAAATTATACAGTCCACTATCTTACTGAGTTTAATTTCGAACACATGTCATTAGTTAAAAGTTTACTAATTTCTTGGTTGAATTTGGCGATGGCTTTTTTTGCTGAATTACAGTTATTATTTTCTAGGGATTTATATTTTGAGTATGTCAATATTTTAAGATATCAAACATTAATTCGTCTTGACAGACGCTTGTGACGATTCTCGTGTCTATTATGCCCGATAAGGATACCACTAATTTCTTGATTTTTGGAGCGTTTGCAAGGTTTATACTGTCAGGTAAGTCTTTTTCTCTCATTTGTAAATAACTTAAACAATCTGATTCAGTCAGTTATCTTTTTGCAGTTAAAGTAGCTTCAATTCTGATCATGTGAGTGAATAGAATGTTGAGTGCGTCAGCGTTGCGGTTGTTCATGGTAAATATGTAAAAGGTAATGGTTTTTTTAGGACGAGCTCCCAATTGTTACATCGTGGCTCTTCGACGTAACTTTAGCGCGCGAGAATTTGAATGCGGCGTGCAGCGCGTGGACAGCAAATGCATTTGTGATTAGCAGTGTTTGTAATGAAATGAAAGTATTAAAAGTAATTTACCAGTACTTTTACGAGTAATGGATGATTAGCAGCTGACAGCTCTCCTGGGTTGGCCAGTGAAGTGAATTGCTTGTTAAGCTGATAATATATTATAAGAAAGGAAAAGCTCAATTGAATTATCAGCAAAACTTGCTTTATTGAATAACAAATATTATGAGGGTAATTTAGACAATCGGAAGTCTGATGATATAATTCGCTGTAGTAAACGCTAGCTACTTGTTAGTTGGTCGGCGGATTCTCCAGGAAAGAGGAGCTTGCAGGGCGCGGTCCTATTTAGACCATAAATTGGATCGATAATCGAGGGTAGGACTGGTGTTGAGTCAAGGAGTGGAGTTAAATTTGATTAACATATTTTTGGAAAAAAAGTGCAGCTGCAGGCGTAAGCCAGCTATTGAATTTGAAGGGGGTGAGGTTTGGAATGGCTGGTGAGCACGCGATCGACCGAGCATGCGTTGGTATCGATTTATGGGTGCAGTAGCTAGGTGACGAATACCATATGGTATTTGTTACCAACAATGGGTAGACATCACTAGACGTGACAATGTAAAGCACCTCCCCCCATAAATATCATACGTCATGTTAGTCAATACGTCTATAGAACATTGGTCGCAGTAATATGACAATATTCACAACACTATTTTCTACATTTTTTTTAAATTTCTATTTTTCAATAAAAATATTTGTAAGTACACATAAATATATTCAGAATACAGGTACTTACATCCTAGCTGGCATCCACAATTCTTGAAGAGTTCTTAATGAATTCAGTGATGAATTTGTTTTGGTATTTACAAAGTGTTCCTGAAGTATTCTTAAAGTATTCCCATAGTATTTCACTTATGTCCCCTTTTTTAAACTCTCTGAGAGTTCGCCAAGAGCTCTTTTGTCTACAATTTCAGTTCAGAAAGAGTTCTAAAAGTATTTATTTTGATCTCATGGAACTTGGAAATAAAATTTAAATAAAAACTATTTCGTTAAGAAGTGGGTTTTTTCCTTCTGTAATTACTGACGTCAACTTCCGATGAACACTTATATCAGAAAAAAAAGTCTGCAGCCAAGTAAAATCAAACCCAAGCTAACTAGAGCCCACGTGTGACACAAACACGATTCACCACTCGACTATCGAGGATTCGGAAGTTTATAAACATTTAACGTCTACATTAACTGTATACGAACACTATGATTTTTGTTCTTTAATTAGCTCATATGATTAGAAAATTGTGTAAAAAATCTCTTTGCTCTTCTCGCTCCTCGACAACGTTGTTTTGTAACTTTTTGTTACACGCACACTTATTTGTACATTTTATAGTAACGTCGTACGATCTGGATAATGCATAGCTGTGAGTACATAATCAAACTACGCAAATTATAAAATAAAGTCTTGAAATGTGTAATAAAAATTATTATCAACACAAATAAATACCAAATTAAGATTTCTCAATAATTATAATAACTATAGCGAGCCTTGATATTTATGACAAGCTTTGGAGCTTTACCATAAACATGATTACATTTTGACAATAAGATACACAGAACTTTTGAAGCTAAGATGGCTCGCACGCATATAAATCATTTCATTATGCATTCTCAGGTTCGAATATCAGTATTGACGATGACTTTTTTTTTGTTTTGGCGGTCTTACTGGTTATTTTTTAATTTTTTTGTTCACACTTTTTTTATTATTAATACTTCTGCAAACATTAAAATTAAAGTTAAATATTAAATACCTTGAACAATTGTATTGTCATTGTCCAATAAGCTCTAAGCTTGTATTTTTGTACCTTATAAAAATTACTTTATTATAACTTTTTTTTTTTTTCATACAAAAAATAAGTTTTTTGCTATTTCAAGAAAACAACACCCCAGGGGATGTCGTGTGTGAATTTTCCTCATAACTTAATAATAAATCTTCAGTTCTTATTTGAAATTATATTGACTTATTTACACCTATTTCATGTCGTTTTAGGTGTAAGAAAGTGAAGCATTGTTTTAAAAACAATGAAAAATTCATGCACAAACGTGAAAGTCTCAAAATTATTGATTCAAAGATGTTAGTTATTTTTTATTTTTTGTAGCAACGTGCGAAAAACAATTAAGTTTTGCACCATAATAAACATTCACTACCGTATTTAACATTTAATTGTAACTTACGTATTTGCATAACTAATAGTAAAAGAAGACTTTGAGGAAAAAAAAGTTAAAAAATAACTAATAAAACTGTCAAAATGATAAAAAAAATCAGATCTCATCGATAAAGATTTGAGCCCAAGAATGCAAAAACGAAACAACAAACTTGCATGCAAGCCATCTGCGCTAAGGGAGATCTGGGTAAACTACAGTCAAAAGTTACTTATGTTTATAATAAAGCTCCAAAACTTGTCTTAAACATCGGGGATCGCTGGAATAATTATGTTTATTTAACAATCTCAATTTAGTATGTGCTCGAATTGATAATAATTTCGATTGCACGTGCAAAAACTTTATTTAATAATTTGCATCGTCACAAGAGAACTATGTGAAATACATCACCGTAACCGCAACCCTCGACGAGTACACATCTAAAATTTTTTTCCATCCTAACAAGAATGGAATAAAATTATATGAAATTACGTACTTCACGATCACAGATGAGGACATTGAAAAAAATTTGGTACTTGGAAATAATCAACGTACTGATCTCTTACAGCTCAATGAATATTAAGCTCTTATATTTCTAAATTTGAGTTATGTTAACTCTCATTTAAATGTACGTCAATTTAAAAACGTTCTAGTTACACTGTTTCCAAATTAGGAGTCCCACAAGACCAACTTTGAAGTAACTGACTTCCAAGCAGCACTGACTACTGCAGCTTGAAACTGGTAGCGCTACAGCTCGAAGTTGGGCGTCTAAGATGCCTAACGTCGGTGCTATATCAGTTCAATGGTTCTCGGAATGTCTCGGCTCTTATTTCGAGTAGCTTCGTTATAGCAATTTATAAAAGAATTGAAATACCAATACATAAATTGTTTTATATTGATGGATTCAAAACGTGATAGGATTTCACAATCGCTGAAACAAGCAATGAGTTAAAGTCAATACAAAAACTTGACCAAAGATTACTCATTAAGTGTTTTAAGGTTATGCTCTAACAAAAACTACTTCCCCCAAACACTAGTATTTTATAATATCGGGATAAAAGTTTCTTCCTTTGTGTAAACCAATTTTGAAGGTAAGCTGGGAGACAAACTGTAACTGAAGATTACCTTTACAATATTTAGAGGTTATGTAAGAGTTGTATTTGCTATTTAAGTACCCTTGTACTTCACTTACAATGAATACACTCGAAGATTTTTTTTTTCACATTTGTAAAAACGTGAAATAAGCAAAATCTTTTAGAAAAATCCGTGATTGCGGTTATAATTATTATAGAATATACCATGAATACAATGTTTTGCGGTAATATCAGGACTTTTACAAATTTTTATGTACCAGTACTTTACTTATGTCTGATAAATTAAAGAATGAGATTTTACACATGAATTATCTATCAATTAGTAAAAATTTGCAGTATAAAACATCATTAAAAATTGGTTTTCACAATATTCGTAGGTTATATTTGAATCTTGTCATTTTGAAATATACATCGTAGTAATGTGTTAAGTGCGTACTTCTAAGTGAAGGGCGGAACTCGTAGATTCGTTCTACAAACAAATAAATTTAATTTATTTGTTCGTCAGGAACCAGCCGTTAGCCCAAAGGCCTTATTTGTTCTTACTTACAATATGCTTTCCTTTTAAATCGTTGACTCAGCGTTGTGGTGTTAGGTTTCACCGTGTAATATAAATGAAGTAGTGTTAGTATGATATACGCCGAACTGACGTTGACCTACTGTATGAATTTCTGTGTGATAAAATGTAGTAGCTGCGTATTTATTTCGTCTTTTTATCTGACGCCCTTGTAAAAGTCTATGTCATACGTCAGTCTGTTTATTTTTGTATAGTGTTCAATTTATTCATTGATACTTAAGTTTTGTTCTAATCAACTGGAATTTTGAATTTGGAAAAATTTGAGTTTAGAAAATATATTTAACAATTGAAATATTTTATTTAAGGAAATTTAACNAGACGCTGGTGTCGCAGGATGGAATTTTTGCGTATGATATGCATTCACATACCACGGGCGTATGTATGATGGAGCAGAAGAGCTGGACGAACAGTGCAGGATGTTGTGCAACATTATTATACGTCGCGAAAACCAGGATTATTAGGATACATGTACGTAATTAAGACTATAATCATCATTAAAATAATGTTGTTTATGTCTTATCTAATGATTTAATAAACTCAGTAAAGCAGGAAATATTCAAAATTTCCAGAATATTAATTAAAAATTTTCGGATTTGTATTTACAATGTTTTTAACAATTTTTAATTTTTATTTACTTAACTTACTTCCATTAATCGTTGGTTAGCCGCTGCTCGCGCGAGTGCAGTCGCAATATCTTACAAGGTTGACCGCAACGATGATTTTAATCCTACACGAGAATACTCGTGGCGATGACAATAATTAGGCTGCTGCTTTTAACTTCGGAACCCTTTTCTACGGTCCTTTCTTTCTTGTTCTTCCTTGATTCACTTTTTAGGTGAGTCTACAGTGGTCTGGATTGCTCGAGCTTTTCTCACACAGCTTAGTCACCGAACTGAGTCTAACATTTGCTTGAAATGCACGTAGCTTAATCACCGAATGAAGTCTTACATCCACTGAAAAGACGCAACAGAACTCACTCTCCAACCTTTATAGTTACTATGGAGCACTTGATGAAAGAGAAAAGGCGATTATTGGTATGTGCAAGGAGTTTTTATACTCTTGCATTTAAAGAGGACACGTCAAATTGGGGATCCGAACGAACAATCAGAGCTTAACCCAATCACCCTCAATTTACACAAGCATAAACGTGGTGCAACAACTATATAACGAACAATGGTAAAAATCGCTGATCTCTCGGATTCTGCATTTGGTACAGTTGATGTTGAAACTGTGCACGACATTTGGACATTCGCTGTGGATCATTCTCAGTAATAAGTGTTGAAACTGTTAATTGTTCTCAATCTTGCGGACATTTAGTGCGAATTGACTTTGTAAGATGAGCGCTATATAAGATTATTTGGGGATTGCGCGCGTAGTTCGAGTTTTGCGACGGCAGCTCTTTTCAAAAGAAGTAAGTTATATGTCACGAAATTGCAGAAGCAGCTATGCAGCTCAATGTTTAACAATCGCTGAGCGTTCGCTTTTTATAAGTATTTAACGGAGCTGTGTATTTCGAAATAATGAATATTAAGTAAATGACATGGGATGTCACTATTGATCATTTTAGATACAGTAAATAATAACCTATTACAAATTTGTGAGTGAAAAAAAGCAGAAAGTATAAAAAAAGAGCACATATCAAGGTTATGTATAGAAAATCAAAGGTTAGTATTGGGTTATTGTTAGGTTATAAAAGCAAATTCTGTCATGATTGTAGTATATACTCAAAAAGTAATTTTGCTTTATTGGAAAATTACAGTATTTAACTTACATAATGCAGCATGTACATTTCAATCAATGATTTCGTTCATACATATCCAGTTTCACATATTATTTTGTGTTTCAATGAATTTATGAAATGAGGAAATTTCTAAAAATTTAAATTATTCCGACAGAGAGAGAGATTTAGATTCAGATTCAGATTCTTTATTTATTGTTGGCTAGGGACTCAAGGTCCAAGTAAGCCAAAAGCGGTTATGCAAATACATAAATTATACAGAAAAATAATATTAAGTGTAAGTATTTTAATAAAAAACGAGAAAAAAAATTTAATAAATTAAGAAGAAAAGTATAGCTTATAAACAATCATTAGTATACCTAGATTAACATTAGTGAAAATAAACATTTTAAATAAATTCAACTCTGATATCTAAATATTTACTAAATCGACTCAATCACAGGCTTAAGAGTTAAATAGACTAGGTCTCACAAGAAGAAGCCTGCAGAGTCTATCACCAAAGCATGGTCTAGAGAAATAAGTTCGAACACACACTGGGATTCTATTCAACAACTTAGCTGCACTCACTCTAAAAGCAACTACAAAAAAATCAATTCGTGCTGAGAGCACAATCAGGTCAAGATGACACACTCTTGTCACGGATTGTTCAGTAGTCTTAAAAACAAAGCAACCCAATAAATATGATAGTTTTCCTGTCCTAAGTATGGAGGCCAAAAAGCGCACAGCCAAAAATTTTGATCGAACTTTAAATGTCATTAGTTTAAATCTACGATAGGTGGGTGTGACATGGTCCGACTTTTTAATGCCTACCACGAAATGGAGAGCAGCATTCATGCACCTGCTGAGCTTCAATGTTGGTTCACTAGATAGTCCTAAATAAAGAGCCAGACAATAATACAGGATGAAGTGAACTAGTGCTTTTACAAGCATAAGCTTAGTACTCACTGGAAGAAAGTAAGCATTTCTCCGTAAGCGTGCAAGTGCCCCAAAATATTTGCCAGCAATGTCAGTAGTGTGTAATAGAAATGTTAGATTTGCATCAAGGGTTACGCTCAACAATTTAAGTGACTCAGAAAAAATAATAACACCATTTTTTAACTTAATATCTGGTATAACTTGTTGAGAGAGTTTGGATAGAAAACCACGCGTGCCAAACCAAGCTGCCTTAGATTTTTCGGGCTTTGTATGCAGCCCATTGGAATCTGTCCACTTACCAACGTTGTTTAAGATGTTGTTAGCTTTGTTAACGATAAGGTGTGCCTCAGATAAGGGGCCATAAACATAAAAACAAAATTCGTCAGCATATATATGGTAGGAGCAGTCAGAGAGATCCGGCAAATCATTAATAAATAGCAAGAAGAGTAGAGGCGTCAGTATAGAACCTTGAAGCACTCCACTCAATCTGCTTAGGAGTACAGAAGCACAGCCTCCACGATCAATTACAATCTGAGATTTCCCCGTTAGGTAAGATCGTATCCAGGAGCAAGCTAAGTCTGACAGTGCAAAGGAGATAAACTTCTTACAAAGCAGGTTGATATTTACAGAATCAAAAGCCCGAGACATATTTATTGAGACCAAGAGTTTAACTTTTCGATTGTCTGCATGAGCTCGTATGTCATCAACAATCTTAACTAGGGCAGATTGGGTACTATGTCCCTTACAAAAACCAGACTGAAAGGTACATAGTAAGTTGCGCATGTGCATATACTCAATGAGCTGTCTTTATGCCAATGTCTCCAAGATCTTGCCAAGCGCTGGTAAAATACTAATAGGCCGGTGATCCTTTGGCTCCCTTGCTTGTTTCTTAAGAATAGGTCTTATTAGATCTACCTTCCAAGTTTCAGGAAACACACAAGATTAAAAAGAGGTATCAAAAATATCCATGAGAGCAGTCAACAGTAAATCAATGTGATCTTTAAAGTAATTTAAAGATATTCCATCTGAACCCATTGCATTTGAGCGTGCAGACAATACAGCATTATGAACATCTTCTACTGTATCATGACAAAAGTAAAGTCTGTCATCTGGATAAATTCTAGGTTGTGTTCCATGTTGCAGGTCATGCAAAGGCATACCAGAGCCATTTCCAACGAAGTACCCATTCACAACATCCAAATCAAATACGAATCAGTTTATAAGCTGCATGAGTGAAACTTGAAGGAGAGCATTTATGCTCTCGCCAAGCCTTATTATGATCCCTAATTATTGATTTAAGATGCGGTGTCAGCCAGGGTAAAAACCTATGCCTCCTTACTATTGTTTCAAAAGGAGCATGTTTATCATACATACCTGTGATAACAGAGGTCAGAGCCGCAACCTTCGAATCAACACACATATGCACTCCAGAATCAGCTAGGAGGGCTGCACATAAGTCCTTCCGAAATTCAAGCCGGTCAAATAAGTTAAAATTACGACGTGTAATAACTAAGTTGTCACACAAAGGTACAGAATGCTTCAGTCTGACAAATATTGCATCATAATTTGAAATCGAAGAAATTGTTAGTTGAAACCACTCATCAATATCAGAAGACTTGGACCGACAAATGTAATCTATAGTTGAACTTGAGTTAGCACTGTGATGTGTGGGAAGAAATGGGATGGGCTAAAGTCTTAGTATCTGAAGAGATTCTTTGAGAATAGCTACACTGGTAGACTTCACATGCCAGTCCAAATTTAGGTCTCCCATCAAAATAAAATAATCATAAGGAGTGTTGCAGTTCAAAACAGCTGACTTAACCTCAGACCAGAATCCTGCCTTGGAAGGGTTGTAGAACATAACACTAAAATATTTAGATGAGTCCATCTGCGTTTTAACAAGTAAATATTCGGGTCTCTTCACATATGCTTGGTCTTGTCCAGAATGGGACAAAAGTTTGGCCTTCAGAGAGCTTTGCACATAAAGTGAAACACCACCTCCACTCTTACGAGCAAGTAACCTGTCACAACGAAATAGTGCGTAGTCCTGTATGTCAACCAAATTGACGGTCTTATCAGGCTTAAGAAACGTCTCGCTAATTCCAAAGATGTATGGTTTTTGATCAGAAATTAATTAAAAGAGAGAAAGAGAGAGAGATGAGGAAAAAGGGTCAGGATCGCAGCTTTCTTTATCTGTGTGCGCTGCTTGGTATAATCGACGTGCTGCTTGAGTTTTTGTGGGAGATAGAGCTGATCTCTTGCACAGCTTCTTTTATCTACACGCACTGCTTGAGTTTGTGTGAGGTTTATCTTGCACAACTATATTTAATTCATGCGTTATTTGATACCACGATCTATGTGAACGCGTAGCTTTTTCTGCTTGTGATGCTTTAGTTGTATGAAGTTTTTTTTATAATTTGTTTATACTGTAAATGGTTTTAAAATAAAAGAAATATTGAGTAAAAAATTTAAACAGAAACATTGTTTTTTAAAAATACAGTCGTTTTAGTAAGTTTGTACCTGAAATATTATATATTAGTATATTTAATTGCAAAAACTGCTGAATACATAGGATTTAGCACATGTTTTCCTGCAGCACTCATTATTTCTTGCCCAGATATTTCTTGTGACACATAAAGAGTTAATCCCAATACTTATTTTTTAGGGTATGTTAGGGATTTGTTAGGGAAAATAACGGTTAGTCATTTTTTTTTTGTTTTAAAAATTTATTTGAAAAATATGGAAATCTCACAACAATAATTTATTTAAGTTTGTATACACTTGACATTTTTTTATTTAGAATTATGTTACATTTTTTACGGCATACTTTCTTTTCCGGACCATCTGCCGTAAATATCTTTCTTTTTTTAATTGTTCACATTATGCAAAATGTCTCTAGCGATATATTGCAGTAGGGTGATGATCCCATGAGGTTGACTACTGCTATCGACCTATTATTTACTTCAGGCGAAATAGTGAGGTCTACCTCAGGTATAAACGTATCAGCTACAGGTCATCCTGATGTATTAATCACTTATATCACCCTTTTAACTGATGATGAGAGATCTATTATTTCAGTGATTTTGCGGAGTCAAACTCCTCAGTGATATCAAATTGATGTATGATACTGATACCTGCGGTTCTTCTTGCGTAGAAGCAAATTAAACAAAACAAAAATTTCGTACGAATAAAAAAAAAAAAAAAAAAATTTACTCACCAAAAATGGAGGTTATTAACGAAGGCAATAGTATCTTGTCCTCTAGTGGCGCTGTCACTTGGTTGGCCATTTTAACTTCTCTGGCATGAGAAAAAATTGCATCGGAAGAAATCGCCAATTCGGAAGGCATTGGTACTCCTTCAATTGAGTCAATTGAGCATGGAAAGCAATTTAAAAAATCACATTTACAGTCAAAAAATTTTTTTTAAATTCAATGTATGAAGTGAAAAAATGTTCATTTTTAA
The DNA here is from genome assembly GCF_000648655.2 of Copidosoma floridanum. The sequence continues at coordinate 232,305 of NW_019384249.1, read as the reverse complement.
TTTAAAAAATAAACTTACCAAAGAAAGCGATCTTATCCGTCAGCAGCAGTGATCCAATTGCTAGTCGAGATGACAGTGCAAGAGAGAATGACAAAGAAATGCTAGAAAAAACATTTCTCACAAAATGAGAAAAAACATTTGTATTCAAAAGAACTGTAATTTCAGTGAGATCCTAATACTTTAAATGTTCATAGTAACGACACTACGACTTTATATATATATATATACATATATGCACGTGTGTGTGTGTGTGTCAATATCCACTAACAAACAAACTGTTGAAGCAATTTAAAACAAACTTACCACAGACAGTTGTATTATCTAACGCCAATGATTCCACTGCTGATGATGATGAAGATGATTCTTCTTCAAGACTTGCAAAATAAGCTCGCAAATGAAACTCTTCCTCCTCATATATCCACGGAAGAGAAGGGGCCAGATCATCAACCACTGAAGAGAGATCCACCTCATCCTCAGAGTCCTGGATTGTTGTTGCCTCTCTTATCACAGGCTCCAAATCTTCCCATTCGAACGCTGGAATTTCGTCTAGATACGAATGTGCCGTTTTAATAAGACACTGATACACAAAGATACTTACTGTAAGATTCACAATGTTAATCTTTGTTTCGGCTGACTATTTGTAAACACATCTATTCCGTATACACCACGTTGGCATTACTGCTCTCAAAATAAGAGTAAAAGACATAACTATGCCCCCTCCACTTTACTTGTGCTCAATATGAATCATTCCAACTCTTGAGTAGTAAAAATTTGCTACGCTATGAGAGAACAAAATTTTTGTTGTAAAAGTCGTGCATCTCTTCTAGTAGCCATGTTCTAAGTACCCCCCTCCCATGCTTCTTCTGTCCTACGCCAATTATTAAAGGAAGGAACCCTTAACTTTTGCTAAGTAGTTCAGTTACATCTCTCACATGAGCAGCAGTAATATTCACTGAGTAAAGGAGTTTCACTTCAGAAGAGTTCAACGAATTGGTCAACTTTTTTAAAAATCAAGGTAAGCTGGGAAAAAATTATTTTTGTTTTGCGTTTTTTTTAAACTATTTTTTATTATTCTTGGTGCAGTAATAATGCTAGGAATAATTATTATTTCATTATTCTTCGGGTGGCAATGATGCTAAGAATGATTGTTCTTCCTATTATTGATTTATCTTTGGTGCAGCAATGATGCTAGGAGTAATCATATTCTCTTTCTACCGCAAAAATGCGATTTAAAAAATTGTTCAACTTGGCACGCAGCAATAATATCAAAAAAACAAAAAATCAAACTTAATTGTGTACGATATATGACTTTTTATTAGATGGTGGAGAAAAAACTATTGGAGATAAACGCAAATACGAGCAACGCATAATACTTCGAGCTCTAAAATGCGACATCAACGAATAGGAAAAGCAACCTCTCAAAGAACCCATTGGAACAGTACTTGCAGAGCAATCTCCGATACATTTATAAATCCTGAAGCAGTGGTAGTTGCTGTTAATATACTGAGGGATTTATTCCGTGGATCGGGAAATAAGTAAACATACCTTGTAATAGTTAATAAGATTGAATGTAGAGAGAAGATAACTGTAAGAACGATACACAATACAGCCAACAACTAACGGCTGCTTGCATGCATGACCACATGATTTGACGGACAGACAAGATCTTTATTGCACCCACGTTCAAGCGCCAAGCGTCCGAATACATCATATAATTGTAATTTGCCAGAGATGGCGCTCCTAATTAATCTTTCATATGTACGTTGGTATTGAGGGACAATACATTCAACACGCCTCCTTACATTTATACTAATACAACTTACTTATTTAACCAAATTTAATGTACTTCTAAACTTTTCAAATCTTAACCTTTCAAAAGATTTCGTCAAAACATCTGCAATATTACTTTATGATTCTACTTTTACTATTTCAATATTTTTTTTTAAGTAACTTTCATAAATTTAATTATAGTGCACCTTAATATATTCGAATTTTTTGTAAAATTTCCAAATTTCGCAATGCTTAAAGCTCCTGAATTATCTTCATAAATTTTTATTGGTTCATTCAATTTTAACCTAAAAATGTCTACCAAATCTCTTATTAACTTTAATTCACTTACAGCCTCGGACAAAGCAACATACGCAGCTAAAGTCGAAGACTTTATTACACCATTTTGTTTTCGCATTTTCCAATAAACCACATTACCTAACAATCTTATGACATAGCCCTACGTGGATTTTCTATAAAGACTGTCATCTGCCCAGTCTAAATCAACAAAACAATCTACGAAATCTGCATTATCATTTTTCTTGTACATTAAGTGGAATCTCTAGTTAGGTATACGTATTTCAAAACCCTCATCGCATTCTGAAAATGTTTTTCATTATAACAGTTTGAAAATCCACTTAATTAAATAATTAACGCTTTAACTTATATCAGATCTCGTTGTACACCCTCTACCTCATTGTACGCCCAAGCCTCTGCATCTGCCTCTGTTTCTCGAAGCTTCTTGATGCGTGCCGTTTCCACGAAATTTTTGGCGCCCGCCCCTTTGTGCTCGACTGCCATAGCCAGTATTGTTTATGTTCGGGAAATCTTTCTTCAAATATCCAATTTGATCACAGACGTAATAGGCTCTTTCTTTTTTCTCGTGACCTTCTCATTTCGATACAAAAGCAATCGATTTTACGCTTGCACTAGCACTTACACGTTTACTATTAATTTCCAATATTTTTACTTTATCGATCACATAACTAACAGTCCGATCTTCTTCTTTTTAGGTGTCTATCAAAGCACCAATATAACTGTGTGATTCTGGCAATGTCCTCGATAAATAATTCACTTTTTTTCTGACACTGGAGCGCCTGCAGCTTTCAATTCGTTCACTGCTTTTTCAAATTCGCTTACAGAGGCTGATAATTCCTGATAATCTTTTAATCTGATTCTTTCCAATTTGTTCCGACATATTATCTGCAGCGATGTTGATTCTTTTAAGTACATTCCATCAAACTTTTTAATCATCTTAATAGCCGTATCCAAATCACTGACTAATTCCAGCTGCTTATTTCAAATAGCACTGTACATATAATTAATGGCTTTCAAATCCATTTCGGCCTATTCGTCTTCCTTGTCTATCGATATTCTTGCTCTTTCTATCACTATTGCACATTTCTGTAATTTCAAAAACATCGTTATCCTTTTCTTTCAGTGTGTATAGTCTTGGCCATCAAACACAGGCATCCAAATTTCCACCATTTTGGAATTGCTCATTTCCTCTCTTGATACTTCTAGATTTTTCGATTCTTCTTTTTTCTTCGTAAATATAATACTCCTTTAACACCAGTATATCTTTGATCACATTTAGCAAACTTTTCGTAAAATTCTCGGTGTTGTATTGACACTTTTTTTTATCTGTGATGACCTGCATATAATCTCTTAAATTTTAAAACTTAAACGGGATACGTAAATAACAACGGTACACTTTCACAAGAGCTTTTTCTCGATTTTCAGTGTTCAATTTACACTTTTATCACATGCAACCACCAAGCTGCTACCATGTTCATATACTGAGGGATTTATTCCATAGATCGAGAAATGAGTAAACACTGCTTGTAATAGTTAATAAGATTTAATAAAGAGACAATATAATTATGAGAGCAATAGGCAATACAGCAATACAACGACAAACGGCTGCTTTCATGCATGACCACATGCTTTGACAGACAAGATCTCTATTGCGCCTGCGTTCGAGCGCCAAGCCCTCGCATACATCATACAATTGTAATTTGCCAGAGATGGCGCCTCTAGTTCATCTCTCATACATATACTTATAAATAAGTTGGTATACTCTATTGAAAATAACCACGTGGTTTTACCACGTGGTAAGCCACATCGTTTTACCACGTAGTTTTTGTCTCAAAATGCCACATGGTTTTTAAAACCAGGGGGTTTTGTAATACCACGTGGTTTTTTCACCAAGAAGTTTAATAGTTTTCACAAATACTACCTTTTTCTTCCTAGTTCTATTGATAAATTTTTTTCTTGTCTTGTTATATACTATCGTAATAAATACTTTCACAAACAATTTTCTGAGCAATTTCTGTTCCTCTATTGAAAAAAACCACGTGGTTTCACCACGTGGTTTCACCATGTGGAAAAACCATGTGGTAAACCACGTGGTTTATGACATAAAACTAGGTGGTTTACCACATGGTTTTTCTACGTAGTAAAACCACGTGGTTTTTTCTATTTTTGAGAATGTCGGATAAGAGAAACAAACATAGCAAATAAGGTAATCTCTATTTTATATTTAGAAGCTGCAATCAATTCATCAATCACAATAAATATTGTTCTTACTACCTCCCCCGAAAGTGAGCAGCAGTGCAAATGTTCATTAGTATTAAGTATTTACCTACGCAGCGTTTATTAATTTTTTTTCAAGCTGTGAGAAAATTTGGAGCACGTGTCGAACTCGAGTGTGATTATAAATTTGACGTGCAATGCATGTTATCTCTTTTGGTAATGTGTAACGTAGTAAATTTCTAACCTAAATCTGAATATAGAAACAATCATAAAATGATTGTTGAAAAATCTCATCAAAATCTAACTATTGACTTTTGCAGCAACCAATGCCGAGAGTCGAAGAAATAATCATATTAGCGTATAAATGATTAAATACTGTTGATAAGCAAAAATAATATGTATACGATATCATTTGAAACCTCATAAAATTTAAAGGATTTTTAATAAAATTAAATTGTTTTGACCGGCTTTTTCGCTTTTCGGGCCTGTTAACATCCACTAACCAACGACCCTCGCTTCACTTGGGTCGTAAATGTTATTGGATGATACAGGCTCTTTACTTTTGCCCTAAACATAACCTACCACTACTGAAGCTAAATATAATGAACCACAAATTTTCGGCAGAAGCTGCAGGAAAAACAGTATACATTACACGGAACATCACTTAATAATGCGTTCCGGCGGTTAACCTCTCGGCTTCGCCTCGGGGGGCAACTTCACCGCCGGAGCGGAGAAGTTGTCCCTTGTAATATAATGTACTATGAATTAAATGTTGTGTGTAGTTTAAAAATCTAGTTCATACATGTTAAAGAATGATGTTTCTATATTCTAGAGTGTCTTTTTTAGGATTTTTTGTGTCATAACAAATGTTTAAGTACAAAATAATCATACACTTCAGTTTAAGTTAATTAAATTTCATATATAATATTTAAAAATAATATATTACAGCGTCTTACATTATTTTAAGGATAATTATATAATTAATTAATATGGTACGAAAATCACGTGAATTGTCACGTAAAAAATCTCGTGATTCAAACTGTGATCAATCACACGATGCATAGCATGATATTTTCGAGCAAAAAGTCACGCAAAAAGTCACGTGATAAATCACGTGATTTTCTTTAAATTTACGTAAGAAAAATATTATATTGTAATAAGTATTACAATTATCAAAATTATGATAATGATTATCATGACTAAGATAAGTCTGATTTTACTTGTAATTACAATTATTACCGTTCAAAACCAGGATTATTAGGATACATGTACGTAATTAAGACTATAATCATCATTAAAATAATGTTGTGATAATTATGATTATTCTGATTTTTTAATTAATGTGATGATAGTAATATTTGATAATATTTATAATAATAACAAAATAATAATAGTAATAATAATAATAATTATAATAATTTCTACAGTTACGACGGTGGTAACAAAAGTTATGATGATGATGAACATGCTCATTCTTTTTATGATTGAAATAAGTATGATAATGATAATAACGATTATGATAATTATAAAATTATGAAGATACTGATTACTATGATTTTTTTATAGTAATAATAGTTATTCTAATGAATGAGATGAATGCAATTGAACGAATAACAATGATAATGATGATTGTGTTTATGATTGAAATAAATGTTATGTCTATTACAATGTTTATTAAGACTGAAATGCACACACATACACGCGCGGGCGTACAATGACTATGATAATGTTTATGATTGCGATGATTGTAATTATAATTATAGAAATTATCAATAGTAGTATTGTACTAATCACCATGATAATCATCGCCCGATACTAAAAATCCATATCAATCCATATGGTTTTTTTTATTGGGCGTAATTATCGTCATAGTTAACATCATCTTTATCACAACAATTATTATCGTTATAAATATGACAGTCATTGCATTTGTTTTCTTAATTATTATCATAATCATATCAATAGCCTAATTCATCCTAATCGTAATCACTACCATCTTAATTGTTATGATAGTCATCTTAATTATCATACTCGTTACTGTAATCGTCACGATCATAAATATCATCCAATTTTCATTATTATCATAACAATTCTTATAAAAACTATAACCACTAGTGTAATCATCTCTATCTTCATCATTATCATAATTTTGATAATTGTAATACTTATTACAATATAATATTTTTTATTACGTAAATTTAACGAAAATAACGTGTTTTATCACGTGACTTTTTCATGATGTATAGCGTGACATTTTGCTCGAAAATATCATGTGATGCATTGTGTGATTAATCACAGTATAAATCACGTGATTTCTTACGTGACAATTCACGTGATTTTTGTAAGTAGGGTATTATACTTTGAAAAAAAGTTTGCCTTATATGCGAACAACGCTAATGCTTAATTATTAACTATAGGAGATGTGTGTACTAAGATGCTGAAGTCATAAGATGCAATAGTAAAACAATGAAAAATTTTAGTCAAAGATGTTTGAAACATTCATGTACGAATCGCTTTAAATTTTTACTCTTTTCAAAACTTAGTTTAAAAATAATCACGTCGTATCTTGAAGGGACAGCAAAATAAACCAAAAAATAGGACTAAAGCTACATTATATAATTGATAGTCAACTGATTTTATTATTTTCACAGAGCTTTTAACTATAAATTATTTATACACTTCTAAACATTTACTCACGTTATGATTGTTACAGACTATTATATATACATCTTTATTTATACTATACATATTATGTATACATAGTTTATCTATAATTAACTGAAGCATGCATCTTCATTGTAGACACTGTTGTACGCATAGAGATATTATAGATCTATAATATCTCTATGGTTGTACGTGCTGCGCTTGGCAACAAACTTTTGTTATTTGATCTGTAATTAGGTCTACCTACGGTCCCTTAAGTATATAATTAAATGAATAAATAATCTAGAAAAGGTATTGTAAACGTGGTGCTTACAGGAGAACAAAAATATTCAGGTGCACCAAATGAAACGTATATTGTTGATTTAAATACTTATACTGCAATACGAATTAAAGGTACGCTGTTGAAAAAGTTATTAAATTTACTAAGAATTTAACGCAGCGTTTATTAATTTTTTTTCAAGCTGTGAGAAAATTTGGAGCACGTGTCGAACTCGAGTGTGATTATAAATTTGACGTGCAATGCACGTTATCTCTTTCGGTAATGTGTAACGTAGTAAATTTCTAACCTTAATCTGAATCTAGAAACAATCATAAGATGATTGTTAAAAAATCTCATCAAAATCTAACTCTTGACTTTTGCAGCAGCCAATGCTGAGAGTCGAAAAAATAATCATATTAGCGTATAAATGATTGAATACTGTTGATAAGCAAAAATAAAATTTATACGATATCATTAAGTACCTCATAAAATTTAAAGGATTTTTAATAAAATTAAATTGTTTTGACCGACTTTTTCGTTTTTCGGGCCTGTTAACATCCACTAACCAACAACCCTCGCTTCACTTAGGTCGTAAATGTTAGCGGATGATACAAGCCCTTCACTTTTGATCCAAACTAACCTATTATCATACTCACCACTAAAGCTAATTATCATGTGATGGCTCGGCTTCACTTCGAGGGGCAACTTCACCGCCGGGAGTGGATCATCGAGTTTCATCTCTTGTAATGTAATGTACTATTTCACCATACTGCGCCAAAAGAAGGTACTTGTATCCCATTCCGCAGGACAAAAATTCCTTTTTTTTATAATTAATATTGATGTATTTAATATGATATCATATGTGTACAATAAATTCTTGTTGGAATCTTTGTATCCAACGAATAAAATTTTTTTTAATTTTGGCTACCATAAAAGTAAAATAGTTCACCATATCTTATTGAGATTAAGAAAAACAATAAACATATAGCTAGTTTCCATTGTAACATTGTATTTTTCATTCTATTCGTTTTCTGCAATAACTTGTAATTTAATATTAAAATTTACCCGTGCTTAAGTAATTTCTACTTATCTCAAAATTAATAAAAAGAATATAGGTTTTGGTCACGCGACAATTTTTCTTATAATACATTATGGAGAACAGAAAATCAATTAATTTATAGGTAGGATATAAAGGTTGTAGCTTTTTATGATTTTAACAATTATTACGATTATTTGTACGCATCCATGTAACACATTTTTGAACCTCAATAATTATTTTCTATACGTGGAATTATTTTTGGCCTATCTGGCTTCTTTTTCAAGATACGACTGTTTTTCGAATTTTGAGAGGTTACATTGTGAACAAAATTTTTCGAAGATTTTTTTAACATCCGTATTAATTTTCCAAACATGACATAGTAAATAAAAAAAATTTTTGACTTATTCTTTTCAAGATACATTCAAAAAACCGAAAATTTGAGGTTATGTTTGTGCATAGTCTAACTCCTCTCTATTTGTGTACGTTGATCATGTAGTATCTAGTTAGACAACCCGTGAAAATAATTATTTTGGATCTATCTAACTTCTTTTTCAAAATATGACTGTTTTCCGAATTTTGAGAGGTTTCATTGTAAAAAAAATTATTCGAAGTTTTTGTAAATGTNTCAAATCCTTTTCTTTTTTCCTCTTATACCCAACCTTGCTGTGTATACTGGGCTAATGCAACTATATATATATATATATAAATAGAGTTTTATCATGGAAAATGTTAAATACTTTCGTACATGTCATTTTCCCGCCCCACCCCCAACGGATCACTTATCTCTACTCTTATATTATATGACAGTGGAGGGTGCTTAAATTAATTAAATGTAATAAATTATGTTGTTTTTTTTGGCAGTCCCAGTCAGTTATTCTTTTAATAAACATGCTTTTTCTTCTGCTTTTAGAAATATTGGTAAAAAGGCATGAGTTTCTTCCAAGTGTTTATTTATTTTCATTTTATTAATAACAATATAACAAGGGCTGCATATTCACCAAACGCAAGAAAACACTTCTGTCAAGTGTACATATATACCATATAAGTTGTACGATTTTTTTTTTTAAGTTACAGACTCTCAATTAAAATCAAGTAACAATGCATGTTTGGCGTGCAGGATATGTAGGAATTGTTATTGATTTTCATGTATACACAGATCCGGTCAATATCATTAGTTCCTACAGCAATTACTTCGTCAACAATCTCTTTTACTTTTTTAATATGAATTTTTTCAATAAAGAAACAGAAATCGCTCAAAAAATTGTTTATGAAAGTATTTATTACGAAAGTATATAACAAGAAAAAAAAAAAATTTATCAATAGAACTAGGAAGAAGAAGGTAATATTTGTAAAAACTATTAAGCTTCTTGGTAAATAAACTACGTGGTATTACAAAACCACCCGGTTTTGAAAACCATGTAGGATTTTGAGACGAAAACTACGTGGTAAACTACATAATAAAACTATGTGATTTACCACGTGGCAAAACCACGTGGTTGCTTTCAATAGAAAAGCACTTGTGTTAAAAATTAATGTTTATTACTTAAAAGTGTAGCAGTTAGCGCTTTAATTTATTAGGTATCAAGCGCTTGTGCTATGACTGAATATTTTATTATTTAACATAGTGGCCAGTAACCGTACCGGGACATCAGGTAATAGGCAGTTGTGCTATTGATTTATACTTTATTAGGTAATAAAGCAACCAGTAAGTGCCCCGGAATATCGGTCGATAGGCGCTTGCGTTAATAATCAATACTTTGTAATTTTATAGAGAGGCCGATAAGCGCCCGAGGTCATCCAGTTATAGGCGCTTGTGTTAATAAATAATCCTTTATTATTAAACAAGGAAGCCAGTAACCACCCTGGGCCATCAGGTAATAGGCACTAGTTCTATTGATTAATACTTGATTAGTTAATAAACCGACAAGTAAGCGCCAAAGGATATCGGTCGATAGGCGCTTGCTTTAATAATTAATCCTTTATTATTTAATAGAGAAGCAAATAAGCACCCTTGGTTATCAGGTGATAGGCACTTGTGCTATTGAATAATACTTTATTATTTAATAAAGCGACTAAAAAGCGACCCAGTATATCAGGTGATAAGCGCTTGCGTTAATAATTAATACTTTATTACTTATAAGAGAAGGTAGTAAACACCCCTTGTCATTAGGCAATAGGCGCTCGTGTTAATAACTAATACTTTATTATTCAACAGAGTGGCCAGTGAGCGCCCTGGGTCATTGTGAAATAGGTGCTTGTGTTAATAATTATCACTTTATTATATAATAAAGTGGCCAGTAAGTGCCCTGGGTCATCGTGTTATGGGCACTTGTGTTATGAATTATACTTTATCATTTAACAAAATGGCCAGTCAGCGCCCCGAGATATCGGGTGATATGCCCTTGTGCTATTAAATAATACTTTATTACTTAATAAAGCGACCAGTAAGCGCCCCAGAATATCAGGTAATAGGCGCTTGCGTTAATAATTAATGCTTTATTATTTAATAGAGTGGCCAGTAAGCACCCCGGGTTTTCGACTATTAGGCACTTGCGTTAATAATCGATACTTTGTTATTTAACAGAAAGGCCAGTAAGCACCCCAAGTCTTCGGGTGTTAGGCACTTGCGTTAATAATTAATTCTTTAATATTTAATAGATAGGCCAGTAAGCGCCCTTGGTTATCGGGTGATAGGCGCTTGTGTTAATAATTAATACTTTATTATTTAATAGANCATCGGGTAATAGGCACTTGTGTTAATAATTTATTACTTAATCATTTAACCGAGTGTTCAGTGAGCACCCCGGGTCATCCAGTGATTGGCGCTTGTGCTATTAATTAATACTTCATTATTTACTAAAGCGATCAGTAAGCGCACCGGTATACCAGGTGATAGGCGATTATGTTAATATTTAATACTTTATTATTCTATAAAGTGACCAGAAAGCACCCCAGGATATCGAGTCATAGGCGCTTACGTTAATAATTGATATTTTGTTATTCAATAGCAAGGCCAGTGAGTGCCCTTGGTCATCGGGTTATAGGCGCTTGTATTAATAAATAATCCTTTATTATTTAACAAAGTAGCCAGCAACCACCCCGGGTCAGTAAGTTATAGGCACTTGTGCTATAGATTAATACTTCATTCTTTAATGAAGCGACCAGTAAGCGCCCTGGGATATCGGTCGATAGGCGCTTGCGTTAACAATCAATACTTTGTTATTCAATAGAGAGGCCGGTGAGCGCCCTAGGTCATCGGGTTATAGGCGCTTGTATTAATAAATAATCCTTTATTATTTAACAAAGTAGCCAGTAACCAACCTGGTTCATCGGGTAATAGCCACTTGTGCTATTGATTAAAACCTTAGTATTGAATAAAGTGACCAAAAAGCACCCCGGGATATCGGTCGATAGGCGCTTGCGTTAATAATCAATACTTTGTTATTTCAGAGTGAGGAAAGTAAGCACACTGAATCATCAACTTATAGGCACTTGTGTTAATAATTAATACTTTACTATTTAATAGAGAGGCCAATAACAACCCTGGTTCATTATGTGATAGGCTCTTGTGCTATTAAATAAAACTTTATGTTTCAATAAAGCGACTAGTGAGCGATCTGGGATATCGAGGGACAGGCGCTTGCGTTAATAAGTAGTTAAGACTTTATTATTGAATAAAAAGGTCAGAAATAATCCTGAGTTATCGGGTGATGGGCACTTGTACTATCAATTGATACTTTCTTATATAATTAAGAGGCCAGTAAATGCTGTAGGTCATCAGGTAATAGGCGCTTGTGTTTTTATTTATGTTTTATTATTCAACGCAAAGGCCAGTAGAAATCCTGGATCATCGAGTGACAGGAACTTGTACTAGTAATAAATACTTCATTATTCAACAGAGAGGCCAGTAAGCACCCTAGGTCATCAGATAATAGGCGCTAGTCTTAAAAATTAATACTTTATTATTCAAGAGAGTAGCCAGTAAGCATCCTGAAACATTAGGTGATAAGCGCTTGTGTTAATAATTAATAATAATAATTTAGTATTTGATATAGGGGCCAGTAAGCACCTGGGGTTATCGGGTGATAAGCACTTGTGTTAAAAATCAATGTTCATTACTTAATAGTGTAGCCAGTTAGCACTTTAAGTTATTAGGTATCCAGCGCTTGTGCTATTAATCAANGTAAATAAACTACGTGGTATTACAAAACCACCCGGTTTTGAAAACCATGTAGGATTTTGAGACGAAAACTACGTGGTAAACTACATAATAAAACTATGTGATTTACCACGTGGCAAAACCACGTGGTTGCTTTCAATAGAAAAGCACTTGTGTTAAAAATCAATGTTCATTACTTAATAGTGTAGCCAGTTAGCACTTTAAGTTATTAGGTATCCAGCGCTTGTGCTATTAATCAATATTTTATTATTTAACATAGTGGCCAGTAACCAACCCCGGTTATCGGGTAATAGGCACTTGTGCTATCAATTATCATTTTATTATTTAATAAAGCGACCAGTAAGTTCCCCGGTATATCGGTCGATAGGCGCTTGCGTTACTAATCAACAATTTGCTATTTAATAGACAGGCCAGTAAGAGCACTAGGTCATCGTGTAATAGGCGCTTGTAATAATAATTATCACTTTATTATATAATGAAAAGGCCAGTCAGTGCCCTGGGTTATCAGGTTATAGGCACTTTTTTTCAATAATTAATGGTATATTATTTAATAAAGCGAACGGTGAGCAACCCGAGACATCGGGTGATAGGAGCTTGTTATATTAATAAATACTTTATTATTTGATAAAGCGACTAGTCAGCGCCCCAGGTCTTCTGGTGATAGGTGCTTGTGTTTATAATTAATGTTTTATTATTAAATAAAGAGGCCAGTAAGAACCCCGGATCATCAGGTAATAGGCTCTTTTGTTAATAATTAATACTTTTCATTTAACAGAAAGGCCAGAAAGCACCCCAGGACTTCGAGTAATAGGCGCTTGCGTTTATAATTGATCCTTTATTCTTCAATAAAAAGGCCAAAAAGCGCCCTTGGTGATCGGGTGATAGGATTTTGCGTTAATAAATAATACTTTATTATTTAACAAAGTGGACAGTAAACAACCCGGGTCATCAGGTGATCGGCGCTTGTGTTAATAATTATCACTTTATTATATAATAAAAAGGCCAGTCAGTGCCCTGGGTCATCGTGTTATGGGCGCTTGTGTTAATAATTGATACTTTATCATTTAATAACTTAGCCAGTTAGCGCCTCGGGTTATTAGGTAATGGAATCATGTGCTGTGAATTAATGTTCTATTATTTAACATAGTGGCCAGTAAGCACCCGATAACATCGGGTGATAGAAGGTTGTGCTATTAAAGGATACTGTATTATTTAATAAAGTGACCAGTAAGTGCCGCTGGGTCATCAAATGATAGGCACTTGTTACAATAATTAATACTTTATTAATTAATAAAGCGAACAGTTAGCGCCCCGAGACATCGGTTGATAGGTACTTGTTCTATTAAATAATACTTTATTGTTTAATAAAGCGCAAAGTAAGTGCCCAAGGACATCAAGCGATAGGTGCTAAATCTATTAATTAATACTTTATTATTTAATCAAACGATCAGTAAGCGCCCTGGAACATCAGGTGATAGGCACTTGTGCTATTGGTAAATTCTTTATTATTTAATAAAGCGACCAGTCAGCGCCCTAGGTCATCTGGTTAAAAATGCTTGTGTTTATGATTACCGTTTTATTATTAAATAAAGAGGCCAGTAAGCAACCCGGGTCATCGGGTGATACGCTTTAGTGTTAATAATTAATACTTTATTATTTAACAGAGGGGCCAGAAAGAACCCCAGGTCTTCAAATAATAGGCACTTGCGTTAATAATTAATACTTTGTTATTCAATAGAAAGGCCAGTTAGCGCCCTTAGTTGTCGGGAGATAGGCGCTTGTGTTAGTAATTATTAATTTATTATTCATCAGAGTGTTCCATTAGTACTTTGGGTCATAGGGTGATAGAAGCTTGTGCTATCAATGGATATTTTATAATTTAACATAGTGGCCAGTAAACACCCTGAGTCACAGGGTGATAGGCGCTTGTTCTATTATTTTAAACTTTAGTATTTGATAGAAAGGCCAGTGAGCACCACGGGATATCGGGTGATAGGCACTTGCGTTAATAATTAATACTTTATTATTTAATAAAGCGACCAGTAAGAGCCCTGAGTCAACGGGTTATAGGCGCTTGTGTTAATTAATAATACTTTATTATTTAACAAAGTGGCCAGTAAATACCTGGGGTCATCGGGTGATAAACGCTTGTGATAAAAATTAATGCTTTATTACTTAATAGTATAGCCAGTTAGCACTTTGAGTGATTAGGTACTTAGCGCTTGCGCTATTGATGAATATTTTATTATAAAACATAGCAGCCGGTAACCACCTCGGGTCATCAGGTAGTAGGCACTTTTGCTATTCATTAATACTTTATTATTTAATAAAGCAACCAGAATGCGCCCCGGGATATCGGTTGATAGGCGTTTGCGTTAATAATCAATACGTTGTTTTTTAATAAAGAGGCAAGTAAGCGCCCTGGGTCGTCAGGTTACAGGTTTTTGTGTTAATAACTAATACTTTATTATTCAATAGAGAGGCCAGTAAGTGACCCTGGTCATCGAGTCATAGGCGCTTGTGCTATTGATTAATACTTTATTGTTTAATAAAGCAACCAAAAAGCGGCCCGGTACATCGGGTAATAGGCGCTTGCGTTAATAATTAATCCTTCATTATTTAACAAGAGAACCAGTAAGCGTTCCGAGTTTTCAGGTAATAAGCACTTGCGTTAATAATTCATACTTTATTACTTAACAGAGTAGCTAGTAAGCACCCCGGGTCATCGGTTAATAGGAATGTTTGAGAAACTCTTTATTTGTTGAGTACACGGAAAGCAGACCCGGCGACAATGAATAGCGTGCTTTCTGCGTACTATGCTCTGCTGGAATGGTTGGTAAACTAGTTGTCTCGAGCGGCTTGCTGGCTGCTGCTGGGGTGGCTTGGCTGGTAGAGGCTTGTAGCTGGCCAGCTGATGCGTGAACCTGTGTATCAGGGACGAACTGGACTGGTCCCGGCACAGGCCGTCGATGCCAGCAGCAGCAGCGTAATGAAGCGCCAAAATGATCAGGAGGGGGGGCCGACCAAAAGTATATCGTCGAACGAAACAAGGAACTTGTGCTATTTATTATTACTTTATTGTTTAAAAAATTAACCAGTGAGCGCCCTATAGATCATCTGGTGATAGGCACTTGTGTTAGTAATTAATAGTTTATTATTTAACAGAGAGGCCAGAAAGCGACCCTGGTCTTCAGGTTATTGGCACTTGCGTTAATAATTAATACTTTGTTATTAAATAAAAAGGGCAGTAAGCGCCCTTGGTTATCGGGTAATAGGCGCTTGTGTAAATAAATATTACTTTGTTATTTAACAGACTGTTCAGTAAGCACTCCGGGTCATCGGGTGATTAGCGCTTGTGCTATTAATTAATATTAAATTATTTAATAAAGCAAACAGTAAGCATCTCGTGACAACGGGTGAGAGGAACTTGTGCTATAAATTAATACTGTATTATTTAAGAAAGCGACCAGTAAGCACCCTGGGTCATTGAGTAATAGGCTCATGTGTTTATAATCATAACTATATTATATAAGAGAGGCCAGTAAAGCCCCTGGGTCATCGGGTGATTAGCACTTGTGCTAATGAATATTAACTTATAATATAATAGAGAAGCCAGTAACCACTCTGGGTCACCGAGTAATAGGAGCTTGTGTTAATAATCATTACCTTTGAATATAATAAAAAAGCCAGTGAGCACCCTCGGTCATTGGTCGATCGGCACTTGCGTTCATAATTAATACTTTATTATTCAATAGAAAGGCCGGTAAGCGCCCTTGGTCATCGGATTATAGGCGCTTACGTTAATAAATAATTCTTTATTATTTAACAAAGTGGCCAGTAAACAACCCGGACGATCGGGTCATAGGCGCTTGCGTTAATAATCGATTCTTTGTTATTTAATAGAGAATCCAGTAAGCAATTGGGGAAATCGGGTGATAAGCGCTTGTATTAAAAATTAATGCTTTATTACTTAATAGTGTAGTCAGTTAGCGCTTTTAGTTCTTAGATATTAAGCGCTTGTGCTATTAATAAACAATTTATTATTTAACATAGTGGCCAGTAACCACCCCAGGTCATCGGGTAATGGGCACTTGTTCTATTGATTAATACTTCATTTTTTAATAAAGTGACCAGTAAGTGCCCCAGGATATCGGTCGATGAGCGCTTGCGTTAATTATAAATACTTTGTTATTTTATAGAGAGGCTAGTAAGCACCCTTGGTCATCGGGTTATAGGCGCTTGTGTTAATAAATAATACTTTATTATTTAACAAAGTAGCCAGTAACCATTCCGGGTCATCGGGTAATAGGTCCTTGTGCTATTAATTAATTCTTTATTATTTGATAAAGCGAGCAGTGAGCGCCACAGGTTATCGGTCAATAGGAGCTTGCGTTAATGATCAATACATTGTTATTTAATAGAGAGGCAAGAAAACGCCCTGTGTCATCAGGTTATAGGCGCTTGTGTTAATAACTCATACTTTATTATTTAATAGAGAGTCTAGTAAGCAGCTCGGGATATTGGGTGATAAGCACTTGCGATAATAATTAATACTTTATTATTTAATAAAGCGTACAATAAGCACCCTGTGTCATTTGGTGATAGGCGCTTGTGCTTTGAATTAAAAGTTTATTATTTAATAGGGCGACCAGTAGGCGCCCCGAGATATCGGCCGATAAGCGCTTGCGTTAATAATCAATATTTTGTTATTTAATAGAGAGGCCACGAACCACCTGGGATCATCAGGTGAATAGCGCTTGTGTTAATCATTAATTCTTCATAACTTAATGGTGAAGCCAGTTAGCGCTTTGAGTTATTAGGTATTAAGCGCTTGAGCTATTAATGAATGTTTAATTATTTAACAAATTAGCCAGTAAACACCCCAGGTCATCGGGTAATTGGCACTTGTGCAATCATTTAATACTTAATTATATAATAAAGTGAACAGTAAGCGCCCCGGGACATTAAGCGATGGACACTTGTGCAATTGATTAATACTTTACTATTTAATAAAGTGACCAATAAGCGCCCTGGGTCTTCAGGTTATTGGCACTTGCGTTAATAATTAATACTTTGTTATTAAATAAAAAGGGCAGTAAGCGCCCTTGGTTATCGGGTAATAGGCGCTTGTGTAAATAAATATTACTTTGTTATTTAACAGACTGTTCAGTAAGCACTCCGGGTCATCGGGTGATTAGCGCTTGTGCTATTAATTAATATTAAATTATTTAATAAAGCAAACAGTAAGCATCTCGTGACAACGGGTGAGAGGAACTTGTGCTATAAATTAATACTGTATTATTTAAGAAAGCGACCAGTAAGCACCCTGGGTCATTGAGTAATAGGCTCATGTGTTTATAATCATTACTATATTATATAAGAGAGGCCAGTAAAGCCCCTGGGTCATCGGGTGATTTGCACTTGTGCTAATGATTATTAACTTATAATATAATAGAGAAGCCAGTAACCACTCTGGGTCACCGAGTAATAGGAGCTTGTGTTAATAATCATTACCTTTGAATATAATAAAAAAGCCAGTGAGCACCCTCGGTCATTGGTCGATCGGCACTTGCGTTCATAATTAATACTTTATTATTCAATAGAAAGGCCGGTAAGCGCCCTTGGTCATCGGATTATAGGCGCTTACGTTAATAAATAATTCTTTATTATTTAACAAAGTGGCCAGTAAACAACCCGGACGATCGGGTCATAGGCGCTTGCGTTAATAATCGATTCTTTGTTATTTAATAGAGAATCCAGTAAGCAATTGGGGAAATCGGGTGATAAGCGCTTGTATTAAAAATTAATGCTTTATTACTTAATAGTGTAGTCAGTTAGCGCTTTTAGTTCTTAGATATTAAGCGCTTGTGCTATTAATAAACAATTTATTATTTAACATAGTGGCCAGTAACCACCCCAGGTCATCGGGTAATGGGCACTTGTTCTATTGATTAATACTTCATTTTTTAATAAAGTGACCAGTAAGTGCCCCAGGATATCGGTCGATGAGCGCTTGCGTTAATTATAAATACTTTGTTATTTTATAGAGAGGCTAGTAAGCACCCTTGGTCATCGGGTTATAGGCGCTTGTGTTAATAAATAATACTTTATTATTTAACAAAGTAGCCAGTAACCATTCCGGGTCATCGGGTAATAGGTCCTTGTGCTATTAATTAATTCTTTATTATTTGATAAAGCGAGCAGTGAGCGCCACAGGTTATCGGTCAATAGGAGCTTGCGTTAAAGATCAATACATTGTTATTTAATAGAGAGGCAAGAAAACGCCCTGTGTCATCAGGTTATAGGCGCTTGTGTTAATAACTCATACTTTATTATTTAATAGAGAGTCTAGTAAGCAGCTCGGGATATTGGGTGATAAGCACTTGCGATAATAATTAATACTTTATTATTTAATAAAGCGTACAATAAGCACCCTGTGTCATTTGGTGATAGGCGCTTGTGCTTTGAATTAAAAGTTTATTATTTAATAGGGCGACCAGTAGGCGCCCCGAGATATCGGCCGATAAGCGCTTGCGTTAATAATCAATATTTTGTTATTTAATAGAGAGGCCACGAACCACCTGGGATCATCAGGTGAATAGCGCTTGTGTTAATCATTAATTCTTCATAACTTAATGGTGAAGCCAGTTAGCGCTTTGAGTTATTAGGTATTAAGCGCTTGAGCTATTAATGAATGTTTAATTATTTAACAAATTAGCCAGTAAACACCCCAGGTCATCGGGTAATTGGCACTTGTGCAATCATTTAATAATTAATTATATAATAAAGTGAACAGTAAGCGCCCCGGGACATTAAGTGATGGGCACTTGTGCAATTGATTAATACTTTACTATTTAATAAAGTGACCAATAAGCGCCCTGGGTCTTCAGGTTATTGGCACTTGCCTTAATAATTAATACTTTGTTATTAAATAAAAAGGGCAGTCAGCGCCCTTGGTTATCGGGTAATAGGCGCTTGTGTAAATAAATATTACTTTGTTATTTAACAGACTGTTCAGTAAGCACTCCGGGTCATCGGGTGNACACCCCAGGTCATCGGGTAATTGGCACTTGTGCAATCATTTAATACTTAATTATATAATAAAGTGAACAGTAAGCGCCCCGGGACATTAAGTGATGGGCACTTGTGCAATTGATTAATACTTTACTATTTAATAAAGTGACCAATAAGCGCCCTGGGTCATCGGGTGATAGGCACTTGCGTTAATAATTAATACTTCATTATTTAATGAAGCGACCAATAAGCACCCTGGGTCACCGGGCGATAGGCGCTTGTGCTATTAATTAAAACCTTAGTATTTGATAGAGAGGCCAGGAAGCACCTGGGGTCATCGGTAAATAAGCGCTTGTGTTAAAAATTAATGCTTTATTACTTAATAGTATAGCCAGTTAGCGCTTTGAGTTATTAGGTATTTAGCGCTTGCGCTATTAATAAATATTTTATTATAAAACATAGTGGCCAGTGAACAACTCGGGTCATCGGGTAATAGGAACTTTTGCCATTTATTAAAACTTTATTACTTAATAAAGCAACCAGTATGCGCCCCGGGATATCGGTTGATAGGCGATTGCGTTAATAATTAATACTATGTTATTTAATATAGAGGCCAGTAAGTGCCGTAGGTCATTAGGTTATATGCGCTTGTGTTGATAAATAATAATTTAGTATTTAACAAAGTAGCCAGTAACCACCCTGGGTCATCGGGTAATAGGCACTTGTGCTATTGATTAATACTTTATTATTTAATAAAGCGACCAGTATGCGCCCCGGGATATCGGGCGATAGGTGCTTGCGTTAATAATCAATACGTTGTTTTTGAATAGAGAGGCAAGTAAGCGCCCTATAGGTCGTCAGGTTATAGGTTTTTGTGTTAAAAACTAATACTTTATTATTTAATAGAGAGGCCAGTAAGTGACCCTGGTCATCGAGTAATAGGCGCTTGTGCTATTGATTAATACTTCATTGTTTAATAAAGCAACCAGAAAGCGGCCCGGTACATCTGGTAATAGGCACTTGCGTTAATAATTAATCCTTTATTATTTAACAAGAGAACCAGTAAGCGTTCCGAGTTTTCAGGTAATAAGCGCTTGTGTTAATAATTCATACTTTATTACTTAACAGAGTAGCTAGCAAGCACCCCGGGTCATCCGTTAATAGGAATGTTTGAGAAACTCTTTATTTGTTAAGTACACGGGAAGCGGACCCAGCGACAATGAATAGCGTGCTTTCTGCGTACTATGCTCTGCTGATATTGTTGGTGGACTAGCTGTCTCGAGCGGCTTGCTGGCTGCTGCTGGTGTGGCTTGGCTGGTAGAGGCTTGTAGCTGGCCAGCTGATGCGTTAACCTGTGTATCAGCAGACGAACTGGACTGGTCCCGGCACAGGCCGTCGATGCCAGCGGCAGCGGCGTAATAAAGCGCCGAGACAATCCGGAGGGGGGACTGACCGACAGTATATCGTCGAACGGAACAAGGAACTTGTGCTATTTATTAATACTTTATTGTTTAAAAAATTAACCAGTAAGCGCCCTAGATCATCTGGTGATAGGCACTTGTGTTAATAATTAATAGTTTATTATTTAACAGAGAGGCCAGAAAGCGACCCTGGTCTTCGGGTGATTGGCACTTGCGTTAATAATTAATACATTGTTATTAAATAAAAAGGGCAGTAAGCGCCCTTGGTTATCAGGTAATAGGCGCTTGTGTAAATAAATATTACTTTGTTATTCAACAGACTGTTCAGTGAGCACTCCGGGTCATCGGGTAATTAGCGCTTGTGCTATTAGTTAATACTTAATTATTCGATAAAGCAAACAGTAAGCATCTCGTGGCATCGGGTGAGAGGCACTCGTGCTATTAATTAATACTTTATTATTTAATAACTCGACCAGTAAGCACCCTGGGTCATCGGTCGATCGGTACTTGCGTTCATAATTAATACTTTGTAATTCAATAGAGAGGCCAGTAAGCGCCCTTGGTATTTGGATTATAGGCGCTTGCGTTAATAAATAATACTTTATTATTTAACANTATTTTTCAAAAAGAATAATGTGGCGTGTATAGCGGCTGTACCCGAAAGTTGCTTTCTAAATATATAAAAACATTTATGCAGATATATTTAATAGTGTAAACAAACACGTTTATTTCAGCGATGAATCCTCGAAGCTTGATAAAAGGTCCTTTTTGTATTATACCTGTATCCGTAAAATCATCTTCAGTCATCAGTAAGAACGCCCTGCCATCTATCATTTTATCTGTAAAACAAAGTTGGTACGGTGATTAGTCTCTTTAACCATTACGCCGTATACTATTACTGTAACTATTTTTTACAATTAAATCTAACAAAATAATAATTTTTCGCATGTCAGCTAAATTGAGGAAAGTATATTATATACTCTATAACAATAAGAATAATGAATCAACGAATTTTATGCTAATTAAATTTTTTGTGGTATATTATTTAATTTGCATAGTCTATTTGTTTCGAAAATCAGGTAAGTGCTTCCCATTTTTTGCACTTAAAAAGTAAGAGAAATCAATGTATCATCAATCATTAACAATTAAATTGTTCAAAATAGGATTTTCTATGTACTTCTTAGCAAACCGGTCATTGACTAACTTGAAGTTTTTAGCTACTTTAGTGCATTACAAAACATTTTTATAAAATTGCAATCACTTTGACGCATAATAATTTCAATGAACCCCTCTTTGTTGTACAAATATCTGCACTTTTCGATAATATATGATTACCATTGTGCAAAACATGGCACGATTAAAATTTCCCTTTGTCTTGTATGGAAAACATCTCTATATCAGTCCAAGCCATTCCAGGTGGAAATACGTATCATTGTGCTACTTTTAATAAAGGAAGAGTAGGTTATAGGTTGTTTTGGTATTGGATAGTAAGATCGTATATTATGTGATGGATTCATTTTCCTGCTTTAAAACCGCTATAATTTTTCAAGAATTCGCATAAACATATTGTCAAATACTAAACTTCATGCTTTTCGTGTTTATCCTAATATGCGTATTGTATGCATTTAAGTGCATAAATATAAAAAAATTATGCATACAAATCGTATATTTACCAACAATTACATAAAGCGTGGTCAAGACTCGTCACGATTGGTTAAATTTAAAAATAAGATTAAAAAAAAATTTTATACAATGATTAAATTTAAAAAAAAATCTGACTTCCAACGTAAAATTTCTAATTGTTACATTTTTGTTAATTCAAACAGATTGAACGGTTTACTTGTTCGGTAAGTTATTTCTAATATTACTCTGGTTTAATNTAATACTTTGTAATTCAATAGAGAGGCCAGTAAGCGCCCTTGGTATTTGGATTATAGGCGCTTGCGTTAATAAATAATACTTTATTATTTAACAAAGTGGCCAGTTAATAACCTTGGTTATTGGGTTATAGGCGCTTGCGTAAATAATTAATTCTTTGATATTCAAAATAGAATCCAGTGAGAACCTGGGATCTTTCGGTGATAAGTGCTTGTATTAAAAATTAATGCTTTATCACTTAATAGTGTAGCCAGTTAGCGCTTTGAGTAATTAAATTTCAAGCGCTTGTGCCAATCATAAACATTTTATTATTTAACAAAGTCTCCAGTAACCTGCCCTGGTCATCGGGTAATAGTCACTTGTTCTATTGATTAATACTTTATTTTTGAATAAAGCGACCAGTAAGTGCCCTAGAATATCATTCGATGAGCGCTTGCGTTAATTATTTAATTTTTGTTATTCCATAGAGAGGCTGGTAAGCACCCTTGGTCATCGGGTTATAGGCGCTTGTGTTAATAATTAATACTTTATTATTTAACAAAGTAGCCAGTAACCATTCCGGATCATCGCGTAATAGGCGCTTGTGCTATTGATTAATACTTTATTGTTTAAAAAACTAACCAGTGAGCGCCCTATGTGATCTGGTGATAGGCACTTGTGTTAACAATTATTACTTTATTATTTAACAGAGAGGCCTAGGCCCCAAAGCGACCCTGGTCTTCGGGTAATTGGAACTTGCGTTAATAATTAATACTATAATATTTAATAGAAAGGGCAGTTAGCGCCCTTAGTTATCGGGTAATAGGCGCTTGTGTTAATAAATATTACTTTATTATTTAACAGACTGTTCAGTGAGCACTCCGAGTCATCGGGTGATTAGCGCGTGTATTATTAATTAATACTTAATTTATCAATAAAGCGAACAGTAAACATCCCGTGACATCGGGTGAGAGGCACTCGTGCTATTAATTAATACTTGATTATTTAATAACTCGACCAGTAAGCACCCTGGGTCATCGGTCGATCGGTACTTGCGTTCATAATTAATACTTGGTTATTCAATAAAGAGGCCAGTAGGCGCCCTCGGTCATCGGATTATAGGCGCTTGCGTTAATAATTAATACTTCATTATTTAATAAAGCGACCAATAAGCACCCTGGTTTCTCAAGAGGTTTTAAGCGCTTGTGCTATTAATGGATATTTTATTATTTAACATAGTGGCCAGTAAACACCCCGGTTCTTCGTTTGATAGGCGCTTGTTCTATTAATTAAAACTTTAGTATTTAATAGAGAGGCCAGTGAGCACCACGGGATATCGGGTGATAGGCACTTGCATTAATAATTAATACTTCATTATTTAATAAAGCGACCAATAAGCACCCTGTGTCATCGGGTAATAGGCGCTTGTCATATTTATTAATACTGTATTATTTAATAAAGTGAACAGGAAGCGCCCTGGGATATCGGCTGATAGGCGCTTGCGTTAATAATCAATATTGTGTTAATTAATAGAGAGGCCACGGAGCACCTGGGGTCATCAGGTGATAAGCGTTTGTGTTAAAATAAAATGCTTTATTACTTTATAGTAAGCCAGTTAGCGCTTTGAGTTAGTACGTATTAAGCGCTTGTGCTATTATTAAATTTTTAATTATTTAACTAATTGGCCAGTAACCATTCCTGGTCATCGGGTAATAGGCACTTGTGCTATTATTTAATACTCCATTATTTAATAAAGTTAACAGTAAGCGCCCGGGCACATTAGATGATAGGCACTTGTNTATTAAATAAAAAGGGCAGTAAGCGCCCTTGGTTATCGGGTAATAGGCGCTTGTGTAAATAAATATTACTTTGTTATTTAACAGACTGTTCAGTAAGCACTCCGGGTCATCGGGTGATTAGCGCTTGTGCTATTAATTAATATTAAATTATTTAATAAAGCAAACAGTAAGCATCTCGTGACAACGGGTGAGAGGAACTTGTGCTATAAATTAATACTGTATTATTTAAGAAAGCGACCAGTAAGCACCCTGGGTCATTGAGTAATAGGCTCATGTGTTTATAATCATTACTATATTATATAAGAGAGGCCAGTAAAGCCCCTGGGTCATCGGGTGATTAGCACTTGTGCTAATGAATATTAACTTATAATATAATAGAGAAGCCAGTAACCACTCTGGGTCACCGAGTAATAGGAGCTTGTGTTAATAATCATTACCTTTGAATATAATAAAAAAGCCAGTGAGCACCCTCGGTCATTGGTCGATCGGCACTTGCGTTCATAATTAATACTTTATTATTCAATAGAAAGGCCGGTAAGCGCCCTTGGTCATCGGATTATAGGCGCTTACGTTAATAAATAATTCTTTATTATTTAACAAAGTGGCCAGTAAACAACCCGGACGATCGGGTCATAGGCGCTTGCGTTAATAATCGATTCTTTGTTATTTAATAGAGAATCCAGTAAGCAATTGGGGAAATCGGGTGATAAGCGCTTGTATTAAAAATTAATGCTTTATTACTTAATAGTGTAGTCAGTTAGCGCTTTTAGTTCTTAGATATTAAGCGCTTGTGCTATTAATAAACAATTTATTATTTAACATAGTGGCCAGTAACCACCCCAGGTCATCGGGTAATGGGCACTTGTTCTATTGATTAATACTTCATTTTTTAATAAAGTGACCAGTAAGTGCCCCAGGATATCGGTCGATGAGCGCTTGCGTTAATTATAAATACTTTGTTATTTTATAGAGAGGCTAGTAAGCACCCTTGGTCATCGGGTTATAGGCGCTTGTGTTAATAATTAATACTTTATTATTTAACAAAGTAGCCAGTAACCATTCCGGATCATCGCGTAATAGGCGCTTGTGCTATTGATTAATACTTTATTGTTTAAAAAACTAACCAGTGAGCGCCCTATGTGATCTGGTGATAGGCACTTGTGTTAACAATTATTACTTTATTATTTAACAGAGAGGCCTAGGCCCCAAAGCGACCCTGGTCTTCGGGTAATTGGAACTTGCGTTAATAATTAATACTATAATATTTAATAGAAAGGGCAGTTAGCGCCCTTAGTTATCGGGTAATAGGCGCTTGTGTTAATAAATATTACTTTATTATTTAACAGACTGTTCAGTGAGCACTCCGAGTCATCGGGTGATTAGCGCGTGTATTATTAATTAATACTTAATTTATCAATAAAGCGAACAGTAAACATCCCGTGACATCGGGTGAGAGGCACTCGTGCTATTAATTAATACTTGATTATTTAATAACTCGACCAGTAAGCACCCTGGGTCATCGGTCGATCGGTACTTGCGTTCATAATTAATACTTGGTTATTCAATAAAGAGGCCAGTAGGCGCCCTCGGTCATCGGATTATAGGCGCTTGCGTTAATAATTAATACTTCATTATTTAATAAAGCGACCAATAAGCACCCTGGTTTCTCAAGAGGTTTTAAGCGCTTGTGCTATTAATGGATATTTTATTATTTAACATAGTGGCCAGTAAACACCCCGGTTCTTCGTTTGATAGGCGCTTGTTCTATTAATTAAAACTTTAGTATTTAATAGAGAGGCCAGTGAGCACCACGGGATATCGGGTGATAGGCACTTGCATTAATAATTAATACTTCATTATTTAATAAAGCGACCAATAAGCACCCTGTGTCATCGGGTAATAGGCGCTTGTCATATTTATTAATACTGTATTATTTAATAAAGTGAACAGGAAGCGCCCTGGGATATCGGCTGATAGGCGCTTGCGTTAATAATCAATATTGTGTTAATTAATAGAGAGGCCACGGAGCACCTGGGGTCATCAGGTGATAAGCGTTTGTGTTAAAATAAAATGCTTTATTACTTTATAGTAAGCCAGTTAGCGCTTTGAGTTAGTACGTATTAAGCGCTTGTGCTATTATTAAATTTTTAATTATTTAACTAATTGGCCAGTAACCATTCCTGGTCATCGGGTAATAGGCACTTGTGCTATTATTTAATACTCCATTATTTAATAAAGTTAACAGTAAGCGCCCGGGCACATTAGATGATAGGCACTTGTGCTATTGATTAATACTTTATTATTTATTAAGCGACCAGTATTTGCCCCGGGATATCGGGCGATAGGCGCTTACGTTAATAATCAATACATTGTTATTTAATAGAGAGGCAAGTAAGCGCCCTGGGTCATCAGGTTATAGGTTTTTATGTTAATAAATAATACTTTATCATTCAATAGAAAGGCCAGTAAGTGACCCCGGTATATCGGGTAATAGGCGCTTGCGTTAATAACTTATCCTTTATTATTCAAATAAAGAACCAGTAAGCGTTTCGAGACTTTATGTGATAAGCGCTTGTGTTAATAATTTATACTTTATTACTTAACAGAGTGGCAAATGAGCACCCCGGGTCATCGGTTGATAGGAACTTGTGCTACTTATTAATACTTTATTGTTTAAAAAATTAACCAGTGAGCGCCCTAGGTCATCTGGTGATAGGCACTTGTGTTAATAATTAATAGTTTATTATTTAACAGAGAGGCCAGAAAGCGACCCTGGTCTTCAGGTTATTGGCACTTGCGTTAATAATTAATACTTTGTTATTAAATAAAAAGGGCAGTAAGCGCCCTTGGTTATCGGGTAATAGGCGCTTGTGTAAATAAATATTACTTTGTTATTTAACAGACTGTTCAGTAAGCACTCCGGGTCATCGGGTGATTAGCGCTTGTGCTATTAATTAATATTAAATTATTTAATAAAGCAAACAGTAAGCATCTCGTGACAACGGGTGAGAGGAACTTGTGCTATAAATTAATACTNTAATAATTAATACTTTATTATTTAACAAAAAGGCCCAAAAGCGAATCTGGTCTTGGGTAATTGGCGCTTGTGTTAATAAATATTACTTTATTATTTAACAGACTGTTCAGTGAGTACTCCGGGTTATCGGGTGATTAGCGCTTGTGCTATTAATTAATACTTAATTATTCAATAAAGCGAACAGTAAGCATTCCGTGATATCGGGTGAGAGGCGCTCGTGCTATTAATTAATACTTCATTATTTAATAACTCAACCAGTAAGCACCCTGGGTCATCGGGCAATCGGTACTTGCGTTCATATTTAATACTTGGTTATTCAATAGAGAGGCCAGTAAGCACCCTTGGTCATCGGATTATAGGCGCTTGCGTTAATAATTAATGCTTCATTATTTAATAAACCGAACAATGAGCACCCTTGTTCATCGAGTGATAGGCGCTTGTGCTAGAAATTATAATTTTATTATTCGATAAAGCAACCAGTAAGCGCCCCGGAATATCGGTCGATAGTCGCTTCTGTTAATAATCAATACTTTGTTATTTATTAGAGAGGCCAATAAGTACCTGGGGTCATCGCTCTCTAAAGTTGAATCAGTCAAATTTTTACTGATCTAATAAGTAAACCTGAAGCTCACTTATGTTACAGTCAAATACTATTGAATAATAAGTTAGATTTTTTTTTTTTTGTGAAATAAACGATATTTTACTCATTGATAAGTGAAAAATTAACTATTCGATAGTTTACTGCGTAATAAGTAAAATTTGACTATTTCATCAGTCATTGAGTTGCGCACGCAAACAAGTGATGTACGTAGAAAGCGCGCCAACAAAAGGTAGGTATATCTAACTCACATAAACATTTTATTATTTAACAAAGTGGCCAGTAACCAGCCCTGGTCATCGGGTAATAGGCACTTGTCCTATTTATTAATACTGCATTATTTAATAAAGTGAACAGGAAGCGCCCTGGGATATCGGCTGATAGGCGCTTGCGTTAATAATCAATATTGTGTTAATTAATAGAGAGGCCACNAGGTAACATACGAGGAGCAATTAATATTTCATTAATTTTGTTTAGATGAGGAATATAATGCAAGTATGGGTCATTAGGTGGTACTCTATCAGACACAAGAAACGGTAAAACTTTCAACAACAACCATGTTTGCGCTGCTCGTTCTTGTATTTTGTGATCTTTTATGGCATTTTTAATACTATCATAAGATAATGAAGAAGAGGGCTTGTTGTTACTTTCCGCAGGTTCATAGTTAAAATTACTTATCCGACGGTTCAAGAAATCAATGTTTATATCGTAATCTTTGTTAAATATAAAACGGTTTAAAACCAACCTTACATCATACTGAGCTTGCCCTTCTAGGACATCATGCATGATGTCAAAAACGTCATTAGTTGTATCATAAAAATATCTCAATTAATTTAATGAGCTATTTTCTTGAACCCCGCAAACCAGTGTTAAATCTTTGCTACCTGTTTGCGTTATGTGTTTGGTATGTAAGTCTCGATCACCCAGAGGAGCGACATGGTATGGTGCAAATTTTTTCTCATCACTTAATGTTACACACAATCTACAAAAGAATTTAGCAGACGGACTCAAGAAACCCAAAATGTCGTGAGCCGCTAAAGTATCTGCACAAACAGTCAAGAGACATGCTCGTAGGATAAAATCATTGTTCTTAATTTTTACGGATACCCCTGCATCCCTTTCGAGTTGTTTCATTTCAAATAGGAACGGCTTTAAAATTTCATTTATACCATATTTTTTCACGTCGGCAGTGTAAGCAAACGCCAAAATGTGTACGTTCTCAAGAAAATTTTTCAAATGGTCCGGTAATGTTTCTAACCGGATGAAAAAAGCTGCTTTTTTTTGCTCTTTAGTTTTACTACCGAGATCATTATTCACCAGTAAATTGTCGTAATACAAATGTATACCAATAGCATCTTGATATTTCATGAGGAATAAATTCGTTTTAAATGATTCACCATCTTCATAACCGCAAAGCAAGCCATTGGGTGAAAAATGATGTCCAGAAGAAACTTAACTCATGACCTCATTATTTGACAACAAAAGATTCAATGTGTCTATTACAGAAACATAATAAAAAGCAGTTTTTTGTAATCAAGTTTCATGCTGAGAAGTAACACTGTTTCAGTGCTTTGTTTGTTTGCGTCCGAGAAACATTTCTTGAGCGTCAACATACGTGAATTTTTTTTTTAATGCTCTGATTTGACCTTCCATGTTTTTGTATTTTTGTAATAATTCATGGATTTTCAATTGTTGTAAAAATTCTGCCACGTCTTCGTCTTGCTTATAAATTTTTTTACGTTCAAAAAACTGCTCGATTTTCGAGAAAAAATCTATTAAAACCTTTGACAGTAGGCCTTCGACCGAATCTACAATTCGCCCGAGATCGGCTCCAGTTGTTGTTGTTGATAATCGTTAGTTTGCTATTAATTCAGATATGTCACTATCTAATGTTAATGGAAACAGATTCCATCCACTATTCGACGTAGCATTCGCCTTATTTTTTAACAAATCTATTTTTTGTTCCTTCTTAAGCACATGAAATTTATCAATATGAAGTAACAACTCTCTAACATTGTTAAAAGCTTTGCAACAATTATCGTTTTTTCACGTGAATCCACCTGGTATAGTCAATGATACATTGATGCAATGGTCCTTTTTAAAATGACATTTTAATAACTCCGTACTATCGCATGAATAATCGAAATATGAACAAATAATAGAATCCATCACTATTATAATGAGGTGCAGGCAAAAACGAAAAAAAAAATTGTTGGAAAGGTAATGAAGGAAAGTCAAATACTGACGTGGCACCAATAAATACTTCAAATCCTAAAATATGTAATGTTTTGCATTTTACAGATTTTACTTTTAGTAAATCAACTTAAAAAATAACAATAATAGGTGAAAAAAAGAGTACAAATCTGTATCGCTAGTCATGGGGTACTCCAAATGAAGTAAACCTACACATTAAGCCCAATCAATTTAAGTTTATAACACACATGCACATACAGTTTCAGTACCTGTTGCAGTAAATGAATTTAACAGATTTTTTATTTATAAAACTATACTCATGAAAAATAAATTGCGTGTGTATATATGTGGGTGATTCTGCCGTAACTGGCTTGAAATGCCTAAAAGAATCATTAAAAATAAAGTCACTTGAAAAAATTATTTTTCATAGTAATTCTACCTTGAATGCCATCAAAAACAAATATTCAAAGCGATTTTACTACAAAGTTTAGGCATCAGAAGATTTAAACCATTTCGTATAAGTCGATTTCAGTCAATTTTTGCAAAAAACACGTCTACTTCTGATAGGTGTAGCTAAGCTGCTTGTATAGCTACAGTGTTTTAACTCAAACCAAATGAAAGCTTAGACCAAACTCTATCGATTGAAAAAAAGTTTTGCTTAATTTAGTGCCTTTGTTCAAAAGTCATAGCTGTTTCAAGGAGAGCGAAAAAATCGCAAAAAATGAGATTTTGTGAATTTTTGCCGAAATTTGTAATTTAAAAGAAAAATCCCAATAACTTTTTCATCATACTGCGCCGAAAGTAGCGGGACGAAAATCCCTTCTCTCGGCGCAGGATTGATGAAAAATAGAATACGCACCACGTTCGGAGGTTAAGAAATGTGTTAGATTTCACGTTAAATCTAAGACATTCTTAACCTCACTCACTAGGTGCGTAATATACTATTCTTTAGTGGCACGAAATTAAACAAACTTTTTTTTTATTGATGGAGTACTACTTAAGCTCCAATTTGAGATAGGTAGGGATCACGTAAGATGGTGTATTAATTCGCTACTAGCGTTGGACGTGAAATCGATATGTATCAATGTATCTCACTAAAAAAGGCCAATAAGACTAAACGCCGAGAAACGTGTCTCATGTTTTAGCCCAATAATACTAGAGAGAAAGTTTCGTAAAGTTCCGATGCACGTCAGGTAGAAAAAGATACTCTTTTACCATTAGGGGGTACGAAAGTGGCGGGTAGGGAACTGATAAATCGAGCTTCAAAGTACTATAACTCCTTGTATACTCAATAAAAAGATTTTCCGCTAAGAAATCATTTAGTGCCAACATATAGAGCAAGAAAAAAATTGGTACTAATGTGTGTGAGCATCAGAGAGCTGGGGCCGGAGGGGGACGGAAGTGACCAAAATTTTTGTACACGCGAAAATTGAAAATGAAAACATGTGTTAATCAAAAAAATTGGAATTTTCGACGGCTGTGCGCTTGTGCGTTTGTCTTGTTATGATGTGATATAAGCAAAGTGGCCACAAAAAGGTGCCACGAAATCCAACAGTGTGATTTTCACAGTAATTTCCGACACCATTGTCATTTCAGGTCAGGTAGTTAGACATTTAGTATTCGATGAAAAAGCTTGCTTGTAGGTCAAAATTTTATGTCATTATGGCACAAATGTAACATACGACACCTATTTTTTACGATATATGTGAGAGGGTATGGCAAAAAAGATTATTTCTTTCCTAAACAGAGCTTTTAGGTATGGAATCGAGATTTGGACAGAGTGCGGAAGTGACATTTTGGCTACATTTTTTTAATTTTCTCTCCGAGGGGTTAATGTATCTGCTTGAAACTTATTTTCAAAAAAGTTGTACTCATTTAACATAACTTTACGGGATTAGAATATTCAGTTTAAGTTTCATGTAGTAGTTCGAGCTCTGGGCACGATTTGAGCCACTCATGGCAAAATCACCAATGTATAGGTTTACTGGTAAATTTGTTATCTGTTTACGTCAGCTTACGTTTTTGCATGTAGTCTCACAAGAAAAAAAGCTTCGCTTCCGTTCGGGGGAAGAAAAACTTCGCTCGCAAGGTCGGATGAAAACTATCTTATCTCAACGCAATCGGAGGAAGACTAGCTTTACTCATCGCCGTTAAACGATAGATTATATTATTATAGCACAACGCACAGCGCTCGGAGAAAGACTATCTCTGCTGGCACGTTCG
>NW_019384249.1:181468-197651 GCF_000648655.2 Copidosoma floridanum | reverse complement strand
ATGATAGGCACTTATGCTATTAATTAATATTTTATTATTAAATAGAGTGGCCAGTAAGCGCCCCAGGTCATATCGGATGATAGGCACTTGTGCTATTAATTAATATTTTATTATTTAATAGAGTGGCCAGTAAGCGCCCCGAATCATCAGGTTATTGAGCAAAGCTAGTATTTATCCGTACGTGGTAAGCAAAGCTTGTCTTTCTTCAATTACACTGAACAACGCTACTGTTCCACCGATCTTGTGAGCAAAGCTAATCTTTATCCGAACACCGCGAAGCAAGCTTGTCTTCCGTCGAACGCATCGACGTACGCTAGTCTTCCTCCAGTCGTTTGAGCAAAGTTTTTCTTACTGCAAAGCGTCATTATGTTGTTAATGCGATTGTTAAGGTTGATAATAAGGCTGTAATAATGAAAACTTTCAGTTCTCGTGAACTCTAAAATAAAAAAGTTTTCTTTTAACAAATATGTTTATTATAAATGACACAGTTTCTTTCAAACTTTATTTGGAATTTACTTATTTTATTTTTTGAGATGTAGTTTAATAAAAGTGCTTATTTCATTTAATTAAAACTAGTTTTACAAAGTTGGCTTATGAATTTATTAAATTATTAAGCAAAGTCACTTTATCGATACAAAGAGGTGAAAATATATTTGAAAAAAAGAAATATATACATTTATTACTTTCCAAACACTGAAAAAAAAAGTCTTTTTTTAAAGAATGATAATAATTTCGAAAAGACTTACCAAAGAAAATTTTTATTATACATCCGTTATTTATTATGAATAGTGAAAATCAAACTATTTTTATTTTTGAACAGGATGAATATTTGAATTGTCAGTGCAACTTGTAATAATTGTAGTAAATACTTTAATTTTTATCAAGTGATACAAGACCAGTGTTTAAGCTATTAAACAGAATCAACTTTGTAATACGTAAAGCAATCAGACCAGTTTAGAGTCAAAAATATTAAAATTCCAGCTATTGGTCTTTACCGCCAAAATTGAACTTTTTTCCTGAGTATCCAAAACTCTTGGACAGTTATTTTTTTGGAATAAAAATGAATTTCGAACAATTGTTCACTCTAGTCATTTTTGTCTAGGAGGCTTAGAAAAAAAGCTACATAGAATTTAAGTTTTCTGAATCTTTTCAAGTTTGACAAACACCACGTATGAAGCAATCTGTCCTAACAAATTCTATTGCTCTTCTGAATAAGATACTATTAAAAGAACATGATTATTATCATTTTTGTGTAACTTATCATGCGGAAAATCTATGTACTTGGTTTCTTAGCCACAGGGGGACGGGAGTGACCAAAATTTTTGTACACGCGAAAATTGAAAATGAAAACATGTGTTTATCAAAGAGATTGGAAATTTCGACGGCTGNACATGATTATTATCATTTTTGTGTAACTTATCATGCGGAAAATCTATGTACTTGGTTTCTTACGTAGAAAGGCTATAGAATGGCTTAAGACAGATTGCTCCAAATGTGGTGTTTGTTAAACTGGGAAAGATTGAGAAAACTTTAGTTCTATGTAGCTTTTTTTCTAAGCCTCCTAGAAAAAAAGGACCAGATGAAACAATTGTTCAAAATACATTTTTACTCCAAAAAAATGACTGTCTAAGATATTTGGATACTTAGGAACAAAATTCAATTTTGGCCGTTAAGACCGATAGCTGGAATTTTTAATTTTTTGATTCATAACAATTGTACATTCTTGTTATTTTTGTCGAGGAGGCTTAGGAAAAAAGTTACATAGAATGTAGGTTTTCTCAATCTTTCCCAGTTGGACATACACCACATTTGGAGCAATCTGTCTTAAGCCATTCTATAGCCTTTCTAAATAAGAAGCCAAGTTTATAGATTTTCCGCATGATGAGTTACACAAGAATAATAATAATCATGTTCTTTTGATGGTATCTTATTTAGAAAGGCAATACAATGGGTTAAGACAGATTTTTCCAAATGTGGTATTTGTTGATCTGGAAAAGATTGAGAAAACTTAAATTCTATGTAGCTTTTTTTCTAAGCCTCCTAGACAAAAATAACAAGAGTAAACAATTGTTCAAAATTCATTTTTACTCCAAAAAAATGACTGTCAAAGAGTTTTGGATACTCAGGCAAAAAGCTCACAACTCTGAAGTGCAAGCTTCTCTATTGTGTGCAGCTGCTGCACAAGAAACAGAGAACAGGCATTTGCGCATTTTGTGTGGTCTTTGCACATGCTCTGGTGGAGGATGCACAAGTTTTCTCTTATTGAGATTGGCATAGTTCAGCAAGGCAATGAATAAAAAGTTTGCCCAGGCCTCAACAATCAGACAATTTAAAAGATGAGCTGTCATATAAATTGGCAAGGTCGAGCTGGGCATCCAGTAAAAAGTTTGCCTAAGCTTCGTCACTGACAGTGTGTTGAACGTCTAGTTGTCGTAGAGTATCACATTTCATTGAGGCAACTGGTGAATCTCTGTGTGGGTCTCACGGTCTCACTCCTGACTGTAAGTTTGAAAGGCTATATAGGTGTCGTAGTGGCATAGTCTAACAGAGCAGCTAGTCAAACTCTACCCAAGTGTTGGCACTCACGAGTTTGGAAGACCAGGAGTCAGGAAGACGCATATTTATTTTTTTAAGCCTGTTAAACTTGGCTTAGGTTTTTGCAGTCATAATACACTTGGAGGAATGGAGGAGTCACACAGCCAAACTTAAACGCCGTGTATACGCAAGAGAACTCTATGTCTGCACTGAATAAGGTTTTATATTAGGGTATTTGACTATACTTAAACCTACATACAATAAAAAAACCGGCACTAAAATAAGGGGTTATTGGGAAAGTATTTTAACTAAAACAATGTGATATAAAAAACCGCGACTATCGGGATAACCTCAAAATGCTTGCGTTGTGATTGTTTTTGTATCTGAGAAATGTCTATTATCATCTTACATAATAGAAATATACAAGTATATGTACCTTGAAACGCTTGTGCCATTTTGTTGTCGATACTCCGAGATAGCAGAGTGCTTTTCAAGACAGACAAATCATCAAGGAATCCCTGGAATATACGTAAAATTATTGCGTGAATTACTTTATTGCTCACCAAATGTATATACAAATTAGATCACGACATGCTGTTACGAATATGTACACGGTTTTGAAAGTATGATTTTTGAAATTTACTCCTTTTAAAACATTAAATCTCATTTTTACACTTTTGAAAAGAGGAAACTTAAAAATACACTTTTGAAAAGCGTGATTCTTGAATGTACTCCTTTCAAACGATTGAATATCATTTTTACACTTTTGAAAGGGAGAAATTCTAAAATACACTTTTGAAAAGTGTGATTGTTCAAATTTCCTCTTTTCAAAAGAGTTAATTCAATTTTTACACTTTTAAAAGTAGTACATCTTTTAAACTACTACTTTGAAAGTGGTAAACTATTGAAATCCCTCTTCTAATAGAAGGAATTCTCAATTTCCTCTTTTGAGAAGTGTAAATAAGATGATTCTCAATTTTGAAAAGTGGAGGTCGATAGATTCACACTTTCTACCTCTAATTTTTACACTTTTGCCGTTAGAGTGTAGAGATCGGCGGGGAAGGGTATCCCAAGGATCTGTAAAATACATGGATCCTGAAAGCGCTATTTTGGCATTGCAGAACGATGAACCTGAATATCGCACGAAATACGCTGAACCAATTAAAAGGAGTAAAAAATACAAAATGAACCGAAAATTGACTCACCCATTATGTCAAAAACAAGTTGAGTTAATTACTTACCACATACATGTGATTAGATGCAGAAGACAACGCTGTACACAAACTACAGAAATGAAATCAATCCATACCAAAACCATCGATCTACGAGAATAGATCAAAAGTTGCAGAAAATGAGCCCAATAATTAAACTCTACCATTCAACTCGCCACCTTCTACGTCAAATACACATCACTTAGTTCTAAGATTTTAACTTTAAGCTTTGTTAAATCAATTTTTCCTTTCACGTATTCCTTCTTTTTAACTTCACTTTATTGTTTAATTTTATCTTTAGGATTTATATGAAGAACGATTGTTATNAATTGTTTAAATTTCCTCTTTTTAAAAGAGTAAATTCAATTTTTACACTTTTAAAAGTAGTATATCTTTTAAACTACTACTTTGAAAGTGGTAAACTGTTTAAATCCCTCTTTTAATAGAGGGAATTCTCAATTTCCTCTTTTGAAAAGTGTAAATAAGATGATTCTCAATTTTGAAAAGCGGAAATCGATAGATTTACACTTTCTACCTCTAATTTTTCTACTTTTGCCGTTAAAGTGTAACGGCATAACAACATTCTAGGGTGCCAAATTGAGAAAAATGAGTAAAAAAAACTCTTTTCCTTTTTGTTTCTTCTATATCTCATGGCAAAAGATACATAAGTCTTTTTAGATCAATGTTTGGTGTATCATTGTCGTTTTTTGATGGTGTTGGTGAAAAGATCTTTTCTGCTTGACAAATAGTTGATTTTATATTAAAAGGAGAAAGTGTTTAAACTTCTTCTCCTGTATTGAGTGTTTCATCAGTTACTTTAGTAAATGAATCACTATTCTATTTGGCGGTTATAGTTTGATGTTCATAACTATGTAAAACCATAAGTATTTGCATTTCCTTAATATTTCTTCATTTTCTAATTGTTTGATAACTTTATGTAAAGGTTGGCTTATGTTGACTCTAGTCTTTATTGTTATTTCATATTCAGGGTTCATTGTTCTACTGGAAAGGAAAACAGTATCAAATTACTATTATTAATGAGTCCATGTCCAGTTTTTGGGGTGTATGGCGTGAAAGAAATCCAAATCCGTGTCTTTATTATAGGTCTAGCTTTAGATGATTTAGGAATTTTTCATTTTTCTTCAATTTTAACATACAGTTCAGTTGGTTCGTGTTCATTTGGTTCTTGTTTTATGATTACTCGGGGTTTTGCGTTCAGTGGGTTGATGGTTCCGTTTTGTAAATTTTTCCGAGACACTACGTTTCATAATCTTCTTAAAACAGCTTCTTGCTTCGCTGAT
The DNA here is from genome assembly GCF_000648655.2 of Copidosoma floridanum. Next base: position 192,604 of record NW_019384249.1, on the reverse strand, counting down.
GAGTATTGCTATAATAATCATAATAATAATAGCTTCAATGACATTTCGTATTAAAGAAACAAGAGAAGTTTGTTTTCCCTCCAACTTTTGGATCCGTATTTTTTCCATTTGATTTATTATATTTTGTTCATTTGATTCTTCATCTGTCCATGCTTGTTCATTAAAGTTTAATTCTCGAATCGATTTTATAGCGTCATGGAAGTCATCAGTGTCATTTAAGTGTTCATGTAGTACTGTTAAGTTTAAGTTCACTTGTACCTGATAAACATGATGTATTTGAGTGATAATCTTATGTTCATTTGTTAAGGTTAATCTGTGAGTTTTTTTCGTACGTTCATCATTCATTCGTAGAAGACCTATACCTTTTACTCTTTCTTGTTGATCCATTTTATTAGGACAGATAATGTTCAATTATTTTGTATTGGGTGTTAAGAATAACCACGAACTATCAGCTGGTAAATAAACTCATTGGCTTTCGGTTTTCGGCGTAAGCGTAATTTCAAAGTATTTAAATACTTCAGGTCCAGGTCGTAACAACATAAGAATTTCACATTAGTTCATCGAATAGGGTTCCTTCAGTGGTTCCATAGCCGATCATATATAACGATATACTGTCTTATCACATTGGTTAAATGTTACTTCATTTAGTCGTAAATATGAATTGTGGTCTGCTGCTACTGCTAAGTATGGGGACGACGGTTTTATGTAGGCAAATTAATTTTGTCTAGATTGGGGTATCATGACTGGATGTTGTCCATAAAGATTGTAAGGAACTTAATCTACGAGTGGCAAATGTAATATAACCATGCTTATAACGTTTATATCATCTTCTGTGACTAAGACATAAAGTCCTTTAGCAATGCTCCCAATAATTCCAAAACGTGTCAGTCTTTTTGCTCGTATTCTAGTGAGTGAAATAATGTTATCTCCTGCATGGATTCCCACAGTATTTATTATGTTCAATAGTTTTGCTTTGAGGTGTGTCAATCGCTTTATTTGTCAATTCAAGAAGTATATTTCCATATAAAGAGTGCAATTAGAACAACCAACTTGTACAATGCAATATTGAAAAGTTTCGTTCAATCCTTGAGTAGGTAAATGTTCCGATATAAATTCATTAACATCCAGCCATATCACAATCTTCCAATCAGCTCTCTCCATTTTTGTTATACCGATTCGTTCGTAGTATATTCCAGGGTTTGTTTCAAGTGGTTCTATGCTATAGTTGCCATGATTAGCATAGATTAAATCTGCGTGACCTTTGAACGCTATTGTCATTAAGATGGCCAATGTAATCTGCATCGTTGTGTTTTTTTTCTGGAAGACATGTAGAACATGTTTCTTACAAGATATTATTATTGGGGAACTAAATTTAATTTATCTGTATGGTTGCGTATGGTATCAACATTGATTTTTCCAAGTAACACATTATTTCCCTCTAAAACTGTTTTAACCTTGAAGGGTTCATTATAAAAGCGATCAAATTAATAGGAACGCACTTCTTTCTTTACCCAAACGTATTCTCCTGGTTTAACATTTAAAGGATTTAATTTTTTATCATATCTTATTTTTGCTTGTACTTTCATCTTTTTTTGTTGATTTCCAGCCGCAATTTGCATTTTTTGAAGTCGCCTTATAAGATCTTGTGAATGTAGTGGGTATTTTTGTAATCTTTTATCTTAAGTTATCTTCAAGGGCAACCTTGCTACTCTTCCAAATACTTGTTCATAAGGCGTAAAATTTGTAGCTGCATGTACACTCATGTTATACGTGAAAGCTGCAAATTTTTCTAAGTTGTCCCAGTCATCATATGTTTTAGAGTAAGTTCGTATAAAGTCAGCTAGGGCAGCATGACTTTGCTCTAGTGATCCGTTTGTTTGAGGGTGGTATGCTGATGTAGTTAGATGATTGGTTTTGAGGGTTCTCATAAGTTGTTCCAACAAATTAAACATAAATGTAGCATGTCTATATGATAAAATTGCTCTAGGTGCACCATAAACTAATATTAGATTTTGTACGAGTGCATCAGCAAGAGTGCTTGATCATAGGTCTGGTACAAGTACCAAGGGTTCTCTTGTTTTTAGTCGTTCAATTTTTTTCTCTTGTCACTTGCTGCATTTACGTACATAATTAAGAATATCATTTCTCATTCTAGGCCAATGAAACCGTTCTCTTATTTTCCAGTAAGTTTGGTTTAATCCCTTATGTCCTCAAACAGAACTGTCATAAAATGTTTGTATTATTTCATTACGTTCTTGGATTTTCTGAAAATCAACCTTACCGTAACAGACAGTAATTTGTATCGGTGTTTTATCAAAAATTGATAATAACATTTCTGTTATCAATCCAGGTTCTAAATTGTCTGTAAGATCTCCCCTTCTTGAAATTCGGAAGGTTTTAAGATTTCGTCTCAATAATATTTTTTTAAGCGATTTAAAAGCTTTTGTAAGACTTTCTGAAGATACTATTAATAACGATTGATAGTATATTATGTCCTTCATAAGGTGTTATTAAAATTTGGCCAACTCTTGGTTTCTTCGATTTCAAATAGCTAAAGTCCAGTGCACCTACCGATCTCAACAGCCTTGAGACAGATGTGACTGGTTGACAATCCTTGCTAATAAAATAAACTATATTGTCTCTTTTGTATGTAAGGCAATATCTGGTGGTAATGACATTGTTTACTAGCTTAGCTCCATTTTCGTTCTTTTAATTATCAGTACTACTGCTACTATCACTAAGACTTACATACAATTTTCTGTGCTGTTGTTTGTATCGATTGATGAGTTGAAAAGAGTATAAGTCCGATAGTAACATGAAATCAGGTACAATAGTTCGATTCATTGATTTATTTTCATTGCAGTTTATTTGTTTGTTGTTTTCATTTAAGTTATCCAGGGTTTCTTCTGTTATTTTTTGCAAGTCCAGCGCTTTAGATCGTCTGTTTTTTGCAGTATCAATAGTACTCGTTTGTGTCGGTGTGCAAGAACTTAAGGGTGTATTTTCCTGAATACGTGGAATATTTGATAATTTTCCACTTGTCCTATATTTTCTTAAAATTTCTTCTTCTTCAAATAGGAGTTCAAGACCTGTTGTACATATTGATATATCCGCAATTCTTTTATCTAATACAAAATCATCGAAATTATCAGGATTATAGGTGTCCATTTCGGTTAATATGTCTTGAATTTTGGGGTCTGGTTTTTCCCATCAGAAAATCTAGTTACTGATAAAAAATCGGCCTGATCAGGCTTATCGTTGTTGTTAGACTTGTCTAAATATTCTTAAAGGCTTTGGTTCAATCTCTTTGTTTACTTTTTTATTTCTTGATATGTAACTTCATCAGTAGTATTTGTCATGTCTGAGTTCAAATATGTATCAGTATTTAAGTCTTTTTTTGTTTCAGTCAGTTTTTGCTGTAATCCACTTCGTCTAGGGTCATATACTGGTATTTAAGTATCTTCTCTTGACGATTCTTCAGTATCGCTTGGGTCATTTTCGGAGAACATACTTGTTCTTGACGATGCACAAAGATTAATTATATCTCTAACTGGTAATTGTGTCATTTCCTTATTTTTGGAACTATTATGTTTTATTTCTGTAGTTTCTAAATTTGTATCGCTAGCGTGTGATGTTAAGGCTACCGATTCTGAAGAATTCACTTTTAATGAGCTAGAATCTTTTGATGTATTTTAAGTGACATTTCTTAATATATTCGGTTAAGATGTAGATGATTTCGAGGGCTGTGAAAATGTTTTTGTTGGGGTTCTTTGAGCAATTACACTATGATCTAATTTTGGCCGTTCTTTGTTTGTTTTTGAACCAAGGGGTCGTCCAGGGCCCTTGATCAACTTAGGTACATCTCGTTCTGATTTGGTCGTGCTTCTTGGTTTTGTTACTCCTATTATTTCCTTCGAGGTTGTTGGCAATGCTTTAGGTTTGATCATCATTAATTTAGGTGCTCTTACTATTCCTTTCCTCTGACTTTGTAATTCTGTTTTCTTCTTTTCCTCTATTTTCTTTCGACCCATCATCATAACTCTTAGTAATGGTAATCCATTGTTTATATTATTTTCTGCATAAAGAAATGGTCCTACTGGGTTTCTAGATAAGGCATCAGCGTAAGTATTGAGTCTTCCTGGTTTGTATTTAAAAGTGTATTCATTGTCGGTGAATTTAAACATCCAGCGCATCAAACGCTGACCTGGGTCTTTTCTTGTATGCATCGAATTCAAGGGCTCATGATCGGCTACGAGAACGAATTTATTTCCTAATGAATACGAACGAAAGTGATGCATTGCATATAGTGCGGCTAGACATTCCTTTTTAGTCGTGGAATAATTTATTTTGGCTTTATTTAAAGTTCTTGAAAGGTAAGCGACAGGATGGTCAAACCCATCTTTTCCTTGACTCCATACCGCTTCAATTGCGTAGTCAGATGCATCTGTTGTTAAGTTAAGTGATTTTCAAAATCGGGGAATTGTAAAATTGGCTCTTGGCATAGCTGATCCTTTAGTATTTGAAAACTCTTTTCCTGCACTTTAGTCCATTCAAATTTTTCTCCCTTATTTAATAAATCTGATAATGGCTTAGCTATTTTTTAAAAATCTTAAATAAAGCGTCTATAGTATCCTACTTGTCCTAAAAATTGTCTAATATTTTTCATAGTTTTTGGTTGTGGAAATTCTCTAACGGCTTCTATCTTTTTAGGGTCCAGTTCAATCCCTCGGTGACTCACTATATGTCCAAGAAATATTACTTCTTTTCGCAAAAATTTAACTTTATCTGGTTGGAGTACCATAGTCACTGATCTTAACCGATCAAAAAGTAACCTAACCTTACGGTCGTGATCTAGTAGATCTTTTGCGTAAATAATAATATTATTTTAATACACTAGCACTTCAACATTTAATAAGCCACTCAATATGAGATCCAATAAACGTTGGAACGTGGCAGGTGCGTTTTTCAGGCCTTCAGGCATTTGTCTATATTGGTTATGTTCATGGAGTGTCGTAAATGCTGTTTTGTACTTATTATGTTCATCCATGGGAATTTGTTGAAATCCACTTGCCAAATCAAAAACTAAAAAATATACGGCTCCCCCCAACTGGTCCACAATATCTTCGATATTAGGCAATGGATATGCATTACCAATGGTCTTTTTATAAAGTTCTCGGAAATCAATTACTACCCTCCATCTCGGGTTTCCATGGCTATCAGGTTTTTTATGGACCATCCAAAGAGGTGAATTATACGGTGATGACGAAGGTTCGATTATTCCATCGTTAAGTTTCTTTGCTACGTATTTCTCTCAAACTTTTTTACGTACTGGTGGGTGACAATATTGTTTGGTGTTAATAGGAATGTTATTTTCTGTTGGGATTTCGTGTGCGGCAAGGTGAGTACACTGTAAAGTGTCTCCTGGTAACAAGAAGATTTTTGAGAATTCAGAAATCAATTGAAATATTTGGTCTCGTTCTTTCAAGTTTAAATGACCATTGCGCACAAGTCCTTTTAGGTCGTTTATTCTACCTCGTTTATTTTAAACAATTGGTCTCTTATGTTCGCTGCTAGAATCGGGATCAAATTCAGGTGCAATATATTCGAAAGGTAGGATTTCTCTTGGGTCTATTTTAATCGTTATATCATCCTTATTAGTATTAATTGCCATAATATTACATTAACCGTTCTTATTTTTTACTATTTTTTCTCCTAAATATATGTTATTACACCCTACATCTATTCGGAGTAAGTATCCTTCAGTTAAATTAGTATTAATTAAATTAATTCTTACTATTTGACGTGTTCAAGCCTTAATCGTACATTTAGTTGCTTTACTGGTATTTTTTTGTTCCTGATTAGGACAATGTTCTACACTAGGAGTATTTTTATTCTGTTCAATGGCATGGGGTTGCAGTATATCTTGGTCGACTAATGCATTATTTTCACTGTATATCCTACTTTTATCAGTTTTTTATCAGTGGCCTTCATAAGATATTCACCTCTTTTTGATAAGATCAATTTGTCAAACTCATTTCGAAAATAAAAATTAGCTTTTACGTCTCCAAATTTTTCGTATTTAGGTATATTTGATTTTCCGGGTGGGCCTACGATGTGTTCGTCATAAATTTTCCATTCTGTCTTAATGTTAGTATCAAGGGTTGTAGCTAAAATGTGATTTTACTATGCTTGTTTTTTGAGTTTTATGGTTTTTTTTTTTTTTCATCTTTTTTCAATTGCTCTATTACCTCAAGAGTTTTTAAAAAAGGGATGAGGTTCATTACGTCATCATCTAGTACTCTAGCATCATGAAAATATGATAATGTTGCTCGTCGTTCCTTACAAAAGTTTCGACCCAATAAGCCGCTATCTTTGATTGGAAAATCATTTGGGATCACATGAAAAATTGAAGATTTTTCTTGTATGGTCATATACGTTGTTCGTTTAGTTAAAACTGGGTGAGGTGTGATTCCAGTAAGGTGAATAATTTCACTAGTCTCTACTCGTGAACATGGGTGCAACTGATCTAATTAAATCAGATTTGTCGTGGCGCCATTATTGAGCATGAGTTTTATAAAGTAATTTTTCCCTTCTGGGATTGATAACCTTATGCTTGTAGGCTCATTGTCTACGCCAAGTCCCTGACAGGTACCAATACGGACGGTTTCAATTTTGTTGCTATTTTCATTACCTGCGCTGAAACATTCTGTGTAGGGGTTGAGTTCTATCTTTGGGGGCTCACCTTCGAACGACAATTGAGGTGAGCTGCCTAAAAGTTTAAATGATGCAGCAAACGGTCGTCTCCACGTTAGTATTGATTTCGAAAGTTCTGATCCTGTTAGTTAAGATGAAGACTTCGTTTATTATTATTATTATTTCAGGAGTACCTATCATAACTCTGACCTCTGTCTCGGTATCCTTGATTATTACCAAGATTAAAATTAGCATTCCTTTGAGTGTAATTATCATTAGGATTTTCGTTATAATATCGTCCAAAAATATTCTGATAATAATTAGAATTTCTCGATTGATTTCGTAAATTCAAATTTCTTCCCTGATTTTGATAATTTTTACAGTAATTCTGTCCATTATTTTGTTGTTGATATTGTCTATTAAAATTTTTATGAATATTATACTGCCTATCAGCGTGATTATTCTCATTGTCGATCTGTTGTTCATTAACTTAAGCCACTTGATGTGATGAGAATCGGTGATCGGGATACCTATTCCGCTGTTGATATGAGTTGTTTGAATTATTTTTAAAGTCACTACGAGGTAGTTCTTGATATTGCGTATCCGGAATTATACCCACTCTCATTCGGCTCTCCAATCTCGACGCGTAATCGAAGGTGTTGGCTAGAGAAGCAGGTTCTTTCACATCTACCTGGTGGCTTATTATAGGTGCTAGTCCTTTTATGAACATGTCTAACGCCATGTCTTTTATAGAGGTCATTATATGCGCGTTGTATGCATTACCTTTATCTCCCATCAAGGCTTTTTCAGCACCGCTTAGCAGTACGTTAACATAATCATAATATTCACCAACCGATTGGCCTTGTCGTTGGCGCTCTTTCTGTAGCTGATTTTGATAGTAAGCAACAGTTTTTTCTGTTGCAAATTTTTTTTTTAAATGGGTTATAAATGGTTCGAGGTTTTCGAAATCTTTGCTACTTACGCTTATGCGTGTGGCATCTCGTAGATTTTGCAATACTGCTCTTTTATATAAATTTTTTTGATCATTTCTGACCCAGCTTTCTCCATTCCTAACATTTTGTATACAATCCTATAGTGAAATATTTTTCCCATCGAATATAGGGATGGATTTAATCGCATGCTAAGATGAGAAGTTGACATTGAGAGACTTTATCAGCGCTTTGGCTACTGTGATATCGGCATCATGGTTTCTATTGACCATTTTTTTATTTGTATAATACCTTACGTGCGCTTTTTTTTCTTCTCCTTTTTTTTTAATTTTTTTAATCTTTTATTATTTTATTTTTCTTTCTATTCTTTATGTGTGTAATACTAACAAAAAAAAATTATACTACTATTTTGTTTTGTTTCTTTGTTTCGGAAAAATATTATATTAAATGCGTGACATTAATTGCAGTAGACATAAGTGATAAAAAAATAATTGTATGTATACATATATATACATTTCTGTGTATTTATTCGTGTGTGGATGTGTATGTCTTTAATGTGAGCGTTTGCTTAACGCATGCAAGTGCAATAAGTTTGCTTTAATTTTTATAGGTAAACGGTAAGCGTACTATGTGTATGGCCAAAAACTCAAGTAAGAGAGTGTAATCGAGCACGCTTATATGATATCATCTGCTTTAAGCAAGGGAGTATACGGCGTAGGGATTTCTAATGTGGCGTGTGTAGCTATATATACAAATTGCTATGCGAGCATCAGCTAGTGCGCAGTGTAATATTGAAGGGCTCTTTCTGTACGAGAGTATCCAACTTTACTTAACACTTTTCTCTCTTTAAGCAAGAATGGGCTCGATAGTCATGGTTTGAATACCGTATTAATAATTTTTTTAATATATTCGTTTGCATATGAGTAATCTTCTACCTATGCGTTTATATGTTCTTGAAAGCCTTTAAAAAAATATTTTTCCACGAAAGCAATTAATTCATCAAATTGTGTATTGAATCGAGTTTTTAAATTATCGCATTTCCGCTGAACATTAATTTCTGAATTATAAAAATTATTTTTCTGTAATGTACTTACTACTTGTTTTTTGACTTTTTTGTTTCTTAATATATTACCGTTTAATGTATCACAGTTATAGTAATTTTTTAACTGATTATTAATAAAATATAATTTTTTTTCTAGAACTTTTTTCTCTCCCATAAGCTCCTGCATAAACAATTTCCTACCACTTTTCTCACCTTTTTATTACTCGCAAAACTATTTGTTGGTGGTTTTAATATTATTTTATAAACAATTGTGGGTATATAACTGAAATCATTAATTATATTAAATCTTTACTCCATTTTTTAAGAATTCTTCTTCTACTAACACTATAACGTGCAAATGTGTCTGTGTGTATGTATTTGTTATCTTGATAGACCGCTTCAAGTTGCAGATCTAGGGTAAGGATTGTCCGCTATTTCAGCAGGACTAATGGGGATGAACCGCTCTGGTTAGCATATTCTGGGTAGAAAGAGAAAGATCACTTTGGTTAGCAGATCTTAGGTATAGAATGTCCGCTATTTAAGCAGGACAAGAGGGATGAACCGCTCTGGTTGGCAGATTTAGGGTAGGAACAGTGTATTAGCTCTGTCTTGTAAGCGGTTAGTATTAGAGGTCACTATTTTTCTATTATCATTTAAAACCCAATATTATCTTATTGTTTATTTATTTTCTAGTTATTTTAACGGCAGTTAGCTCATATTGATTTTTCCTGTTATATATTAATGTTGTATTATATTTATTATTTTCTTCATTTACTTTATTCATTTATTTATTTATTTATTGTTTTTTTTCTTTCAGTTATAACAAAATACCGCATATACCATGCTGTCCGCAAAAGCATAGCATATAGCGCATCCACGCTAAGAGTACTATATGGGGTATTACGCGTCATTCATTAACATGCTTTATTGAATCGTACTTGGTGTTTCTTAAAAGAAAGATAGTCATAAGAGAATATATGATAAACAAACAAATAGCTAAAGACCATAAACCACGCTCTGCTTCCAATTTTGTTAAATAACGCTTAATGTCATTAAAGTTTGTTTTCAGCTTTAAACCAAAAACTAAAAACTGCGGACTACAGTCTCACGCTCCTTTACAGCCTACGGGACAGCAGATAGTCCAACTATTTGCTTGTTTAAGTAAAATTAAAAGGAACGAAGAAGTAAAGTGTTGAATATAATATACATATTAACTTACCTTTCTTTCCACTAATTATTAATTCAGATGACCTGTTCTTTCTCTTTCCGTCGATTTATAATTATTTATTTTACTTTTTATTTATTTGTTATTTATTATTTTATAATAATTTAAATTCCTTTTCCAATTAGTNTACCCTGAATTTCTGTATAGTATTGTGTCACTTTATTTAATGTTACTAGTATACCTATAAAAGGAAATAGAAAAGAAAAAAAAAGACGGAACGTCTGGTTAATCTTTTAAAATTAGTTATTACGTCTGCACTTGATGAGCGACAGCGGGCTACTCACTAAAACGCCACGAAAAGAAATGCTCCTTGTACAAAGTTTTGGTTAAATCTTCTACGTCTTACTTGCTACGGGGCTGGTACTTGCTGACTTCATGTGTTTAAGCTTCATGGCTTGCTTCGGTTGTCACTTGACACTTCCAAGAGCCACGAAGTACACAGTCAGCTTTGTTAGGCGACAACTGTTGTTGAGTATGACTCTGTAAAGAGTCTTGAAATTTTATCATTGGGAATTAAATATAACAAAATAATTTAGAATAAAAACAAAAATTAAGTAATTTACGCAAGTCGTCACCTAACATTGTTTATTACTACAGATAAATATTCATACAACAAGTTACTAAATAAAAAATATTATACTACAGATAGATATACATACAACAAGTTACTAAATAAATAATATTATACTTAGTGACACTAAGATTGTGATTATAGTTAACAACAGAAGTAAAGATTATTAGAGATTTAATTAAGTCCTCGCTTTTGAAACGGAGAGAAACTCTACAAAAGCATGCGTGCGTGGCAACGGCCGTGTTCGGTTTGCCAAACCGTATCACTATGGAAAATAAGTATGGGTAATTTTTTTACAATCGAAATGCGTTTTTTTATGCCACATTTTTTATTTAATTAAAAATTTTTGTATAGGTTCTATGTAACAAAAAAATAATTTAATTCTAGTTTTTTTTTTTAATGAAGGGGAGTGATAAAAAAATAATTGTATGTATACATATATATACATTTCTGTGTATTTATTCGTGTGTGGATGTGTATGTCGTTGATGTGAGCGTTTGCTTAACGCATGCAAGTGCAATAAGTTTGCTTTAATTTTTATAGGTATACGATAAGTGTACTATGTGTATGCCCAAAAACTAAAGTGAGAGAGTGTAATCGAGCACGCTTATATGATATCATCTGCTTTAAGCAAGGGAGTATACGGCGCAGGGAT